>VDFB02000008.1:112449832-112611813 GCA_007258455.2 Sequoia sempervirens | reverse complement strand
GGACCCCCTACCCTTTATCTCTCTCCCACTCACCCCCCTCTCTCTCTAAAGGATTAAATTTGATGGTTGAATTTACCTGTCAACAATTTTTTTAATGACGGTTATCTATTGAAGGGTGCCCTTAAAACATTATGATATACCTTAGTGTATGTAAAATTATATATAAATCAAACATATATATAATTATAATTCTATATAAATTTTCAAAGTTTATCCAAAATATCTCCTTTTACAATCTTCTTAAAATTTTGATTGTATTTTATAGCAAAAATATTTAAATACGGTCATAGGGCCATCAAATTTAAGTTATGATTTAGAAATAATATAAATAATAATATGTATATTAATATTAAAAATAGGGGGTTCGACCGAACATTCTTGGAATGTTCAGTCGAACCCATTTAATTTCTTTTTTTAAATGCATGGATTGGTGGTTCGGCTGAACATGGGTTCGGCCGAACCCATGCTCGACCAAACCATTCCAATATGTTCGGCCAAACACTAGTTCGGCCAAACCCCCTTTTTTTCACCCTTCCTTCCTAAGGCACCAGAATTGTTGAAAATTTTGCGTTTCGAAGCTCGATTTGATAATGAAAATGGAGAAGATCTCAAAAACCCAACTGGTATCGGGTTCCCCTCAAAACGAGCTATCCAACGAATATAATTTTAGTATGTTTTGATTATATTATCTATCTCTTTTTAAGTTTTATTAAATATAGGTTTTTCACTGAAAATAAAACTCTCTGTTCAAGACAAGTGGAAAAATAGAAGATTATAAAAAAAAAAAATTTAAAAATATGAGTGCACCAGATATTAGAGTCCTTGATCGAACAAAAAAAAAGAATTTTGATACATACAAGAAAAGTTATGCTATACCTACCGGTTATGTCTGAATTGTAATTGATTTGACTTTAAAACTTTATTAAAGAAAAAATATTCAATAAAAAACTATCCGACCAAGTGGAAGCACTAGATATCGGAGTTACAAATCTAAATTTGAAAGAATTGGAATTTTATCTTTCAAGGAAAAAAATTATGCATTATACGGTGTGCGTCACTTTTTAAAAATGTTGTTCTTTGAAAAAAACCAATTTTCGTGGGAGATGGAAAAAGAAGTGCAATCTAATTCCAAAAAAAATGAAAAAAATATTTTTAGAATCTACAGACAAAATATGACAAGACTCTAGTTTGCATCATCTTCAAATTCTTTACGGTTTAATCGCTATAGGTGCCCGAATGTGGAGATTGTGTTAAAAAAAAAATATCAGTGTCTAGTTTGGCCAAAAAGTGTAAACCACTATTGTGGGATCACCCGGTGGTGTTGGTCCAATGGTGTAGAAAACCAGTGGAAAGGATAAGACCCTCGGTGTAGTGCACAATGCACTAATATTCTTCCTACTGGAGATGCATTATGGACCCTTGTGTAGCTTTGTGGTGTGACTCCCAATGATGTGAATTTGTCTATGTGAAGAATGAGTGTTAAATTTGGAAATTTTTGCTTTTGGAGTGATAAATTATGTTTTCTTGATTATGAAAAGGTGTAAAATTATGGTCTATTGCTGCATATGTGGTGAGATTTTGTGTTGAATAATGAATAAAGTGGAATTCCTTGTGTGTAAATGATGATATTTAACAAAAATGTGTGCTTTGTGCAGATAATTATGTTGTGTTTTTATGGAAGTGTAGCATTTTGAGGGTAAAGAATCAGCTTGAATGACTAGTACTAATGTGGTATGTTTCCACCCTAGTTTGTGATTCCATGTAGGCAGCTTTGGAACTCAAGGATAAAGGTAAAGTAATTGGGATATTTAGATGTAGATACTAATAATGTCAAGCAATGATCCGTTTTAGATACAACACATAATATAGATTTAGGGTTATAATCATTCTATGATTATTACTTTGATTGTTAAGTAGCAGATTATTTACAAGTTGATTTGATTATTAGGGTTGTTCTAACTGATGTGGTTATTGTTTGAGGTCTTGGTGAGAGGGATGGTGTAACATCACTCATTCGCGAGCACCCTGCTACGCTGCGAATTCCTCTCACAATGTGTTTGTTGTTTGATATATATATATATATATATATATATATATGTTGCTCGACATCTTGTTTGATGCAGATTATAGGTACTAAGCATCGACTACACCTGCATTGTCAGGTCTAAGCATGCCTAAAAAGAAACCCAATGGAAATGATGTGGAAAAAGGGAGTTGACAAAAGGTCCCCTACCTTGCCATCATCCTCAATGAGGGTGAGTACCCACCTTGTTACCCTGTCCATCTGGTTTGCATTCCTTGTCAGTTGTCTTGTTTCGTGTCTACCATCATTTGATTAAATTGTGATGTCATGTGGTTGTTTGTGATGATGTTGCTTATAATTGTGTATGTTTTATTTTACCTTGCAACTTCCAGGATTAAGTTGAAGCTTTTGGGGGGAGGATGTAGTGCCCCTCTATATTTGGCCTTTCTTGACATTTGAGTAAGCTTGTTTGATGATTGGTGATGTCCCATTTTCATTCATTGTTATGTTGCTTAGGGTGTTATTGAAATTAGATGGTAAACTTAATATGTTAAATGGCCTTGTTTTTTTTTAAAATAAAAGGCATATAGCTAACTTAATATATTTATATAATAGTGTAAAAGGTTACAATAGTAATGTCTTTCTAAAATCTAAGTTAACTTATACAATAATATGATGATGTATCAAAACCATCTTCTCCCAGCATGATATTTATTTGAGGCACAATTAATTTCTATCAAAATTTTAGATGACCCTATACTATATCAGCTTGTTATATTCAAAAATAGTTGATTATAACTCTGCAAAACTACTCCAAAATGTCCATGCTTCATATGCCATATACTACTCCATAATGCTCATGCTTTAAAATCTTATAATGGATTAGTAGATTCAAAAATAGTTGAATGTAAGATATAACTAAAGTGTTCCAAAATGTTCATTTCCAATAGATGAGCTAACTACTCCTTCACCTTTCTGCATGGTCTGATGTGCCAGAGGAGTTGAATGTGAATTTGCAGTTATGTTCATATCTGGTACATGTGGAATTAGCCTGACTTGATGTTCCTTCATGTTGCTTTCTTTAGCTTGAGGCTCTGCAAATTTGGCCACCTCTTCTTGTTTTGCCTCTTGCTTGTTGGAGTTGCCCTCATAGTGACAATGGTGAGTTAGCAGAAATGATAAAGCATGATATTTTGCTTTGAAGCTTCTAATCATATCATCTCCAACTTCAAAGTGATGTCTACCTATTGCTTTGTATAGATGTCTTGATGAATTATACTCCAATGATATCTTCATTGTAGTGTACAGATCTAGGAAAAATTCCCCCCACATATGCATCTCCTTTCTAGAAATTATATTTTTGAATGCTTTTCAGTAATGCATTATCTTGCAAGAATGCTTCCTTGATAACCAAGTTTGCAAGCTTAACCATATCCTGATAATTTGGGTTTTAATCAGTTTAATTTAAATTAAAATTGATTACAAGGTAATTTAAATAAATTTAGAATTAAAATAAACAATTAAATTAATTAATTTTGTGAAATAGAAAGTATATGGATTATTGGTAAAAAATTAAATTAAAATGTTGTTTTAAATAATATTTAATGATAATTGATAAATATTATTATCATTAGAATTTAATTAATTAAATGTGGAAAGTAATGTAATTTTGAAATTAAATAGATAAGATGAGACTTTCAAATTGATTGTAAAAGCAATTAAAAAGATGGAAGGTTCTGCATGCAAGTGCATGCATAGTTTCAAACTATTTGTCGAAAATGGAAACTTGTTATAATGGTTGATTTTTAGACTCGAAAAGGGATCGTGTTCTTGGATTTTTTATAATGATAATTTTTGAGAAGTTTATGATCTTTTTGATTTTTTAGTTTTTGAAGGGGAAATTGGTCTACAATTCATTTGGATTGTGGGTTTTTTTTTTTCGGTGAAAGAATTTCATCCCATCGTTGATTCTTGGGAAGAGGGCATCGTATCAAATCAATTAATTTGATTTCGAAGAAGAAATTGAGCCTTGGAAAGATATTTTAGAAAGAATACAGTTTTGGGATATGCTATAAAATTGTTTTGGTTTGCAAGATCATCGGATTCTTGCCTTCACAAACTCTGCCCATTCATCCATGGTCATGTGGATAGCAAGACACAATTCTATGCAAATCTTGAGGTAAGTCGTTGGTCAAGGTTTTAGTGTTTTTGGTTTGTTTTGTTTTGGAAGTTGTATATGACTAGATTAGTTGGTTTTTGTGTTTCACTCCATTATAAAACACTTATGTTTTATCTATTATATAAAATAATTGTATGCTTCTCATTCTGCCTGGTCTTTGTTCTTTCCTTGAATGCATTTCACATTTTATGAACCTCCCATGTTGCTTTTAATAAACATTGATTCTTTGGCTTAATACCTTACCTCAAAACTTACAAGACGTTTTAACTTATGAGAGTGGAGTTCTTAGTTTTACCTTCTTATAATAATGCACTGGCTGATTTAGTAGTGATCATATGCATTTAGATTTGGAGGGCAAGCAAATGTACTTAACTTCTATCGATTCATACATAATTTTCAGGTTGCTTGCAATACGTGATTATGCTTTAATTGTTGTGTTTGATCTACACCTGCCAATTGCATTTTTTTGAAATTTACTAAAGCCATATCTACCAAAAATTGAGGCGTTGTGCTAATATTTCAAAGTTGTGTCCTGCAGGGGTTTTATTCTATTTACACTATTGTTTGCATTTTTGTGACTGCAAGTTTGAAGTCCTTCCTTTGGTCATTATCTTTATTCCTTTTGTTTAGTTGTAGATACACTCATAATACATTTGCAAAGAGTGTGTGTGTCCATCCGTCAAATTCTTTGATTATTTTGTAAATCCTTAGCCCCCTTCTATATTCGCTAAAGTAGAGAATATTACCTTGGATAGAAAATTTAGTTTTCTATGCCATGCATTTGTTTTTTGGATATTTGGTTTACTATTTGAGTTGTTATTCGTTGTAGACCATTTGTGTTGGAAATTTTATTTATATGTAATTTATTTGGGAAACCATGGATTTATAGTGATAGTTCGATTTTCTGTCACTATGAATCGCTGCCAATGTCATTTTAATAGGTTTGTTCAAAAAATAGGAATTCGATTGATATTATTTTGGTAAGAGTTCAATTCTCATGCTTAATAATTTTAAAAAAAACGGTGTCTCCTTTGCTTCCAATAACATCATTATTAGTCAGTAGGTAAATTTTAGATAGTAGATTATGAGGGCTCGCTATAGAACTAAATATATTGCCTTTTTCAAACTTTTATATGCAATTAGAGAAATGATATGTGGAGATTTTAATTATCAAATTTTCATATTATTTATTTGGTTAGATCAAGTATAGATGTCATTTAGCAGTTGTTGTTTTAATTTAGTCCATTCTCAAATTTAATGAAGACTTGTATTGAAAGAGAACAAACCTAATAATCAATCTTTCCTCACGAATTATATGTATAGTTAATGTCTCTCTTATATATTGCTCCATGGTCAAATATTTATCTATATGTATATATATAATTCATATTATAGTAAAAGAAAATGTTTAGAGGAAATAAAAGGGTATTTAATGAAAAGGGATTTAAATTGCATTTGTTACATATATATTCACATATATAAATATATGTGTTACCTCATTTCATTTGGTTTATTATCTTAAATACAAGATTTGGTTCTCTCTCTCTCTCTCTCTATATATATATATATATATATATATGTATATTAGTGTGTTTATAAATTGTGGTTTAAGTAAAAGAATATCTATGTCTTTTATGATGAATTGAGTTTGTTAGATATAAAATTGGGTAATGGATATAGGGAAATTGTGACCTTTAAACATTGTATCATGTTGTTAACCTTATTGTTTTAATTGCTATTATAATTCTTATAGAGAGTTAAGGAAATCGTTATTATTGAAAAATTGTGTCCCCGTTGCTTTCAATAGTATCGATATCAGCCTATAGGAAAACTTTAGTTAGTAGATTAAATGATCATTAGGTATAATGTAGAGTATTACCAATTTAGTTATATGGCATACTATAGCTACTTAGTAGGGAATTCTGAATGTTAGAATAAGTATCGTATTGACTTTGGATAATACTAAGGGTACAAATTAGGAGATTAATTTATAAAAAATGTTGAGGTTATAATGGTGATATCTTGAAATAGCCCATTTGCTATTTTGTATATTGTTAGAGAAGCGATTGTTAAAGAAGTGGTACTAATGATTTGTTAAGGTTATAGGAATGTTGTAATTAATGTTTAATGCCATGTATTATAGGATTGGACATTCAACTGCATAATGTTGTTTATCTCCAATTGAAAATATGCTACGTAAATTAAGCATCGAGTATCAGGTGATGTGGAAAGGATGTCCTCCAAGGATGTATTGTTGTTTGAGCAGTAGCATTGCATATGGTGTGGATTTATGGAGTGTTCATGATTGCTTGTTTATTGTGAGCTCAACTTAAATAGTGGATTTCAAGGTTGCAATGGTGGGTTGTTCCCTTGTGATGATATATGTGTGTCATTTTGGATTATACATTGATTTTCTTTACATTGTGGTTGAATTTGTGTTGAGATTATTTTTGGTTGTTGCTTTATGGTGGGAGATTCTTGTGCTTATGGTTAAGGAAGTCTTCCAGAGGTTAGAGGGCAGTATGATTTTTGCTTGCATGAGTTGGTATGGGGGTTGGCGATCAGGTGAGGCTGCCAGGGTAACCCAGGATGGGGGATGGCAACCTAGGAAGATCCACATTGGGTAACCCATATCAAGACATGAGTGTTTACATGAGTTTCTTTGTGAATTCTTGATCTCATATATGTTTGTGCTTATGTTGGTTTTAGCCTTGCACCATGGAAATTGTTTTATTATGGAGATCTTGTGGGAGGTGGTGCATGCCTCATTTTATATCCATATTTATATGGCTTTGCTATTTTGTGCAAGTTGGCTTACCCAATTAGTGACTGAGAGTCTTTTGTTGTTAGTGGGGGGAGTAGCTCTTAGTGGGGGCCGACACACAAAGTGGCATACGAGTAACTCATTGGGAGTTTCTTTAATCAATGATAACCTAATAATTAATTAGGGGGTGTTTTGGGTAGTTCTCACATTAATAAAATATAATGGTATGCATCACTCATGGCTCAAGTGCTCGTTTAGGCTTGAGATGAGTGGGAAGGCCTGGAATGGCAAAGATCAACTGCCTTGTCCTCTTGAAAGGTATGTTGATCCTGCATGAGTGAGAATGGGGGCTGGGGATCGATAGAGGTTGCCAGGGTTTCACCAGTATGGGGGTCGGTAACCTAGGAAGATCTGCATTGGGTAACCCAAATATAGCTTATGTGATGACACTCCTCCCTATAGCAACCTTGTATTCCTTGTTTGTTTTCCCCTTGTTGTTCTTGTACCTCTAGAAGTGGTTGTTCTATGTGTTTATTGTTGCATTTGTTGTGGAGTCTTTTCAGCCTTGTTCGCTTGACTGTTTTATGTTGTGGGTCCTTCTTTTCATCTCCTAGCATGGGGGGCAGGCCTTAGGGTCCACATGGCCGGGTGGAGTGTGCAATGCACTCCATTGGGTTCCCAGCTGAAGATCATGATGCAAGGGTTTGTACCATTTGCAGTAATTCCAAAGTTGTACCAGAGTTGGAACCAATATTGATGTTATGTATACATTCATTTCAATTGTATTACTCTATGCCATTGATGTATCATTCTCGTTCATGTTGTGAAGCACAGATTGTACCTTTATAATTTTGAAAAGATGTAAACTCATATAATAAATGTAAAGTATATATTCTTGATATTGTCTTATGTTCCCAAATGGATGCTTATCATTTATGTAATGTAATGGATGTTGTTTTTTCATTCTATATTATGGTTTTAATATGTATACTTGTGAGTATATTTTCATCATTATGGGAATTGAGTTATGTTAGATTTGTTCACAATGCAATGGAGTCATGTCACCCCAGAGGACTAGTTAGATGATGTGTATGTATATTTTCATTATAAGCATTATATGTTAACTTACATTTCTTATTAGTTCTACTTGAAAAAAAAAATGTGCTATAATTGTTAGTTAAGTTGTCCTTTGGGGTTTGTGTGGTGGAGCATTACACACATAGTTGACATGGATGACAACACCAGTTAGTTAGACTTCCTATTGACATTAATGACAATACCTTCATACTTGCAACAATGCGGGGGACCGCATTAAGTTTGTGGTTGGCAGAAACACGCTTGAGTGATGCTTCTCCTCATCAATTGGCAGCCAAGATTTGAGGGGGACTTCCTAGACCATTTGTACTTTATATATTCTAGAAGCTTGTTTAAGCTATGTTTGTAACTTGAATATATCCCTATGGGAATTGTAAATATGAAATGTCATATGGAAATTATGTACATCATCATTATTTAAATTAATGAAAGGAATTATTTTGTGAGAAATGAGAAAGTTTGAAATATGTTTCAAATGTGCATTTATTATTCAAAGGAAAAGAATTTTTTTTATTGCTCTTAAAGGTTAGATGCATAAACTATTCACTTGTGGGTAAAACATAGGAAAATTTGTTGTGTAGAACATTGGGCATGTTACAGTTTCATCTTTGATGACCTGACCATAGATAAATGATTTAATCTCTTAACTTTCTAAGGTAGTGCCAAAATTTAAGTTTCATTTTACTTACGATGTATGAATAAACGAGTGAAGCAAGGTTATCCCTAATGGCTATGAATTATCTCCCCTATAAGTTAGTTGTAAAAATAATTATTGTTTATTTAGGTTTCTCAAGAAATATTTCATATACCAAATATGTGTCTCTCTTAGAAGGTATTAATCCTATATATTTTAATGCTTGTAAAGAAGCATTGACAATGAAGCCTATTATTCCATTTTATTATCCCTTAATTTTACTTTATCAAATAATTTATCGAAAGGAACCCTACAATATTTATTTTAAAAAATAATGAAATTAAAATATGGTGGCCTATGTTGATGATGATAAGAAGTTATAAAATATCTTTTAGACAATATTTCTTTGTAAGACTTGTCAAAATGAATATACAATGTATATTTTGAAAAACTAATTATTATTTTTGGATTTTTAGTTTCATATACCAAATGGGCATCTCCCTTGACAATTATTAGTCATTTACATTAAGATATGCAATGAAGTCTTGATTATGGAGTCTATTATTTTATTTTTCTATCCCTTAATTTTACTTGTGTTAAATAATTTATTTGAAGGAACCTTAGAATAATATTTTTTCAAAAGATGATGAAATCAAGATTGGTGGCATATATTGATGATGACAATTTTTAAATGATCCTTTAGACTAGACTAGTTTATATGACCTATCAAAATGAATAGACAATACATTTTATTTAAATCCTTGCCACAAAATATAATCTTTGATTGTTGTCAACCATAGTTATCCTCTTTTACCTTTGGACTCATTCAATCCATGTTCTTGGCTATTCTTTTATCTTTGGACTCTTTCAAGTTGAATTGTCCAATGAAGAAAGTAATTAACACAACACACAAGAAAATAAGAAATAACTATATAAATAAACATAAAATACAATAAAAATAATGCAATTTTGTATAATTCTATTAATTAGACCTAATTCCTCAACTCAATTATTAATTGCTTTAGATAGTAATCTCAGTTTTTATTCAAATTCAAAAATAAAATTTACAAATCTTTGTTTGGTAGTCTTGATTAAAAATTTCATATACTACTTGTCATGATTGCATATATCTATATATAGTCATGTCTCATAGCATCATATATTTGAGTTCTTTAGAAGAATTTATATTAGACGTATAATTGTGAATGTGCATGATTTTACTACTCCAACATCCTAGATAATTTTTGTTGCTATGGATAAATCTCATAAATGCCACTAGTCTATATAGCATAATAGATAGAGATAAATTTAGTGAACCAAAGAGCATGAATTAAAATCCAACAAGGGACAAACACATGGATGTGAGAATGAATTAGAGGTGCAAACTCATCCAAGACAAAGACATAAGTTTTGCACAAAATTTGAGGTGACACACATATATAGAGGTCCTATTTCTAGTCCCAAGACAATTTATATTCCATAATATTTATCAAATTCATTCATCTTCAATCATCAAGCTAACTATTCCTATCCACTTCACATTTTACATTCATAAAATAATATTAATTACTAAATTATTACACCGAAAACTCTTCATTTATTAATCTTGGTTAATTCATGCTTAGGTGTATGGATTTTATTTGATTAACCTATATTAAATTTAAGAAAAAGTTATTTTTTTTATTACACTTTTGGTAAACCTATATGATCTTGCATGACTTAATATCCCCTAGAGTTTCTCCTTCATATTATGGTTTTGAGATGTATTTTATTTTCACATCTCATTTTTAGATCTAGTCCTTATCTCATTTTAAATGATTCATTATTTTGACATTGTTACATCCTTTCCTTTAGGATTTTTAAGCCTTATTGTGATATATATTTTACCCACCCTACCTAACCTTGGATATACTATTAGGGTTTCACTTTCAAATTAAATATACATATGATATTGCTGATTATTGAAGTTTTTTGAGATCTATTTTTATATCTTTTATTTATGTTGTGAGCTACACACAATCCTAATCTTCCATTGAGAAAGATTTCTCATTTTATTCCTAATTATTGGGAAGTAAGTCACAACCTTGCATCCTAATGTTCTATATTTAATTATTTATTTATTTTATTTATTATTTTATCCTCACATAGTAAAGATGATATCCCACACTAAGGTTAAAATCTTGACCTCACGTCAAATACTTTGTAACATGTGTATGAATTTGTAAGATCATCGAATGTCATTATGGCATTGTAATATTTGGGGGTTATTTATGACATATTATATGGCACATGTTAAGAGTGTGATTATAGGGATTTACATAGTAGGATTGACTTTTGACCAACTTTATGATGCATGTTATGAAGTATCATAAGGAATATTTGAATGTGGATAATGGAGCCAAAATAGAGCACCCAAGATGTTGAGTTGGCTATGACGAATTATAACAACATAAGAGAATATTCTAAATTAGAATGTTGATTCATCATGGGAGTTGGAATTGGAATTCCTCATTGGGATTTGAGAGTCATTTTGGGGATGGTATTTGTATGACCTGAAAAATAATATGAATTTGAAATACAAACAACAAACAATCAAAATCCACAATTAAATTCAATAAAAAGATCATACCAATGAAACATAAAAGAATCACATAAAACCAACACCATAAACTTGTATGAATCCTTCACTTTGCTCCATTGTTCTCCTCTTCGCACTTTGGAAAAAAATGTAATTTTTGGTAGCACAATAGCATAAAGCACTGATGATATGAGTATATTTTCTTGACAATGATCAGAGAGGAGGAATAGATGATAGGAGGGTTGAATTTATAGATATTTGGTGATACCGATCAACGATCAAAATCCGGTAAGAGACTAAGAAGATCAATGACTCAAAATTGATGAGGAGTTAACTAATCTCTTGATTGTAGCTAACTGATTGTATGGGTCAGTTGAGAGAATTGAGTGGGGAGATAAGTGTGAGTGATGGTTAGTAGACAAAATTGATTGCTTAGTGAACTACTTTGACTGGTCAATGAACTTGAAGTGAGTGGGAGTGAAGTGTATATAATTGAGGAGTGAACTAAGAGTAAGTCTCAATTAGTTGGTGAGGTGGAAATGCATGGGTAATTAATAATTAAATGAATTAATTATTAACTACAAGTACTAATGGATAAATAGATAATTAATAAATGAGAGAATACTTAAATAATTAAGAATAATTATTTAATTGGAGGAATAAACAATGAGAAAATAATTAAATAATAATGATTTATTTAATTAATTGAGAAAAAAAGAATAATTAGTGAGTTAATTGAATAAATAAAATTATTCAATTCATCATACAAGAATAAATGGTCATATGAATTGATTAAATAATCCAAAATTATTTAATTAATAGTTGAGAGAAAATTTAAAAATAATTAAATAATTAAAAATTAGTTAAGTATAGAAGATGTCATTAAATTAATTAAATGATGAAATTATTTAATTAAGATTGAAAGAATGATTAGTGTGATGTAATGGTAGGAAGTGTTAGTCGATTTTAAGTGTCTACATTTTGCTCCTCTTTGAGATAATGCATTTTTATAGCATTGTTTCAAAGAAAGTATAAAAATTTGGTGACATGCCCTAGTTTTCCCCAATGAATGAAAATGGAGGTGGGATGCCCCCTCGGGAGTTTGGTGAAAAAATTATTAAAAATATTGTTTTTAGGAGGACTCATGAAAATGGAGGAATTGAGTGGAGGATATGGGGAAATGATTAAATTAGTAAAATAAAATGAATTGATATGATGGGGTCTAGGGAAGGGGATAAAAATAGGTTAGTGGGATGAAGGAAATGGTAAAATGGGAAAATTAGGGTTTGGGAGGAGTATAAAAAGTGGGTGGGTGGGATTTTATCCTCATTTGCACTCCTTGCTTTGTGAAAATTGAGTGAGCTCTAGTTTGGTGAGAGTGGATTTATGGAGAGAATGGTGGGAATTCCTGAGGGTGATCATATGAAGTGGGTGTGGACAGACAAATGGAGGGATGACAGACTAGACAAGGGAGGGTTTCTAACTTGGCTTTTGTAATTGCATGATTTTTAGCATTTATTAGGGTAAAAGTAGGGTTTAAACAGATGCGCCAAACCCTAGTTTGGAACAACTATGGGAGGGAATGGCACAATTAGGGAGGGAATGGCACATTTTTGGGCCAAAAATTTTGTGAATGATAAAGTGTGGTGCAAATACCAGAGAAATAGGTGCAATTTCTTACACAATGGTGTAGTTCTTGTGTTGTTGTGCAATTACTTGCACAATGACACAATTGTTGTGTTGTGCAATTACAAAAGTACATATTTTCCAAAATGGTACCATTGCCTAAAAAGTGGCACAATTTCCAAAAATAGGAAAAATTATTTGTAAAGGGATATAATTGATTTTAAATGGGTGCGATTGTGCCCCAAACCTATGAAATGTTTCCCAATGGAGGGGAATGAATGGGCGAGAAGGTAGCTTGGGATGACTTAAATAGTACCTGTTTGAGGAGGGTATAGTTGTTACCAAAAATTAACACAAATGTAGGTTTGACTCAATTGATGCCAAAAATGACACCTAGAGTTAAGGTTTATGAAAGCGATAGAAACTAGAATAACTAATTATTCATATTGGGTGTATGGTGGTCGGGGGGCTCTAATGTCTCATGAGAGGCATCTAGATGCTATGAGACTAAGGTGGCATATTGGTGAGGATGATCATTCTTTCATAGGGGTAGTGAGTTAATCCCACATTACCTATATGTCGGAGATCCAAGCACACAAAACGATTATGATTGCATTAGTTGAGAGGTGGTAAAGTGAGTGAAGCTCATTTTTATAACCGATTGGAGAGGTGATGATCATGCTTAAGGATGTATGGAGGATTCTATGGATCTCGATCCATGGGGAGAAGTTTGTTTATGATAGAATGGCAGGGAGGTGACACTCCTTTTTCTTCTCTCACTATGTGTCATTCTTCCTTTGTGTTAGTTGTTCCATGAGTATTTGGGGAATGATATCAATTCCAAGCTCTATTATATCACTATAGCAAATATGTATACTAACCCAGATTCATGGATCCCTTAGCGTACCTTTCTATGTTGTTTGTTGCATTGTATTTGGGGGAAACCCCTTATCATTATGTAGCTTTATTTGGAAGCATATCATTGGCATAGCACTTTCCATATAAGCTCTTGTGATCTCTTGTTACATGGCATTTTTCATTTTCTACTTTAAAGTAAAATTGCACACAACATGGTGTTTTGCAATTTCTTTAAAGTGGGGGCATACATTGGCATTATTTTTCTTCACTTTTTCCATAGGGGCTGGACTTAATGGTGCATTTCAACATTGACATTTTCTCTGGCTCACTTTTTTCATAGGATTTAAACTTAGTGTAGCATTTGCATTGCATTTTATGGCACCTTATCAAGGTTATTAGGGAGTATAACTCTTGGTATGGTTTTTATGGGCACACCTTGTAGACCTAGTGTGTGCTTCTCATTTTTCCACCTTGTTATGGGTACACCTAGTGGAACTAGAGCGTGTTTCTCATCCTTATCTTGTGGGCTCACCTAATGAAAAATGGTCCTCACTAGCCCGTGTGCCTTTCAGTTTATGAATCACCTAGCAAATACCAAACTTTTCTATTGTGTGAGGCTGAACACCTTTTTGTATGGGTCCTAGCATAATACAACTTATTATTCCATACCCTTCTTTTGCATTTCATGTTAACATTGCATGTTAGTGTATGTGGTCTTGCTACATTTGATACATGTGTGTTCCTTTGTGCTTATGCTGGTTTTCCATGGAATCTTGGATGCTGGGGGCTTGATCACACCCCTTGATCCTTAGTCATCTTATCTCTTCAACATTTTGTACATTTAACCCCTCTTGACATATATTTCTCTACTTTAGTGTGAGTCTAAGGGTAAGTTCATACTCTCACTAAAGTGGGGGCTAAATGTAGTGTCATAAATTGTCACCCTTAACAATTTCACACTATGTTTTAGACCCCCTAAATTATTGCACTTAATTAAGCTCCTAATTTTCCAAATTATGCATTCCAAGGCCTAATTTTTATCATTTTCTGAAGGATTACAAGCATTGAATAAATTCATCTAATTGTTATTTTTCTCCCAACTAAGTGTGTCCTAGAAATTTGGGTTAGAACCCATTAGCCCATGGGAGAATGGGTCCCCATTCTTAGTCGGGACCCAAATTCAAATATTAAGTGTTAACTTTTGGGCTCTATTTTTTGGGAAATTAGTACAATTGCATATAAATACCTAGCTATTTTATCATTTGAAATCTAACAATAAATCTATTAGAAAACTTATGATCAAGATCACTATTGAGCAAGTCAAGATTGGTATTTCAAATTTTTATTGCAGCAATCCAAGATCCTAACATCATGTCAAATTCTATGTGAGTTTATGTGTGTTCATGTTCATTATTTTGTGAAGGATAACACTTATTATAGGTCTCCAAAGCATTCAGGCATTCAAGCAAAGCAAGATCCAAATCCTTGAGGTGATGTGTATGAATTGAATCCTTCAAGGAAGCCATTGAAGGGTGGTGAATTACAAAATTCTATTCATTCATCATTCCTTCCTTTCAATTATCATTCCTATCATTGACATTTCCATTCTGAAAGTGGAAACACTTACATGGGGTTTGACTAAGGCAAGCCCATAAATTACCCAAAATTTTCTCCCTCTTTGAATGTGTTGGTTATAGGTTTGAAGAGGATCGAGGAAAGATTGAAGGAAAATTCTCCATTGTTGCATTCAAAGCCTTAAATTTTGTCAACCCACAAAAACTTAGTTACTGAATTCACTAACAACATTCCCATAATTCTACAACCAAGAATTAGTAGCTTAGATCCAACATTACAGGATTGAAAAAATAGTTTCAAGACCCCTCATCAAAGACCCATGTTCGCCCAGGGAAGATTGAGTCCCTTTGCACATGTTAGATTAAAATTTTGGTGTCAGGTATATATCACCTGACACTTCCTAGATCCACCTGCAATCTATAGTTTTAGTCTATGTACTTTTAGAATATTGCATTTCTCATATTAGATCATATAGTTCAATTAGATCAATCATTCCAATTCATTTCTAAGACTCAAAAGGATCAATCCAGGTTTGATTGGCTCACCTTTGAGGTTGAAATTCAATATTTTCACCTTGTTAATTTGCATCCTAATGAAACACCCTTAAAAATTGGAATTGATAGTACGTTCTTTGCATTTAGAACTCATCTTCTCATCTCTTCTATTTTTTCTATGTTTCATTCTCATCATCATAAAATCATCAATCAGTTTTCAACTTGACTAGGGGCATAGTCTTGCTTTGTTTTTGGCATGTTGTGCATGTTTTCTTGTTGCTTGTGTGTGTTATCATTGTTCTCATTTATCATGGTCTTTGTATCATATTTCCACAAGGGCGTCATGATCTTCTATATCATGGTGTTATAAGGGATATGTTTCCATTTAACTTTTTGATCATGTACTTGGCACATTGTCAGCTTGGTCCCTTGTACCTTGGTGAATTATTTCAAGTGCAATATCATATCTAGGTTTCTTATATCACTGCAGCATGATTCTCACCCATCTTTCCTTTCCTTACATATATATTCTTCATCTATCCTTTCATCCTTTATCATCTAACCCTCCAATCCATTTTGAGAGCACACCCATGTTCTTTGAACCTTCATGTCCTCTCAAGGGGGCATACCTAATTCCCATACTTCTAGTGATTTGGGGCATCATGGCATTAGTCCTTGTCCCTTCCTACCTCACTTTTTTTTATTCTTCTTTGATACAACACCACTTCTTATATTCGTGACATTGTATCAAAGAGGGGACAAATGTAGACACCTGAAAATTGACCATATTTAACCACACTCAACTTTAATATATCCTAGTCATTAATTAAATAAATATTTATTATTATTTTAATTAATTAATCCATCACCTTTATCCCCCACTTTAATCAAATAAATATTTATTATTTATTTAATTAATTTATCCTACACCTTTATCCTCCACTTTAATTAAGTATATTTTTTATTTATTTAATTAATTTATCTTTTGAGACCACTCTTCTCTAATAATTAATTAAATAATTTAATGATTATTTAATTAATTATTGAGAGTCACATGACTAACTAAGACCTTGTCTAGATTCATTGAACTTGGACATTTGCCACAAAAGTCAAAACTAACTTTTCATATTAACCCTCCATTTCATACGACATCTCCAAATCTTAGTCATTCACATAAGGATATGTCCTAGTGCACCTCCTAAACCTAGCCCTTATCCCTCATGTGAAACTTGTCACATAACTACAATCTTTGATCCAAACACTAATACTCATTCAATCCTAGCCATCCATTAACCAATCTATATTGACCCTTGATTTCCTTCTTGTAAATTCTATAAATTAGAGGCCTCTCATCCCATTTGGGAAAACTTTCTTTATCATACTATTATGTTGTCTAATTTTCTATTGAATCTTCTTAATCATACCATTATGTTGTTGAAATTGTAGAGTCCCTACTAATGTCTAGTAAACTTGGTGACAATCACACAATTTAGAGGGGAAACCTAACTGAACAGTCCACTTGCACCTTTGGAAAGACCTTCATTGAATTATTGACTACCTGGCTAGTAAGCTTGTGATGGTATTGGCACTGTATGTGCTTTCAAATACTTAAGACTACCTAAATCATCCTAGCATAGGTGTTTCCACTTGCTAAGAAATCATAAAAATGTACAACAGTAAAGGAAGCAATGTTGGCACTATTGCTACGGGCACCTACAATATAAGACTGTGACTAATTTACTATCAAGAAATGAATGCTAGAATATCTATAACTAATGTTGTTAAGGAAACCTACACTCTAGAGTGCAATAAGCTTAAGCAAACTAAGGCATAAATGTGAAATGAGAATTGTTCATGAATCCATTCACAACTGTAACACAAGGAATCTAATTAACACAACATGCATTTATGAAATAACTGCTATAAGAAAAGTAATTATGCAAAAAATGAAGTGAGGGACAGTTACCTTGAGTGGCCCTTACCAAAGTGAATGTCTCCATTAATCTAACCCAAATCTAGCTTCTTAGATTAACACAATCATAATAACTTAAACCATTCATTGCACAACTTCAGAATATCACATAAGATTTTGTTGGGATATCTTATTCATGCAATCATGATTGAGCAATAAACATTGTCTATGTAAGAACAACAACTAACTAAAAATATCTGATAACTATATCTACTATTGAACAATTAACTAACTCCTCATGCCTCAACCACCGAGCTATTTATATAGGAATGGGAGAGTTTATTAAAATAAGGACTCTAAACTAAAATCATAAATCACTACTCCCTACATATCAGAGCATGATAAAGACTTAGCAATCTAAACTATAACTGGAAAAGAAAGAAGAGTCCAAATAGAATTGTGACTCTACTGCAACAAGAAGTGAAAAGCGGATTTTTTGAATCAGTCACGCTAGACTCCTAATTGACTCCTAACTGTAACAAGGTTCTTATCCTTTACCATCTTTATTAAATGTTATAATGATGCACAATCATATTCATTAAGTGCTTCCATGTTGTAATTGTTGTGATTAGTTTATTCTAAAACCTCCCCTGCTCTATTGTCTGGAAACTCCTTTGATTGTGAGTTGTACCTCATAGTTGTTGTGGGCTACAGTCTACCTCCTCTAGCTGCTTATTTGCAAAGAGTTAGTTCATAAAACATGTACACAATACTAACAATCATAGCTAAGCATATATATCTATTGTAATTCATACATATTCACACATTAATTATGCAATAACCATCACATCATAACCATATTTTCATATACTTTAAATTAGGCCCAGCTTTGCATAATAAGCATAAAAGATAGTTTAGTGTATGAATATGTATAAGATAATTGTTTGATAATGTCTATTGGCTTGCATAAAAACATTAGAAATATATCTAATGACTAGACTCATGATTCCCCCCAACTACCCATTTTCTTGTCCTCGAGCAAATTAATTAGGGTTGGAGGTTGTAGTGCAAGGTGATTTCCCTGAGATCTATGAAAACATCCACTCCTTTAACCCATTTCAAATAAATTGGACTCTATAGCATGCAAGTCTATTCATTCTGATAACCTTAGCTTTCTCACATTCCTCATTCTTCTCCCTTGTCTAGTGTGGTACCTAGGTATAGAAGCATTGGTGGTTGGAAGGTGAGTGGTACCTATTCAAGTCCTTTTTCCTTGGAAATATCTATATACCTGCGTGTTCTCTCAAGCATAGCCATAAAATTATAAACAGAGTGGTGATCTTTCCTCTGCAACTCAAGAGTTAAGTTGTCCCATCTTTCTTGCACAAACTAGTAAGAATGATAAATGATTCCAACATTCAATATCTACATCCTTCTATAATCCTGCATTCTCAAATTCATGATTTTCTTGTGCACACCTTTGTGTTGTGAAAGTTGTAATCATTTTGGTATGATCAACTTAGGGGTTTTAGATTCCTTTCTAATTGGGAGAGCAACTGATTTTTCTCTCTCCATATACTCTTGCATGATTTCATCCCTATACTTTTCATTCCTAAAATATGATGCTAGTGCCCTTAATTATAAATCTCCCACAAGCATTAATGGGTTCCATTTTGTGTCTTTAGGCACACCATAATTATGCAAATAGTATTCACACAATTGATCATGTTCTTTTGGCGTGGCATCAACAAAAACATTTAGAAAATTAAATTTCCTACTCATAGAAACTGACTGATTACTAATCAATCTACTCAATTGATAACTTAAGAACTTTTCTTGCAAAAATAAAGCATATGTCCTAGCTGGAGTGTTGAGAAAAGGATATCTCAAACTTACTAGTGTAAAAGGTTTTAGAGTTTGGGCATTGGTTGAAAGTTCACCGGGTTGATAGGTGAATTTTAGTGGGATGAAGTTCTAGTCTCCTCGACATCCTGATAAGCACTACAGGCTTTGGGCTTCAGGTTCATTAGGTTGAAAGGCACATGTCGATGAGACTTAGTGACAAGGCTCCTCGACATCCCAATAAGAGCTTGGCTTAATTCTAGGTGTGTTTGGAGTTTGCATCAACCGAAGCTTCAACGAAGAGACAAGTCAATGTCAGAGGGAGCCTTTTTTTAGTCCCTTCAACATTTCAATGAATGGAGGGAAGGTAGTTTTCGAGGAGATAGGTGGATATTGGCAGGACCTAAAATGCGGTCCCTTCGATATTTTGATGGAGTTGTATCAAGGAGACAATATGGTATCGGTGGGACCTTGAGGCTTGTCCCTTCAACATTCCAATGGGACTTCATCGGTGAGACTTCACCATACTGAAGGGAGTCTCTTGGGAGTATCTTCGACACTCTGATGGAATGATAGATGTATCGGGGTGATAGTGAGAATTCAGAGAGACATGGTTTCATGTCTCTTCGACATTCTAATAGAACTTGGTAGAAGAGATGATAACTATTCAGTTTGGTATGGAAGTTGGAATGTCAGTTTTAAGGTAACGCTTGAGAAGTTTGTATTGAATTTCATAGTGCATTCGATTGGTAATTGGAAATGAGTGAGTGAAGATCGGAGTGAATGTAACGAATTGCTACGAATTTCATTCTAGAAAAGCACCTGAAAGAGCATAGCTCTGTACTTGTATGTAATTCATGTTTTACTGTAATACAAGAGATCTTTGTTTTGGTGTGTGGGTTTTTCTCCCATAAGTGTTTTCCCATGTAAAATCTGGTATTCATTCTTTATTGTCTATTATTTTATTCATGTATGTGCATCTTTATGTTATGTAATTGCAAGTTTTGAAATATTTTTTGTGTCTCTCTTCTGAAGATTAGTATTTGGAAGGTGTTTCCACACTTTGTTTTCCTTTTAGTTAGTCAGAGCTTGGCCATATTTGTTGTCCTTGTGGGTAAGACAGGGTTTTTGTGTTGATCTTGCTTAGTGGGAGTTTTTTAGAGAAATCTAGTTTATAACTTATTGTAGATTTAAGATGGCAAGCACATCCAGAAGAATAGAGATTGAGAAGTTCAACAATGGAAATTTTGAGTTGTGGAAACTCAAAATGGAAGACTTGCTTATAGATCGAGAGTTATGGATGTAGTTTCCTCTAACAAACCATCAACAACCTCACATAATGATTGGGATGCAATGGAACATAAATCCAAGGGTCTAATTAGACTGTGCTTGGCCTATTAAATTCTCTTGAATTTCCATGAAGAGAAGATTAAAAAACTTGTGGAAGAATCTTGGTGACATTTATTAGGGGAAATCTCTGGTAAATAAGTTATTTCTAAGGAAGAATTTGTATTCTTTGAAGATGGATGAAGAAGCGTCTGTTGCAGATCATTTGAATGCGTTTAATATGATTGTTACTCAGTTGGAATCTGTGGGTGTGAAAATAGATGACGAGGATCATTGCATGCTCATGTTATGTTCTTTTCCTAACACATGGGATTACCTAGTAATGGCTATTGGGAGTACAACAACCACTTTCAAATGAAAGATGTGGTTGCTTCACTGCTGTCAAAAGAAATATAGAGGAAATCTTCTGAGATGGCCAAGGAAGCTCTTGTTGTTTGAGGTAGATCAAAGGAGAAAGAAAGAAGAAAGACAAGAAGTCTAAATCCAAGTCAAAGGGGAGATCAAAGTATCCTGGTAAAAAGTCCAAGGTGAAATGTTGCAATTGTGGGTAGACTGGACACATCCAAAAAGATTGTAAAGAGGAGAAGAAGAAGAAAAAAATAGTTCTTTTGAAAATGAATCTTCTTAGAGTGATGGAGATGCCTTCATAGCAACCTTGGCGATTCAGGCATCAAAAGATGTTTGGCTTATTGACTCAGGCGCATCCTTTCACATGACCTCTCATAGATGTTGGTTCTCAAAGTACGAAAAGTATGCTGGTGGAAGGGTGTATATGGGTTGTGATTCTCACCTAGAGATTGTTGGTTGTGGAAGAGTCAGAATTTGGTTTCCTGATGGAAGAGTGAAGGGAATAGATGATGTGATGCATATACCAAGATTGGCTTGAAATTTACTTTCTATAAGTAAGCTTAATGATGTTGTTGTGCAAGTCTCTTTCTCAAATGGTGTGTCTAGAATGACTAGAGGCTCTATGGTGTAGGTTAAGGGTGCACAAATTGGCACTATGTATAAGTGTGATGTATGTGTAGTATAGTGTAATAGTACTTTTGCAAAGTCAAGTAAATCTAATCATGTAGAGAAAGAAGGTGTTGTTCATGAGGACGCGAACCCTTTGGAGATGAATCTCCTAGTAGAGAAAAAAATGTTGTGGCATCAGAGGCTTGGCCACATTGGTGAAAAACTTAAAAGCCTTGAAAAATAAAAGCTTGGTTGAAGGGCTTGATGATTGTAATCTTCAGTTTGATTTTTGTGAACATCATATATATGGAAAACAACATCGTGTTTCTTTTTATTCTAGTTCTCATAAATCTTATGGAATTATGGATTATATTCATGCTGATGTGTTTGGTCCAGTTAATATTCCTTCGCTTTTGAAATCTATGTATTTTGTCTCGTTCATAGATGATTATTCGAGAAGGACATTTGTTTATTTTTTCAGAAGTAAAACTAAAGTTTTCAGTCAGTGTAAGGAATTTAAAACCTTGGTTGAAAATAAAATTGGTAGAAAGATTAAGTGTTTGAGGATGGATAATGGTGGTGAGTTTTTTTTAGCAAATTTTGATAATTTTTGCAAGGACCATGGAATTAAAAGGCACAAAAAACTCCTTACACTCCACCACAAAATGGAGTTGTAGAAAGGATGAATAGAACATTGATGGAAAGGGAAAGAAGTATGTTGAGTAGTGCTAGTCTGGAACATAAGTTCTGGGCTGAGGCTGTAGCTACAACATGTTATTTGATTAATAGATCTCCCACATTGGCGCTCATGGACAAGACACCTATGGAAGCATGGTCTGGTAAGAAGCCTTCATTAAGACATATTAGAGTCTTATGTTGTGAGGCATATGCCTATGTGCCTAGTGAAAAGAGATCTAAATTGGAGAACAAGGCAGTGAAGTGTATCTTCAATAGTTATGGCATCAGTGTGAAAGGGTACAAGCTTTGGAACCTGATTATAAAGAAGGTGCTCTATAGCATAAGTGTGATCTTTTTTGAGCTGAAACCTTCTATAGTTGATCTATAGCCAGAGATGAAAGAAGAAAGAAAGGAGATAGTTGAAGTTCCTCTTACACCCAATAAAGATGAACTACATACTCCTGGTGGACCTGTTAATGAGGAGAGATCAAGTAGCTCTAAAAGTTTTGAACAAGATGAAGAATCTCAGCCTCAACCTGTGAGGAGGTCTACACATGCTAAGCGACAACCTGAAAGGTTTGGATATTCTTTGTTAGATTCCAATTGTTCCTATGCTTTGATTGCTAACACTGATGACCCTAGGACTATTAGAGAGGCTATGGGTATGGCTGATGTAGATTCTTGGTTATGAGCCATGAACGAAGAAATGGCATCATTGAAGAGATCTAGTACCTTTTCCTTAAGGACGAAAGCCTGTTGGATGTAAATGGGTGTTTAAGAAAAAGATAGGTCTTGATGGTAGTGTTGAGAAGCGTAAAGCAAGGTTGGTCGCAAAAGGATATTCCCAAGTGGAGGGTATTGATTATGGAGAAATATTTTCTCCTGAAGCTAAGCTGACGTCTATCATATTTATGTTATCACTTATAGCTACATATAGCTTAGAAATCGAGTAGATGGATGTGAATACAGTGTTTCTTCATGGTGATTTGAAGGAAGAGATTTGCATGTTCCTACCAGAGCACTTCATTGAAAAGGGTAACCAAAACTTGGTTTACAAATTAAAGAAATCTTTGTATGGTTTGAAGCAGTCACTTAGAATGTGGTACCAAAAGTTTGATACTTATGTGTTGTCTTTGGGGTTTGTGAGATCAAAGTTCGATCATTATGTTTAATTTAAATCAGAAAATGGTCATCTCCTTATTATTGCCCTGTATGTAGATGATATGTTGTTTATTGGGAATAGTAACGGTATGATTTCTGAATTAAATCTCAATTGTTAGCATAGTTTGAGATGAAAGATCTAGGTTCAGCTAGGTATATTCTAGGGATGAAAATCAAAAGGGATAGGGGAAATATAAAACTTTGGCTCAGCCAGAGCAAGTATATAAATTATGTCCTAGAGAGGTTTAATATGGTGGATTGCAAGTAGTTAGTTGTTCCAATGTTGCAGGGAATGAAACTTTATGTTGAAGATTGTCCAAAATATCCTACTGAGATGGAGGACATGACTAGGGTGCCTTATGCAAGTGCAACATAAATTTTAATGTATGCAATGGTTTGTACCAATCCAGACATTATGTTATCATGGTTACTCTACTGGATCTTAGAGTTCAGTTAACATTCATGGATATGTGAATTCTGGTTGGGCAAGGGACATTGACAATAGAAGATCCATTAGTGGATATGTATTCACATTGTTTGGTGGCACAATTAGCTGGATGAGCAAGCAACAGGTTGTAGTCGCTTTATCCACTACTGAGGTTGAGTACATGGTAGCAACTCACGCCTACAAGGAAGTCATTTGTCTTAGAAGATTGTGTTCTAGTGTTGGTTTTGGTGCAGGGAAGATTGTTATTTGCTATAATAGTTAGAGTGCCATTTTTTGGAAAAAAATCCAACCTTCCATGCCAGGATGAAACATAGTGACGTGCAGTACCACTTTGTTCGTGATATGGTAGGGGATACAAATGTTAGTCAAGAAAAAATTGATACTCTGGCGAATGTTGTTGATGCATTGAAGAATCTTGTGAGCATGAAAAATTTCAAATGGTGCACTAGCTCGATGGGCCTTGGGGCCTAGAATATTTAGTGACTTCAAGCATTGGATGGAGCTAGTAAGTTCTTTTTCAACTGGGAGAATGTTGAGAAAAGGATGTCTCAAACTTACTATCGTAAAAGGTTTCAAAGTTCAAGAATTGGCTGAAATTTCATCATGTTGATAGGTAAATTTTGGCAAGATGAAGTTGCTAGTCTCCTCGACATCCCGATAAGCGCTATAGGCTTCGAGCTTCAGGTTCATCAGGTTGATAGGCACATTTTGATAGGACTTAGTGAAAAGTCTCCTCGACATCCCGATAAGATCTTGGCTTATCTCTAGGTGTGTTTGGAGGTTACATCAGTTGAAGCTTCATCGAAGAGACAATTCAATGTCGGAGGGAGCTATTTTGCAGTCCCTTTGACATTCCAATGCATGACAAGAAAGGATTTTTTGAGATAGGTGGATATCAATAGGACCTAAAATGTATCAAGGAGACAATATGATATCGGCGAGACCTTGAGGCTTGTCCCTTTGACATTTTGATGGGACTTGATCGGAAAGACTTCACCATATCAAAGGGAGTCTCTTCGACACTCTGATGGAATGATAGAATTATTGGGGTGATAGTGAGAATTCAAAGAGACATGGTTTCCTATCTCTTTGGCATTCCAATAGAACTTCGTAGAAGAGATGATAACTATTTGGTTCAGTATGGAAGTTGGAATGTCATTTTTCAAGTAACGCTTGAGAAGTTTGTATTGAATATCACAGTGCATTGGATTGGTAATTGGAAATAAGTGAGTGAATATTAGAGTGAATGTAACAAAGTGTTACAAATTTCATTCTATAAAATCACCTGAAAGAGCATAGCTCTATACTTGTATGTAATTTAAATTTTACTATAATACAAGAGATCTCTACTTTGGTGTGTGGGTTTTTCTCTCGTAAGGGTTTTCCCATGTAAAATCTAGTATTCATTCTTTATTGTCTATTCTAGTATTCATGTATGTGCATCTTTATTATTCATCACCACCCCCTATGTACTCATAACCCTCACTGTCAAGGCTAATTGGGGTTTACTTGGTTTTTTTTGCAACAAAAATTTCCTTTGAATCTGAGTCATAGGTGGTGGATAAGTACCATTTCCTTTTTATGGGAACATGCACATTTTTTAGATACATTATATTTTAGCCCTGAGTCAGTTCCTACTATCACAATATCTTATTTTTCTTCTTCTAGTTTATTAATACTACCCCTCATGGCACCTTTCCATTTTAAGTGGTGTGAACACCTTGGTTGAGTGGGATTCTTCCTCTACACCTTTGAAGGTGTAGAAGAAGAACCACCTCTCTTCATTCTAGTTTTTGGTGTTTTAAAAGAAAATAGGCTTTCATGTACCTCTTTTACCACAATTTGATCAAATGTTGCATGTGGTGATATTTGCACACTTTTCTCCTCTAATTCTCCCCTACTACGGGTAGGTGAAGCAACAGGTGAAGCAGGGGGTGTTTCCCTTAAAGATGCAGCAAGTGACTCTAGGTTTTTTGGGACTGTTGGTTCCTCAAGAATATTATTAATATCCACATATCAAAATATTTCCTAGGACACTTGTGGATATTGAACCCTAAGGATTATCTTCAATAACAAGGTAAATAAACAATAAACAATAGTGTGACAGAGTTCAATCATTTACTTTCCATTGATACTCAGACCTCATTCTCTTTAACAAATTATAGAGGAAATTAGGTACATTAACTAGTCTATTGTGACGAAGGTGACTCAAAATATTAAAATGTACAATATATAGAAGGGATTTCCTACCATCACAAGTGATATACTTAATAATGTAAGAAGCACACGGAGCCCATACCCATGGAAGTGAAAATCTCTTGGTGCCCTGTGATGATGAGTCAAGATTTTCTCTAGGCTCCTATTATTCGTCCCTGGCAGCTACTGCTTTCACTCTGATGGGGTATTCAACTCAATTTCTTGGTAGACCAGATACTTTTGTAATTGTAGCCTTTAAAGTATCCAACCTCAATCATCTGACAACGGCTCCGTCATGTTGTAGTGTTGCTACAAATTTCCTTGTCATGTCTTTATTATATTCTATTAACTTCAAAAAGTAGCCTAACCATCCCACTCTTGTGGAAATGGGAAAGAATAACCTATCCTCCAATACTTGCTTGTGTGCAGATGGTTCGCTTCTAATAATATCACCTCCCATGATGAGATATCCTTAATCTGCTCAAACTCTGGAAATTTTAGCTCAAAATTCAATTTCAACAACCCACCAACCCTCTATGTTTGCTATACTTGCATGCACTTCTTCCACTGCAACTTCAACTGCTATGTATCTCCCTCCTTTGTTTCAGCTTGAACCAGCTTGAATTGGATTTGAATTGGCTTGGAATTTATGGAACAAACAACAAAAAGGTTGCAGATGCAAAAAGGTAGAAAGGAAAAAAGGGTTTATGTGTTTTTTCTATGTTTTGCTTTTGTTGGTGAAAATTAAATTTTAGAATAAATACTATCTTCCCCCAAACTAAATCTTGAAGTGATCTCACTTCAATGCATGTGATTAGGCGAAGGATATGATTATTGGTTATGCAAATAAGATTAATGAGTGTAAATCATTCAAAACTAAATGTGAGGACATATTGAAGACATTGGAAATCTATGTTAATTATGGAAAATTAGTATGCATACCTTTAATTTTAGATGAACATAACTCTGTACATGTGAAGCTGTTGGAAGAATGTCCACAACTTGATTTTAATTTGATGTTGGTTAATTGCTATGGGTGATGGAGTAAATGACAGGTTGGTGTGTGTGATTTAAAGGATGTGGTATGTATGGTTGATGGAATGTGAAGTGATAGTTCAAATGCATGAAATTTGAGATAGGTGACGTGGAATGCAGTGATCAAGCTACATGAAGTGATATGATAGGCTTATGGTTGCATGTGCGAAAAAAATGGAATGAATGTAGATGATATGCAATTAATTTGGCACAAGTTTTCAAATTCTCTGACTGGTAATTATTGTGGGTACCTTCATCAAAAGGTCCCAAATTGAAATGTGGTAGCTTTTATTCATGATGTTATAGGTCCCTGCTACATAGTGAAGCGGTCTTCAAAATGTTTTTTGATTGTGGCACATGTGCGGTGTGTGCACTTGTAGTGGGATAAGGAATTATACCTAAGTGCTCTCAAGAGGTGAGTTGTGTAGCTCATCTACTGAGTCACTGTGAGAACCGGTAGTGTATGTTGTTGAGTTGTTATCTTGTGGTAGTATGTCTATATTAGAACCACTGCTCTAACTATATTGATGCATTAGAGAAAGAAGGAAATCATCTTTTTGTGTTGGCCTCTTGTATATCTTTAGTCTATGTCCATTAACCAACAATAAAAATCTAATTGCATATATGGTCTATAATTTGACTGCTCCATTGAGGAATACTTGTTGTATTTCATAGGGTCCCAACCTTTTGGATTGTATCTTCCCCTTATAATCTTTATATATGGAATCATATAATAAAGTTGTTGAATACCCAAGATACTGAGAGGGGGGGTGAATCAGTATCTTATTAAACTTATTGAACAAACACCATCCAAATTCTCCAATGCATCTAACAATAAAAATGAGCAAAAGCATTAGTAGAACATAAAACACACAACACATGTAGAATGATACTTTTACTTGGAAAACTCAAAATGGGAAAAACCACGGTGAGGATTAGCTCACAATATAATATAACCGGTTATAAGATATTACAAAGGGTCACTCACTGCTAGGACTCACTATCCAAAATGGGAGGCTCACTACCTACAAGATACCAAAAAAATGGCTTACAACCATAATATGAACTGATAAGATTACACCTAACAAGTGTTTATTCAATTCCTTTGATGCTCAGTAAACTGACTTTACACACTTCATCATATTTGCATACTTGTCTGTCAACATACACGTATAATATTAACCAAAAATATTAACTGTCAGCTTCAAGCTTGTACAAAAATTTTCCAAAACAATTTAAGCGTGTAGTACACTACAACATATCAGAATGGATCTAAGATCTAGGTCACAAAACATCCGTAATACAAAAATTAATTAATTATAACTTCAACTCTTGATTAGGTCAGACACGGATAGACCTAATAACAAAATGCAATAACAGTATAATGCCAACTCGCCATACGAGTACCTGTGCACATGATATTTTGAATATACAAATTTATAGCAACCAAGAACCAACTCCCAAAACTGCAAGTTATGATATTCATCAGCGGAGGATTGTGAACCAAAATACTGGAGGATAATAAATGCATATCGGTTCATAATAGTGGATCAATCTAGAACCTAAACTTGCAGTTGCAACTCATATATCATGGTGACATCAATGACAACACAAAGGCTGCATAATGTGATGTTCTTCTTCATTCTTCCAACAATCTCTTGCTTTGTCATTGATGGCAACATGTGCAAAAGGATTTACAAGCCTCCTATGTGCAACACACTCTCCCCTTATCTCTTTGATTTTCTCTCCATAACATTCTCTCCCCCTTTGACATCAAGGACAAAGGGTGGTACAAAAAATGTGAATGAATATATATACATATATATAGGGGTGGTCTAGAAAAGAATTACCCAAAGGAAGGTGAACCTTGAAGCTCCTTGAGAATACCTTGCCATGTTGACTTGCCATTCTCCCAACTCTTCTTACTAGATATTAACATTTTGTTTAGAGATTCTAATTCCATGAGACTTTCTTCTGCATAATTCGAAGTGCATGGAGTCAGATTGATCTTTTCTAATTTTTCTACATTTTCCAAAGCATTGACCACCGAAGTGTACTCTATTGGCTTTTTAAAATACCAACCAGATCTTCAAGGAAGCCTATGGATTTTCCAATTCCAATGATTAGCAACCTAAAAGGGGTTGGCCAATGAACGAGAGAAAGCAATTAAGCTTTCCTCCTGCACTTTGGGTTCTGCAAGACCCAAGAGGGTGATCCCACAATGCACTTATAACATTCTTTCATAAGATTTCCATGTACATTGCATATTAAGCATAAACATTCTCATTTTATGCTGAATAGATGAAATCTTTTCAAGAAATTGGCAATTCCTTTAAAGATTAAACACCTAAAAGTTGATAATTCACATACAACAAAAGTAGGTCAATTAAAAGTGTATTTATGAATGATTGTTCTTGAATCAAATACCAGAAGCATAGGAAATTCATTCAACACTTTAAGATCAGTGTCATATCTCAAGGCATGGAGTCAAAACAAAGCAAACTAAACTACAAGGCAATTTTAATTCTAAGCAGCCACCATATTTGTGAATTGCATTACAATTCACGCATCATTACCTAGATTCTATCACTACTTATAAATCCACTAAACACCTACATGAATTCACACCTTAATTAAAGCATTTAATTGATTCCTTGAACTAGAGCTAGAACTAAAGCATATTTCAATGTAAACAACAATGGAAATTAATTAAAATGACCCTTGATCGAATTCTCATTAATCATTCATATGAGGATATTATAGTTGGAGAGCATATTTGATTCAGACATGCCTAGAAACCACATAATTGAAAAAAATTACTAATTCGACTCAAAGCCTAAGCTACAGACTCAGAATGTATATTTTGTGTTATCACTCTGCATTTCTAAGATCCATAATTCAACAAAATACCCCTACACAATATCCTTGAATTCCCTTTTATATCATTAAGGGAGAAAAACAAGCTTCAGGCTATTGGCATGTCACTTTACATTTCATTTGGCCTTCATTTCAAAAAAAAATTCAATAGTATTTACACTCATTTGCAACATTAAATTTCCCACTAAGTTGATTTGCCTTTTCCCAAGAAAACAAACCTCCACCTATGTATTTCCCCCTTCACTTTCATCTGCAGCATCCATAAAATGCATTACCAACAAATAAAGTTTTTAACCCTTTTGAGAAGGCTTTTGATTTCACTTTATAGGATAATAAAATAATTATTTGTGCCTCTACATATTGCATTTATAGTTAAAGCCTTTTGCTTCATAAAGTGAATAATTTAATTCACTTTCACTTTATTATTTTCATCAGCAAAACATTTGATTATTTTTTATGGAGATTTTAATTTTAAAATCACTCGGGTAATAAAATTTCATTACCCATGCATTGCATTTTTTTATGCATTTAAAATTTTACTTCAACCCGGTGAAGGCTTTCATTTTTCAGTTTATCATTCTTTAATTTTGTGTCCTCATCTTTAACTGGTTTTATTTTTAGCACAAAATTTTTGCACAAGCCTCTAATACTTATGGTACTAATAGACCACTTTTCTTGTGGACTCAAATTTGAAGTATCCAAATCCAACCTTGCTTTTTTCATTTTGGAAGTTGCTTCTAAAGCACTTGTTTTACTGCCTGAGCTTTTTAGCCTCAAGTTTCACTCTTGGTGCTCTCTTTGGATTCAATAAATTTGTTGTTTGTAGAATTAATCCAGTCCCTTAAGCACTATGTGTTAAGGCTTCCATCATAAGGAATATTAAGAAGCCTCAATTTCATAGAAAGGTCCATCATCTCACATCCCTTAACTCCACCTCTGAGACTTGCATTAACAAATCTATCAAGTTAGCATACTTCTTGCCTCATTCTCTGCTATTTATCTGAAGAAGAAATGCAAGACAAGGTAGGGCATCTTCTTTCATTAAATAATATTTTTTTAATCAAGAGCCTTCTGAGAGCCTGCACTCATGAATTTTCCACTACTACTTGAATGTGATATTTCACACTGTTCACCAAGAACCTCTCTAATCAATGGTAACAAATTCACGTGAAATTGAATAGTTGATGAATGCATCCCTTATAAAATATGATCCATGACTACAACATTAGTGATTGTGTCCCTTTTACCATATTGAAACACTTACAACCTCAAACTGTATAAAACATGTCGGGTCCTCATGTGGGCTCGACTAATTTTTTTTCTGTTTTGAAACAAATTTCATCTTGAACTGATCAGAAGTTACCCTTGAATGCACTTGAAGTGGAAAAATGAATTGGTTTTTCATTAAAACTTGCTTTCTAACATATTTGAATAGTGAGCCAAACAGGTCAAGTGGCCTCTAGAATCACTCTAGAAAATCAGTCAAACAACTTCCCAAAGCCATGAAAACTTATAGGCATGTAGAAATTTGACCCAAGAATGCAATGCGACAAATGGTTTGGAAAAAGAGATCTTGAGGTGTGAGATATTAATCAACGAAGTTGGTTACTAAAACTTTTCTGCAACTACACCTATTCAAAACCCATCAGGGCTCTCAAAATCACCACTTTCAAAAAATATTGAAACAACTTCTGGGGGGCTGCCACTAGAAACATAAGCTCATTTAGGTACACTAAGTACGTGTGCAAGAGGTATATTCTTTAATCAACATTCTTCGCAAGATATTAGGGTTCAAAGTTGCCCACCTTGAAACATGTTGAAAGTGCAGGTGTAAAATCAGGATAAACTGAATTTGCTTTTGATCTCAAAAAAATAGCAAATTAAATCATGAGACTTTGAAATCGGATAGGGGAGTATATGAATGTAGGGAGAATGGATAGAAATAATCCATTCGTCATGAAAATCATCTAATTGCAAAATATAAGCTCAAATGGGAGGCCACTTTGCAGAACTGAGAGTTCACAAACAACAGAAAAGTGTCAAAACCCTCCAGCTTCGCTTTTCAAAACACTGTCAAAGCTTATCATGGGAAGCTGAAAATTGACATGCATACCCAAATATGTCACATGAGTGTGTCCACAAAGCGGTTTTGCGTGAAAATCAACTGGCTCTGAAATATGACACTCCAAAGTATGTCACTTGGGCATATTTTTCAAGGGCACTTTTGAGAGTGCAAAGGCAAAATTTTCAATGTGGGTACTTCAAATTTGCAAAATTTGATGGTGCCACCAGTAGCTCCGACTGGTCAAACCAAAACCTTCCTTTGTCAAATATCTAATTTTCATCACATAAAAATTTGATCAATCTGAGAATACTACTAAGAATATCTAATCATACACATTATCACTAGCATTTCTTCCCATTCTATTGTATGTTCCACTATCATGAATATCTTTACTGACCTGCACTTTGCAATCACGCCTATACTAAAAATTCCCATCATGATTTGACATACATGTGTTATATTCATCATATAAGACACATACATATTGAATGCAACATTCTCCATTATTTTCTTCATTATCACATTCCATTGATATCCCTTCCAATTGGATTGAGAATTGGAAACACTCATAGTCGATCACACAGTTGTTTTCATTAGGTCTTTCACCAAAAGCTTGCACACAAATCCTGGATTCATCATGAACATCAAGTTGCAAACTATACATAGAACCCTCAGGTGTGTCAAAGGAGAAACAATCATACATTGTTTCATTTTGTTGTATATGAAAATTTTGGATAAATAAAAATGATAAAACAATAACATGCATTACCTAATCCAAATCTTCAATACCTCAAATAGATGCAATGATGGATGAATTATTTGATTGACTTGATATGTCGGTTGCTCAATTCAACAACATAACATGGAGATGGAGATGATAGACGAATGATGATAGATAGAAATGGATGAATAATTCAAGAATGATTTTGGCAGCATAAGGATACTTGAAGAATCAACCCCCAAAATGGCTTATGAGAGGGTGGATTTAAAGGAAAGATCTAATTTGGATTGATGGATGATATTGGATGTCAATAAGATGACTTAATCAATGACCAAGATTAAAAGTTGTAGTATGAAATAGGGTTAGGGAAAAATTAGGGCAATGATAAGGATTAATAGCCAAGATTGAATTATAAGATAATTCAATCAAGGGTGGAAAATGAATGAGACAAGATAAGATAAGAGTGGCACGGATAATGAGGTTGGCATAGAAAAAGAGGTTGTTGAAAGAAAATTAAATAATTATAAAATTATTTAATTTGGGAGGGAAGGTGAATAATTAAATAATAAAAACATTATTTAATTATAAAAGACATGTGACATGTTGACTTTTAAATTAAATAATAATTTAATTCAAAAGTGGATGAAAATGTCAAATTAGTAAATAATTAAATAAATAAAATTTATTTAATTATAGAAGAAGAGGATAATGAATAATTAAATAATTAAAATAATTATTTAATTATAGTAGAAAAATGACAATAATTAAATAAATAATTAAGCATTTATTTAATTATAGAAAGGAAGGGGCTAATTAGTGACACAATTAAATAAACAAAATTTATTTAATTAATCAAGGGAAGAATAAAGGAAAAAATGAGTTAATTAAATCATTAAGAATTATTTAATTAATAGAGGAATATGACCTTAAAAGATAATGAAATAATTAAAATTATTTAATTATGCAAGGAGGAATTGATATGAAAAGATGGGTTCATAGGTGAAGGACAATTTTTAGTGTCTACATTTTTCCCCTCTTTGAGATGATGTTCGAGATGATGAGCTTTGTATCGAGTAACATCATTTCAAAGAAGCTAAGGTATGGACAGAGGGAAATGGATGATGATAGAAAGATAGGATTATGATGAAATAAAAGTGTGATGATGCTGATAATGGGATGATGATGGGATGATGATGCCCCCTTGAGAGGATATGTGGGTTGGAAAAACACGGGTATGCTCTCGAAATGAAATGATAAGGAGGGACAAGATGAATGATGCAAGATAGGAAGTGGATGAAGGAGATGAATGATATGTTATGCTACAAGAAAGTGAACAACCATGATGTTTGATGTAACACTAGACATGATGCACCAAGGTATAAGGACCAAGGTGATGATGTGTCTCATGCCCAAGTGTAATACAACCTTGTCTAGATACAAGATATGAATATTAGATGGAATAATTCGGATTTGATGCAAATGCAAGATAAAAATAACAACACACACAATCAAGCAAGAAAGCATGCACAAATGATACAAAAACAAACAAGGTATTGCCCCTGTCAAGCTGCAAACCCTTGAGTAATTGATTGATTGATGATGATAGTGTTGTCATTGCGTGGAATGCATACCCCTAGATCAACATAAGGATGACTGATTGACTTTGATTGATTGATTTTGATTGATGATGAAAGTGTTGTCATTTTGGGGAACGACGTACCCCTAGATCAACACAAGGATGATTGATTGATTGCATTTACAACAAGATTAGGATCAAGACCAAAGGATGTTATTGGATAATTTGGCAAGATTGATCGACTTGATTGGTATGGATTAAGGATTGACTTGCATTTTGATTATTGCTTGGATTGATTCGATTGATTTGATTTCAAGAAGTGGTTTGGAATGATATGATGATTGATTTGATGATTTGATTGGATGAAAGGATGTGATGAATTGAATAGAAGAATTTATGTGATTGGATTGATTTAGGTTGGATTGATTTGATTAGAGGATTGATTAATTGATAATTTGAAGATTGATTTGAAGGAGTTGAATTGATGCATTGAATTGTTTGAAGAATTGATTGGCAGAAGTGATTTGGTTTTATTGCTTGGATTTTTGTTGGCTATTTGATTTTTTTTGTCTTTTTTCAGGACCTTTTTCTATTTTTTTATATTTTTTGGGATATTTTAATTTATTTTTTTGGATTTTCTTAGTGTTTTAAATTTTTTTGGATTTTTGAAATGTTTTGAGGTGTCAATGGATGAAAATTTGGGTAGCCATTGTGCTAGATACCAATGACAAGGGAAAACCAAGTCTAGCTGCAAGGATATAGATGGGATTGATGGATGAAAGGGTGGGTGATAGGATAAGGGATAAAAGGATCATGATAGATGGATGGATGGATGGAATGGATGCATCATAAGAGAGAAAGGATGTGATCTCCAAAGGATATGTCACATAGGAATAGCATGCCCCATTCTAGGTACAATGCTTAGGATTTTTCTAGACAAAGCATATGACAATAGGATAATGGTAAGCTTGTTTGGAAAAGATGAGGTATGTCAAGAGATAGATAACCAAAACATGTTTCAAACTTTTGCCCCTATATCTTCATCAAGATCAAAAGAAGGAAGGGAGGATGAACTAACTCAAATATGATAGGTATGTATGATGGCTAAAGATGGTAGGATGGTAAGAATGATATGACATGAAAATGATAGGTTGGATAGATGAGACATTGTGCCCCCAAGTGTAAGTGACATAGAAGATCAACCTACACATGACGCCTGTTTGTCAGGTTTTCATCATGGTACTTATCTAGGGTGCCTGTTTACCAGGTTTTCACAGTTGGACGAAGGGGTTTCTCTTTACTTTTTTTTGACTTTGTTTTTTTTGTTTTTTTGACTTTTTTACTTTTTGGATAGGAGAAGGGGAATATGGATAGGAGGAACTCAAGTTCCTAGTTCCATGAAAGGTGGTAGTCCCACTAGAGATGGATGTCATCGCATGGACCATGTCAAATGTCATTATGCTCATAGATGTTGGTAAGGGATGACATGAAACAGAGATGGAGTAGGTAGATGATGGATAATGATGTGGATTATGGAAGGGTTTGTGGATTATGATGCAGATTATATAGGGAAGATGATAGGGATTATATGGGACTTATGCAAAAGATGAATGGGGAGGCTTAGCCAAAAGCATGGACCATAGGAAGGTGGTGGGGGAGATATGTAGGATAATGAGTGAAGGGTGGGGAGATGGAGGTATGTGGAACTATTGTGAAATGGAAGGGAACCATGACCAATGGTTGCACACACTATGATAAAATTTGAAGCTTTTGATGTGGATGGGGTGTAGGAAGCAATGGAGATGTTTTGTTAGGAGATGGGTGATGAAGTGCTTTAGGTACCCACATAGACTTAGTATTTTTATGAATTTTATTTTGCTTGTGGGAGGGAATATGAGATTCTTGAATAGAGTGAGAATGTGAGGTGGAAGTGGATGGTTGGGATTTTCGTGATGAGGATGCCTCATTAGACTTGCTTTCCTTTTTCTTCGGGACCAAAACCAATTTAGTTTTGGCCTTTACTTTTGGAGGTATGGGCTTATATAACTTTTGGGATGTATTTTGCTTTGACTTTTTGTATTGATGTCCTAAGGCATGAGGATTTTTAGGATTTTTTACTTTATAGGTAGAGGCTTTTAAATTTTTTTCCTTTGAATCCCATGGGTATGGTGGAATGAGTTAAAGCTTCATGTTTAGACAATGTGCACATTTCTTGGTCATGATTAGGATTTTTAGAAGAATTATGGATGGATGGATAAGGGGATTGGACAATGGGGATATTAGGTGTTGGAAGTAATCGTGGTAAAGTGGATGGAGGGATATTAGGACTTGGAAGTAATAGTGGTAAAGTGGATGGTGGAAGGTTTATGGTCACATGCTTTTGACCTTTGTAGGATGATGGAGGAAGGATGTAAACATATGTTTTAGGAGTATGATAGGATTTAAGATGGAAAGTGGACTTAAGAGGCATGGAGGAAGTACCAACATTTTGAGATTGGTGTCCTTGGGGTGTATATCCAAGGCCATAAGAGCGTGGAGGGACTTTGACATGGATGGGCTCCAAAATACCTTGTTCATGAAGGTCTATACCTTTACCTTGGTGGTTCATGTTTTGGAGTGTGCAATGGACAATGGGACTAGGTGTAGGTGGAACATTAGACACAAGTTCCTTATTGGATGGAGAAAAGGACACAAGGGAAGATAATGGTTGTTGTTGTTCTAAGGAGGAACATTCATGAATGAGGGTGAAAATACCAATAGGATATGATGGAGGGCTTGCAATGGGGTCAATAGTGGGTGATGGGGGATCATTAGGATCTTGATTAGCATTATTTTCACTTAGATCCAAGGTATTTGTTTGATCTTCTATGTGTTCTTGGGAGGCATATGTCTCATCAAGGGAAGTGGATGTTGATGGATCATGGATAGGACTAGGTGGAGGTGAATTTGGGATATCTTGCTCATGGAAGGGTATAGGATCATGTTGCTCATGGATAGGTTCTTCATCATTATGGATATTAGCTTGATCATAGAAAATATATAGGTTATGGATAGGTTGGATGAAAGTGGTTTGATCTTGATTAGGACCAAGGCTTGATGTTTCAACATGTTTAGGATTATACTCTTGATATAACTCTTGGGTTGCTTGAATGGAAGTGGAAGGGGATGACTCTTGAATAGGCTCAACATGTTCTAGATGATTAACAACATGGATACATGATGGAGGTTGACTTAGGCTCAATGGGGAAGACTCTTGAATAGGCTCAAGGGGGAGACTACATGATGGGGTTGTAAGAATGGGTATGATGTTTGAAGACTCTTTGGTAGGTTCAAACATATGAGTTGGATGACATGGAAATGTTTGATTCCTTGCTAGTAGCCCTTGGGTCACATCCTTTGTAGGTGGATGGATGGATTTGGGTAATGCCATAGGTTTACTTTTGAAATTTTTGAATTTAGGGCATAGATTTAATGGAGGATTAGATGATGGTGGGGGTAATGAAGATGTTTATGGGTTGGAAGGTGGAGAGGCCAATGGATTAGGACTAGGAAATGGTGGCTTATGGATAGGCATTTTATTGGATGGTGGTATGATAGAGTTTTAGGGTGCATGAACTAGATTGGTGTTCCCCTTGTCAAATGGAGCATGAAAATTGAAAGGCTCTTGATTTTGTTGCCAAGGTGGACTTGGCATCCTATGTTCTTGTTGTGATATGGGTGGATATGTTGATGTGGAATTGACATGATAGGTAGGTTGGTTAGGTTGGCATGATGATGAAGGTGACACATAGGATTTTGGTTGAATGTGTTGAGGTTGTAATGGTGTTTGGACTTGTTATGGTATGATTTTTTGTTGTGATAATGATGAAGGGGTTTCATAGTATAATGGTTGTTGAGAGGTCAATTGATATGGATAAGAGTTGACATTGGAAGAGGTGTGATAGGTTGATGAAGGGGTAACATGATATGTGGATGGATGAGGTTGATATAATGATATAGGTGACACATAGGATTGATGTGAAATTTGTTGATGTGGTGATTGGATTGGGTGTTGTGCTTGTTGGATTTGACAAGTGGCCATGAGGTATTGGGCTTATTTTATGAGTTGTTGCATTTGCGATGATTGGTTTGTTTGAAGTTTTTGGATCATGTTATGGATTCCTTGAATGATTTGTTGATTTAAAGGTGATTGGCTAGTTTGAGCTATGTGAAGTATGTGAACAAGATTTTGTGTTGTCTTATAATGTTGTCATGGTGTAAAATGATGTTGATTGGACTAAAGAGATGATGATGATTAGGATATGATGTGGAATGAAAAGATTCGATGATTTGGATGATGTGGAAAAATTTTATTGGAAATTTGACTTGGGAAATATCAAACACAAGATTTCACATGTAAATGCATGAACACACACACCAAACACAATGATAATTTTTTCTTTCAAGATTAAATGTTATGATTAAGCAAACACTTGAATACACAACAAGTCTAATGCTATTCAAGTGGGTATGGCCAATTAGGTCTTAAGCTAGGATGCACAATGTTGACTAAGGATTATTTCAAAGAAAAATCCTACCACACAACCAAGAGAAAGGGGTAACCCACCCTTCACCTTCACTTCCCAAAGGTATAAAGTTCTTTGGGGCTTAGCTAAGAGTGACATGATTTCAACTCCCAAAGAGGTGTGTCTTTGGATTCACACCTTGATTGAGGTCATCCCTTGGAGGGGTGTGTGCTCCAAGTAGGCCTCCTAAGAAGGGTATGACAAAAGTGAGCTAAGTGAGGTGTTTTGGAGGACACACACACTTGATTCACACTAGCAGTTGTTAATTTCCCTTTAGAAATGAAATGTGTGTAAGAAAACAATGGAAGCACTTGTTCTTTTTAATCCTAAATCAAAATGTGTGATGGAATACAATGGTTCTTTTTAATCCCAATTTCAATAATGTGACAACAAACAAAATTGATTTTAGACCCCAAAATCCAAATGTGTGATCAAACAAGTTGTTCTTTTTAAGCCCCAAATTGAAGTGTGTTGACAAGCAATGATTAGAGATGAAAGATGGAATGTGTGCACCTAGACTTTCTTTAGCTCCAAATTTTTTGTCAACTTAATCCAATTTTTCCTTTGAAGTGTTTATTTTTTCTGCACATTCACAAAACCAACAACAAATCCAAAACCCTAACAAAATAATTGATCACTAATATTAGAGGGTTAGCTAGTCAAGACAAATTTGATTTTTGGAAATGCTTTTTGCATCAAAAATAAAAAACATAGAGAACAAACACTTACTAAAATTTCTAGAGCTTTCCAAAAATGTAAAGAAATCCAAAAAATTTGCTATTTTGCATCCAAAATTAATTTTTTATGGAAAATCATTAAAAATTTTTAATAAAATTTAAAACAGGTCCAAAAATTCTGATTTTTGGATAAAGGCGCCTAAAATCATCCCAAATCTTCAGAATTTTTTTTGTGAAAATATCTGCAACCGTTTATGAGATATAAGCAAATATTTATAAAACCCTAATTTTCAAAGATCTATTTTTTGTCTAATTATTTTTCATCGAACTTAAAAACATAATGAACAGAACCCTATTGAAATTTAGAGATCTTTCCAAAAATATAAAAATATCCAAAAAAATCGCTAATTTTCTCTCAAAATTGATTTTTCATGAAAAGTAACAAAAAAAATATAAAAAATTAAAAACAGCTCCAAAAAATATGATTTTTGGCATGAAAGCTTTTGATATTGTCCCCAACCTCAAGAAATTTTTTTGTGATAAAATACATAGCCGTTTGAGAGATATGGCCAAATCTTTGAAAACTATGGTTTTGTCCCAAACTAATGCAAAACCTACAACAAAAAGCTAACAAAACCTGCAACAAAAATGATCCAACTCCAAAATTTATCAAAATTTATCAAAATATTGAACTAAAAATTAGTTAGGGGGTTCACGTCCACTTCACCAAAATGTATATGAAAAAATTGGATGAATAAAAATGATAAAACAATAACATGCATTACCTAATCCAAATCTTCAATACCTCAAATAGACACAATGATGGATAAATTATTCGATTGACTTGATATGTTGGTTGCACAATTCAACAACATAACATTGAGATGGAGATGATAGATAGAAATGGATGAATGATTCAAGAATGATTTTGGCAGCATGAAGATACTTGAAGAATCAACCCCCCAAATGGCTTATGATAGGGTTGATTTATAGGAAAGGTCTAATTTGGATTGATGGATGAGATTGGATGTCAATAAGATGTCTTAATCAATGGCAAAGATTAAAAGTTGTAGTATGAAATAGGGTTAGGGAAAAATTTGTGAATTGATGAGGATTAATGGCCAAGATTGAATTATAAGATAATTCAATCAAGGGTGGAAAATGAATGAGACAAGAGAAGATAAGAATTACACGGATAATGAGGTTGGCACAGAAAAAGAGGTTGTTGAAAGAAAATTAAATAATTATTTAATTATTTAATTTGGGAGGGAAGGTGAATAATTAAATAATAAAACATTATTTAATTATAAAAGACATGTGACATGTTGACTTTTAAATTAAATAATAATTTAATTCAAAAGTGAATGAAAATGACAAATTAGTAAATAATTAAATAAATGAAATTTATTTAATTATAGAAGAAGAGGATAATGAATAATTAAATAATTAAAATAATTATTTAATTATAGTAAAAAATGACAATAATTAAATAAATAAGCATTTATTTAATTATAGAAAGGAAGGGACTAATTAGTGACGTAATTAAATAAATAAAATTTATTTAATTAATCAAGGGAAGAATAAAGGAAAAAATGAATTAATTAAATAATTAAGAGTTATTTAATTAATAGAGGAATGTGACCTTAAAAGATAATTAAATAATTAAAACTATTTAATTATGCAAGCAGAAGGAGGAATTGATATGAAAAGATGGGTTCATAGGTGAAGGACAATTTTCAGTGTCTACATTTGCAACTACATCATATTACACCTGCAAGAAATTAGATCTGAGTTTTCAAATTTAGATAATTTATTGCACTCTTCCATGTTTGCCAAGTAGAGCACACTTGGATCATCATCGTTCATATCATGAGTGAACACTTCCAATTTTGATTCAAAGATATAATCGGATTTAGCTTTGAAATCACAATCCAAATATATGTAGATAGCTTCAAGAGTTGATTTAAACAAATCTAAGTTTATCTCATTATGCACATCTTCACAAAAACTTCCTTTATCACAAACACTTTCCTAGTCTGATTCATTTCTACAAAGGACTTCATCAATGGCATTATTTTCCAAATTATCAACTAGTGTTTCCACATTACCAACAACACATATAGTTTTAGATTCATGCCTATGACTCTCTTCCATGTCATTGAGGACAACAAGAAAGCACCCATATTTAGAATCACTTACCACTTTATCAACTGACTTGTCAATGTTCAAATCTAAAAACTCATGGTCTGAAGACTTCTCAAGGTCATTGAAAACATCCCATGGATATTGAGATGGATTCCTAATCAACATGATTAAAACAATGCTCATTTAAATCAACCATTGGTGAACAAGCACTATCTAACATTTTTACATCAATGTCATCCTCACGTAAGATAAATGACTCCATTTCAACCTCAGTCAAATCACTTGGGGCAGCAAAGTGACAGTAGTTATAATCAACTTATTGTGCAAGTAGAGCATAAGGAAACTCAATACTTCCACATTCTCCTTGAGTAAAATTATCAATATTATCCAAATTACCATCACACTCATATGACGCAAATGATTTTTAATCAAACTTATTCAAGTCACAATGAACAAGAGGACAACAAACATCTTGATTCAATTCATGAGATGAAAATACACATGAAGGATCAATGATCTGAGACTCAACCTGATCTTTGTCAATGGATGTCATTTGATGAGGGACAACCAACATACACTCACTAACGTGAGATTTACCTTCATGTTGATTTCTTGGCTGCTCAACACATGGATCAATAATTTCTACAATATCAACACAATTTGAGACTTTAAATTCATATGAATCAACAGGATCTTCAATATAATCCATGGGTAATAATGTTGACTCAAGATCCATATATCTTCCACAATGTACTACTTGATTAGTCCAAACTTAATCTCATATTTCATCATCATATACATCATCATCCTCTTCATGTATCACAAACATTTCCATTTCTACTTCATGTAAACAATCATGAGGAGCAGGGGCATAAGCACGTTCATCAACATGTTTATCATATTCAGCATTATACTCATGATCAACAAATTGAACACACATATGCTTATCTTCAAGTTCTTCGCCATTCATAGAATTGACATGCTCCATTGATGATGAACCCGAATTACATTCCAAACATGCATGAAATGGGATTTGATCATTCACTTGGATGCAAGTGACTTCATCAATATTCATATCATTGCATTCTTTAGGTGAAGAAAGTACCTTTGGATCATCATTATAGGAGAATTCATAATCATCAGAAGCATAATTAGGTTGGTTGTCATTATAATCCTCATCACAAGAAGACTCATCACCACATAGACCATACTTGGATTCTTTGGAGTGAGTGCTTGAACTTCTATCTTCAATGTCTTGATCATTGATTTGTGGTGAGATGTCATCAACACTTGTATTGTCTTCACTGATCAAAACATCACATGGAATGACATCTTGCATCTCTTTTACTTCTTTACTACCCAAGATATTGTAAGAAGAACTTGCATGTGTATCTATTTTTTCATCATACCATGTATCTTCATCTTCATCACTATTGGATAGATCTGCACATGTGTTGATTGTGACTTGATTACAATTAGTATCCTCATCCATACAACATGGATCTTCATTTTTTCATACACTCTTTCTATTTTTGTGTATCATGTCTTGATTTTTCTCATTAGGATAGTTGCTATCTTCATTTTGAGACATCACATGTTGTGCATAATTATGTTGGGCTCCTTCAACAATATTCATCCAAACAAGCACTTGATGAAGACTATGAGGCTTCAATTCCTTCGACAAGACACTTAGCCCAGAATCATAGATTTCACAAAATAGATCAATACACATTGAGTCCTCATGTCTGAAATTTATGGGGACTTTCAACAAGGCATCCAAAAACCTTGAAAAAAAATCACGTGATGATTTTCCTTTGAGTATTTTCATTTTAGACAATCCCTAAACAAAATATGTTTAATCAACATTGGTCAAATTTTGATGACATTTAACATGGATCTCACTATGACTTGCATATTGTGATGATGGAGAGATCAGAATAGCAGAAGCATTATCATCCTGACAAGCATTTCTATTATTTGATCCTTGAGTTCTATTTGCATGAGGTGTGTTAGGATGGCCAACACTCATAGCCCTATGTCCTTTCATCATTGGATATCCTCAAATTGTTCTCAATTTCCATAGCAATTGGATATGCTTGGTGTAGGGTTGTGGGCTCCTTATCTCTTAATAGGTAACTCATCTTTTTATCAAATGCACCTAAGTACACGACCAAACATTCAACATCATTTGGTCTTATGCTTGCAAGGATCTCTCTTATTATCTGTGAAAATATGAGATTAAAAGAGGAGACTAACTCATCTTCTCTTTTCTCCATGTTCTTGAACTTTTTTCTTATTAAGACTGGATCAATCCTTTCACCAAACTGCTCCATGAACACTGCTTTAAAATCCTCCTAGGAATATATAGAGGATGCAAGTAAATAAGAGAACCAATCTCTTGCATCTCCTCTTAAGGACCGAACAAGTAAGCTCATGATCACATCCTTGTGATCTACCTCATAGTCATCCATAACATTATTGAATTCTTGCAGATGTTTATTTGTTGATTCAGACTTATCACCAATGAATTTTGGTAATTTATCTTTGAATTTAGCTGGAATGACATTTGGGTAACCACTAGTGCCACTGAAATTGATGGCTCTATACCTCTCAGTGCTGAAATTTCTTTGACAACCTAGTTTGGGCTGATCACAAACCATGGTTGCACCAGGAACCATACTAGGATGCATATATTGATGCATTATGACATACCTCTTTCAAAACTTTAAATATCAACTCTATAGTCAATCATTCATTGCCCTATTTCTTGCTTTCATCATGACCTTAGAATACCACAATGCATAATTCAAATGCATCTAATCCTAAGATCTATTTAGTGGGGAGATTTAATAAAACAAGCAAAACAAGCATACTTTCAACATAATACATAGGCAGTAAAATATAATTCATAATTATGCAAACTTAGTATTACTATTTTTTCCCTTTCTTAGTGCTATTTCACCTAATAGGGAACCAAATTTCTTTCCTAAGAAATTCAAATATGGTTTTCATACAAAATTTTCTTGAAAACCAAAAGTGAAGAATACTTGGAAACATTGCAGCTACTGCAAATTGTTCTTCCTAACTGGAAATATTGTAGATCTGGAACTATATTTACATCTTCATCAGGTTCTTTTGATAGAGTCACCACCTCTCTTCATAGAGGACTGAATTTCAAGTAGTATGAAGCCCTTTCATAGATAAATCTCTTTCTGAGTTCCTTTCACCAGCAGAGCACCACATATCATGAAACTTTTAGGTTCACCGCAACAATTTCTTTCCCTAGGTTTGAATTCCTTCAATATTTGAACAAAATTCAGATTAGCCACAATTGACTCTGTGAAATATCAGTCTACAAATGGAGATTCAAAAGTCTCCCCAGTAGAGTCGCCAATCTATTGGCTCTTTTAAATACCAACCAGATCTTCAAGGAAGCCTATGGATTTGCCAATTCTAATGATTAGCCACCTAAAGGGGTTGGCCAATGAACAAGAGAAAGAAATTAAGCTTTCCTCGTACACTTCGGGTTTTGCGAGACTCGGGAGGGTGATCCCACAATGCACTTATAACATTCCTTCATAATATTTCCATGTACATTGCATATTAAGTAGAAACATTCTCATTTTATGTTGAATAGATGAAATCTTTTCAAGAAATTGGCAATTCCTTTAAAGATTAAACACCTAAAAGCTGAGAATTCACATACAAAAAAATAGGTTGATTGAAAGTGTATTTATGAATGATTGTTCTTGAATCAAATGCCAGAAGCATAGGAAATGCATTCAACACTTTAAGATCAGTGCCATATCTTAGGGCATGGAGTCAAAACAAAGAAAACTAAACTACAAGGCAATTTTAATTCTAAGCAACCACGATCTTTGTGAATTGCATTACAATTCATACATCATTACCCAGATTCTATCACTTCTTATAAATCCACTAATCACCTACATGAATTCACACCTTAATCAAAGCATTCAACTGATTCCTTGAACTAGAGCTAGAACTAAAGCATATTTCATTGTGAACAACAATGGAAATTAATGAAAATGACCCTTGATCGAATTCTCATTAATCATTCATATGAGGATATTATATTTGGAGAGATAATAGAGTCAAAAGATATGCATATTCGATTCAGACATGCCTAGAAACCACATAATTGAAAAAATTTACTCATTCGACTCAAAGCCTAAGCTACAAACTCAGAATGTATATTCTCTGTGTTATCACTCTGCATTTCCAAATCCAGAATTCAACAAAAGACCCCTACACAATAGCCTTGAATTCCCTTTTATATCATTAAGGGAGAAGAACAAGCTTCGGGCTATTGGCATGTCACTTTACATTTTATTTGGCCTTCATTTCAAAACAAAATTTGATTGCATTTACACTCATTTGCAACATAAAATTTCCCACTAAGTTGATCTGCCTTTTTCCCAGGAAAACAAACCTCCACCTGTGTATTTTCCCCTTCACTTTCATCTTCAGCCTCCATAAAATGCATTACAAACAAATAAAGTTTTTAACCCTTTTGAGAAGGCTTTTGATTTCACTTTATAGGTGTAGACATCCAAATTTGGACACTTAATTTATCCAAATTTATCACTTTTCGTCTAAACATCCTCTTAGCCGAGTTAATTAAGTAATATTACTATTATTTAATCAATATCTTTAATTCTGCCAAATCTCTAAGGTTTTTAATTAATAATTAAATACCTTACCCTCCTTAATCCTCTTTTCTTCAAATAAATTAAATAAATATTACATTTATTTAATTCCTCACATGTCATTTTCATCTAATCCTAATCCATTTCCTAATTTCTTCATTAGGGATGTGCACATGCCTAATCCTTGATTAGGATGTGTCACATCCTCCAACTTTTGCAAGTTGGCTTCTAATCCTTATTTATTCTTCTAATTATTGATTAATTAGCTAATCATTCTCCAAGGAATTTTTAATTCCTTTTATTCTTCCTAGATTCCCTCTTTTTATATGTGAATTTTTAATTCACATTCCATCCTTCCAAGGCTTCTAGAACCTTGGACTTGTCTAATCTCCACATGTGACCAACCTTGGACTTGTCACAATCTCCACATGTGACCAAGTCCCACCTTTTTGGAGCCCACCTTTATCCTCTAGATCATCCTATGAGTGTGAATTTTTAATTCACATTTATATCCCCAACCACCTTTCACTTTCCCATGTAGATTTTTGAGGAATTCCAAAATTCCTCAAATGTCTCTTTCACTCCCACTTGGGGACAAGAAATCCTTTTTGTGGAAATCTCCTCACTCCCCAAGGTGCATGTCCTTTTCCACCTCATGTACCTTCTTGACAACTCATCTCCACCTCATATCCCCTTGTCCACTTCACCCTCCACATGTCAAGATGTGAGGGCTTGTGGGTTCTCAACCCACCATAGCCCTTCATCTTGGCCTTGTTGGATCAATCTTGACCCTTGAATTCTCTAGAGAATTCAAATTCTCCTATAAATACCCCCTCCTCAAGGGCATTTTCAACACTTTCATTTGGAGCAACCTTATGCTGCCAATTTGCCTTCTCAAACACTTTGCATTTTGATAACTACATGCTGTCCATTTGAATCCTCAAGCCTTTTCAATCATTCAACCATCTTTGTTAATCATCTTGCATATAGAATCTTGCATCTTAGTCACTCAATCCATCATCTAAGGAGCACACAATCCATTCCAATCAAGGGCCAATCAAGGAGAAATCAACAGCAAGGAAGGTGATATTGTTTCTATTTTGTTTATCCATTTCCTTTCTTATTCTATCTCTCTTTTGGCTAATCTTGAGGTGTCCTTGATATTTTGTTTTTCATATTTCTTAGTTGTTTTGCTCATTTAGAGAGGTGCAAATATCAGGGTATACAATAGGATAATAAAATAATTACCTGTGCCTCTACATATTGTATTTATAGTTAAAGCCTTTTACTTCATAAAGTGAATAATTTAATTCACTTTCACTTTGTTATTTTCATCCGCAAAACATTTGATTATTTTTATGGAGATTTTAATTTTAAAATCACCCGGGTAATAAAATTTCATTACCCATGCATTGCATTTGATTTCATGCATTTAAAATTTTACTTCAACCTGGTAAAGGCTTTAATTTTTCACTTTATCATGCTGTAAAGTTTCAATTCTCGTGCACCTTGTTTTGAACACACTATTTACCCATCATTTAATCTTTCATTAAACCTTTCCATTTAAAAATCATGCAGGCCCACCACAGGCTACCTCCAATCCATCGTGCATTGCACGTCCATTCAGGAAATGGAGAAGCCAACTAGTGATGAGCGATGGAATCCCACGCCATTATTGGTTGCAAAGGAATAAAACCATCATGACTCGCGATGAGCGACCAATGGCAGAGATTAGGTTGCATTTTGTGTTCATAGAAATTAATTAGTCTAAACAGTATGAGGGGTATTACATCCTCCCCCCCTAGGACATGGCTTACTCCTGGAAGCCATTAAATAGATAAGAGTAAGAACACAACAACCACGTAGAGAACACGCCACAAATCTCTATAACTAACCACATATTCATTCATTTCCTATTACCATATTCTATAATTTCATACCATATAACACACAAAAGCAACTCCAAAACCACATAGGGTCAATCAGGCAATCGCTTGCACAATGAGGTAAAGCACAAGAAGACATACAAGGGTGAACATAACAACAAAGCTGGTTGTCATCCACCACACACAACACACAAAATTCACACACAACACAATTGTCCATAATGCATTCTTCCAGTAGGAAGGATATCGGTGCATTGTACACTACACCGAGGGTCCTATCCCTTCCACTAGTTTCCTGCGCCATTGGACCTACACCACATAACAACTTTTGGGTAGCCAAGTCAGACCAACCCAAAAAGGAAAACATAAACTAACGAACAAAGCACCTAGGTCAACGCCATGACTCATAATGCCTAGAGTATTACCTATGCAACTAACAACTTAATGGGTCCACATTATCCCAGAGCGCCCAGTGTTTAAACTTGGGCTCTAATACCAAGCTGTCACGCCCCGCCGTGCGAACCCCAAAGGAACTAATAACAACAGAACAATTTTTTTTTTAAAAGAATATAATAAACATACTTAAGTATTCTAACATAACAATGTATTAAGTGGCACAACTAATTCCAATGGGGTACACGAAGTGACATTACTATTCTAACCCATAACAACGATAACAAGATAACAATAATTAAACAGTTACATAAAATCTATTCATTCCCACTTCATCACTAAGATATCTATTAAACAATAACCATATTCATAACATATGTACATATGACAATGAAAGATACTATAAAGATATGAAGCATTTATATTACCACAAATATAACACAACTTAACACAACTATTACAAATGATCGTTCCTGAATCAATACATGGCCTGAATAAACATTACATCCAAATGATAGTAAAATACCACTGTCTGAACATACATCTGCAACAAAAGAGGGAACCCAATGGGGTGCGAAGCACGTTCCACCCAACCACCCCCGTGCTGAGAGTAGACAAGGAAGGGTCCCCGACCAAGTACGCCTAACAATAACAAAGACTAACTCCCAACAGACACATAACATCAAAGACCACCTAGAAAACTCACGACTACCATTCCAAGAGGCACAACAACAAATCACTTCTGAACATAACAATAAAACACCTTCCCAAATAACAACTAATCACACGCACAACTTCAACGAACTCAAGGCATAATAACAACGACCTCATCCAACAATGACCAAAGAGAAAACAACAAGACACTTAACCACTACAATCACAATATTACTTCACAACTACAATCACAATGTCACTTAACATGAGGTTACAATGCTTCCAGAGAACAAGATCATGAACATCACACAATAACTGAATAACTGTCGACATAGGAAGAGTGTCATGCATAAATTGCCATGAGTTACCCTGGCTCAACCTTCCTAGGCTACCGGACCCCCATCCTGGGTTACCCTGGCTTGCCTCTACCGGCCGCCGGACCCTCACGCAAAACTATGTGTCCCATCTCATCTCGAGCCTTATCATTCACTTGCTTCACGAGAGAGACATCCTTTATCTTTATTAGTGTGAAAGCCCCCCCATTAATTCATTTAGATTATCACTTAATTAAACTCTAGGTGAGTTACCCTAGCGCCCCTTTGTGTGCCGGACCCCCACAAGAGCCACTCTCCTATCGACAACACACAAGGTACAATACCACAATAGATAACTAGACAACATAACCTCTCCAACCAAAGGAGGAACAAACAAGGAAACTCACTCCGAACATTGGAGGAAACCAAATTAGAAAACACACTCCTTCCACATGAGGTACAAATCACATTACCCTCTCCTATTTCTCAGGAGGCACAAATCCCCATTTGTGGAAACCGGGTACAACATAATAGTACAATACATCCCCTTTTAGCAAACATGGTGGTGGCACCAAAGCAACAAAAACATCACAAAGTCTCTCTAACACATTTTTATGCAATACAATTTCTCTAAGTTCTTCAAAGTGTGCTGCTTCATTTTGCATATCCCTCATGCTGCTCTGTAGCTCTCTATCTAATAGCTTTAACTTCAACCTCCCTCAGTCTCAATTTGGATGAGACTTGGTAAACTATCTCTTCTAATGTTTTACTGTGCTCCCTTTCAGCACTAACTTTAGTCATATAAAAAATTCAGCTTCTGATTGTCATCATTCATCTGCTCAATTCATTTAACAACCATTTGAATGATGTGACCTCTAATCATTCTTTAATTTTGCACCCTCATCTTTAAATGGTTTTCTTGTCAATGCAACATTTGTGCACAAGCCTCTAATACTTATGGTACTGACAGACCACTTTGCTTTTAGACTCAAATTTGAACTATCCAAACCCAACCTTGCTTTTTTTCATTTTGGAAGTTGCTTCTAAAGCACTTGTTTTGCTACTTGAGCTTTTTAGCCTCAAGTTTCACTCTTGGTGCTCTCTTTGGATTCAATAAATCTGTTGTTTGTATAATTAATCCAGTCCCTTAAGCATCGTGTGTTAAGTATTTCATCATAAGGAATATTAAGAAGTCTCAATTTCATAGAAAGGTCCATCATCTCACATCCCTTAACTCCGCCTCTGAGACTTGCATTAACAAATCTATCAAGTTAGCATACTTCTTGCCTCATTCTCTGCTATTTATATGAAGAAGCAATGCAAGACAAGGTAGGGAATCTTCTTTCATTAAAGAATATTTTTTTAATCAAGAACCTTCTGAGAGCCTGCACTCATGAATTTTCCACTACTACTTGAATGTGATATTTCACACTATTCACCAATAACCTCTCCAATCAATGGTAACAACTTCACATGAAATTGAATAGTTGATGAATGCATCCCTTATAAAATATGATCCATGACTACAACATCAGTGATTGTGTCCGTTTTGTACCATATTGAAACACTTACAACCTCAAACTATGTAAAACATGGCGGGTCCTCATGTGGGCCCAGCTAAAAAAGAAATCGTTTTGAAACAAATTTCATCTTGAACTGATCAGAAGTTACCCTTGAATGCACTTGAAGTGGAAAAATGAACTAGGTTGTCATTAAAACTTGCTTTCTGACATATTTGAACAGTGAGCCAAACAGGTCAAGTGGCCTCTAGAATCACTTTGGAAAATTAGTCAAACAACTTCCTAGAGCCATGAAAACTTATAGGCATGTAGGAATTTAACTTGAGAATGCAATGCAACAAACAGTTTGGTAAAATAGATCTCGAGGTGTGATATATTAATCAACGAAGTTGGTTACTCAAACTTTTCTGCAACAACACCTATTTAGAACCCATCAGGGCTCTCAAAATCACTTTGAAAAAATATCAAAACAACTTATGGGGGGCTACCACTAGAAACATAAGCTCATTTAGGTACATTGAGTACATGTGCTAAATGGATCTTCTTGAATCAACATTCTTCACAAGATATTAGGGTTCAAAGTTTCCCACCTTGAAACATGTTGAAAGTACAGATGTAAAATCAGGACAAATTGTATTTACTTTTGATCTCGAAAAAATAGCAAATCGGATCATGAGATTCTGAAATCAGACAGGGGAGTATATGAATGTGGGGAGAATAGAGAGAAACAATCCATTCATCATGACAATCATCTATTTTCAAAATATAAGCTCGAACAAGAGGCCACTTCACAGAACTGAGCGTTCACAAACAACAAAAATGTGTCAAAACCCTCCAGCTTCACTTTTCAAAACTCTATCAAAGCTTATCATGGGAAGCTGAAAATTGACATGCATGTTCACATATGTCACATGAGTGTGTCCAAAAAGGGTTTTTGCATGAAAATCAACTAGCCCTGAAATATGACCCTCCAAAGTAGGTCACTTGGGCATATTTTTCAGGTGCACTTTTGAGAGTGTAGAGGCAAAATTCTCAATGTGGGCACTTCAAATTTGAAAAAGTTGAAGGTGCCACCATACTCAATTCTCACAAGGTCACCTAATTGACTAAATCTTCTAATGATGTCTTCGTTTTGCTTCTGTAGAATAAAGAATCTCTTTGTGAGCAGTGATAACACTCCAAGTTGACCTATCTTTGTCTTTAGATACATTGTATGAACTTGAAACAACTGTCAACTGGGACTCAATGGATTCCATAATATCTTTGATACTCTGTGTGGCATCCAGCCACTTTATGCAGTAAGCAAATATAATATTTGCTTCAAACTCACAAGCTTGCATAACTTCCAGGCTCTTTTCCACATTGGTGTGTGCCAGAGCACACTTATAGTAAAGTTGCAAATGTATTTTCTATGCCAATTTCTCCTCAATCTCTTGCCTTGTCTTCTCACTAAGTTTGGAGGCATACTCCTTAAAGGATTCCAATAGAAGTTTCAGATTCTCTACTGGAGTGAGAGATGTATCTATTGATGTACCGGGGGTGGCCTCTTGCAAAGTTTTGAGGGCATCATCAATAGGCTATGTACCCTTTTGATGTGTTTCCAAAATTTCTTTTCTTTCAGATGCATGTAATGCATCCCCTAACACCAGTTTATGAATGGGAGAAATCTTGTCCAAATCCACACTGCCTTGAACCATGGGTAGTTGTAGAAGTTCTGGAGGAATTATCAATGGGAACCTTATTAGCTTGGATAACAAGCCTTTTAATATATCATCATCATCGGAGGATTCTCCAAAGGACCTTTGTGAATCCACAACCTGCCTTTGATCTTCTTCATTCTTCCTAGTAGATTCTCCATTTCTTTCTTCTTCCTCTACTTTTTTTTCTTTTTCAGCTTCATCTCTTTCTTCTTCATTCCTTTCATCTTCATCTTTATCTTTTTCTTCTTTAGCATGCTCCATAGTGACAACTTCAAGCTTCTCTTCTTCAACTTCTTCCTCATTTTGTTTCTCTATCTCTGGAGGATCATTTGTAACACCTGATTCCAAAAGGATACCTGTATCACTTGTTTCCTAAAGGATATTTGAATCATTTGTTCCCAAATGAATGTCTTCCTTTACCTTTACAGAATCCTCTTCTCTTGATTTAGCAAAACCGCATGGGAGTTCACCAAACATACCATATTTCTCAGCCATACCCTTGATGGCTTCTGCAATTTCTTTCTTGATTTTCTTTTTATCTTTTGTCATCAATGTGTTTACTCTTTTATTCATCTTAAACATCTTTGAGCATACCTTCAAGGTTTCCAGATCATTTGGGGTCAAAGAGGACTCAATATTCTCAAATACCTCATTTCTTATCTTTTCTTCCAACTCAACAACCTTTGATCTTCTTTTCATTAGGACATCCTACAATTTATAGGTACATTGGACTTAACATAGTCCCAACTAACTTCCAAAGTAATTACATATTGAATAATGACTAAAATTAATGTTTTCTTGTCCTCTCTACCAACTTGAGTATAAATTTCTGTTGTAGGCTGCAACATATCTTCAAAATGTACCAAACTATTAACCAATGCCTCTAATCTGAGAGGGGAACCAGGTCTTATCGATGAGGCTTTTTGTTCTTCTTGGTCTGGAGATGCCTCTTCTGACACCTTTTCCTTCTTTGAGTTTGGTTTGGTGTATACATGAATACCAAAACTCTGTTCTTATTCTTCTTCAGAGGATGACACATAATGATATCTTTTAGTGCCAACACTTGCTTCATGTGAAGCACCTTCACTAGAGGGCATGTTCCCTTTCTTCTTTCTTATCAACTTGGCTGTAAGGTCTTCCTCCTCTTCTTGTTCTACAATTATATTGAGGTTCTTCTCTCTAGTTTCCTTTTCTTTCTTACCTCTCTTGAATGGTGCCACCAAAGGAGTCTCTTTCCTTTTTCCAAATCTTGTAGAAGGTTTGGAAGGAGCTAAGCCTTTTCCTTTACCAGGAGCATTTGGTTCTACCTTCACTCATGCAGGAAATAAGGTTGGTTTTGAAGGAGTAGTCATGTCGAATCTCCTTTATCTTGATGATTCTTTAGCCATCTGATCTCCCTTGGCTCTTCCCTGTGAAATTTGTTCATCAGTGAAGCTAGCCTTTCTAAGCATTTCATCTACATTATTTCTCATCATGGGCTGCCTATGCTTCAAGTGAAATTCCATGGATTTATCTTCATATGTGCCTACTCTCGGTTCACTGGAATTTTTTGGGATTTTTAATAATACTTGTACATAGCCTTTTGCTTCATTCTCCGTAACTTCATAATCGAATGGTTGGATCTAGACAATTTGGGGTTCAACTGCCTCTATCATGCACTCATCTATGGAGACATGAAATATGATACGATCCTTGTGTTTTCCAATAATTTTCTTAGGGATCCCTTCTCATTCATTCATTTTGGTTTTGAATATAGCAAAGAATGTTGTCAGACCATTTTCCTAATTCTTCAAGTTACCCAAACTGTGCATATAATAAAAAAATTGATGTGCAAAAGGTCTTGATGTATCCCATATCACCACATCATCTCTTCTGAGAAGTTATCTCAGAAAGTAGAACAATAGAAAAACAATTTGGGAACCAAACTTAAATGCATATTTCTTCTCCCTTGTCATCTTCAAGTTTTCAAATAATTATTGTCGAAGAAGTTCACACAGATCATATTCTACACCATTAGCTGCCATATCATATCCGGTGTATATAGCTGTGGAAGACACAAAATTTTCCCTATTTGTGAAGTAGATCTTGTGACCGATCATTATAGCTACATACTTCACATCAGGATTGGTAATAGGTTTTGTTGCAAGAGCCCTTTTGTCAAATGTTGCTCTGGTGAGTTCCATCACCTCTTCATTTTTCACTGACTTCAACACTGGTACCAGTCTGGTAGCACAGAGTCTGGTAACAACCTTAATCACTTCTTTGGATATTAGGTGAGGTTTGTCTGTCCACAAAACCTTATCATGTATCCTGCTGAGAGTAGATTTAACATACTTGTCATCAAGAGTAGAACAAAATTTAGGAAATCGATTCCACTGATCCAACTTCTTCGCAACAATATTTGCATACTCTAGTTTTAAAAAGAAATCATCCCGGTGAGCTCATTTTTCCACATATATATCAATTTTTTGTGATTATATTCCTTAGTTTTAACATGAATGTACATTCTAGTGTCTTCAGTGGGCATGACACCATAAGGAATCAATGAGAAGGCGCCCAGAGGGTTTTCATCGAAAACCTTCATTGAATACTTTATGTAGGAAGGTCTAGATATTTCTGACACGTTTACGACTATATGGGTTTCCATCTCTTCACAAATCGAGCTCTAATGACTTCAGAAAGAAGATTCACACAAACCCACAACAACACAGAAGAGTAAATACCTTTTTCTTTCACGAGAACCAAAACTAGGGTTTGGACAACTCACTCTTCAAATTGCCTCAAGAATGCTCCAAATTGCTCTCCACTTTCTTAAAATGCACAAGTGATCAAAACATATTACAAATCCACTTTATAGATCAACGTGTTGTCCTAATTCACATTAAATACGGTAGATTTCAAAAAGATGATAAAAAACCTCTTCACTACACTGAAAAACCCTAATTTTCTTCACAAATGATCATGCCTGTAATTTTTCTTCTGGTTCCTTTCGCATAAGCTCCATTTAGTCATCCTTTATAACATATCTCTGTGTCAACATCTGACACACCAGATATCCAAGGGGGTTGAACAATTTTATGTTAATGCTCTCCCTAAGACCATGCTGGGTCTAATTGCCAGAGGGATTTTCTACACCAGATGAGGGCATAGATTCACTTGATGTCACTGGATCTTCTTTCTTCTTCCATAACTTATTCATTTATTTCTTAATCTCATTCTTGTCAATTTTCTTCACCGGTTCATTCTTCTTTACTAGATCAAATTGTTTTCCCTTTTTACTTCTGCATACTCTTGAAATATGTTCGGGTTTGTTGCAATTGTAACATTTTTTTGATTTGTTTGACCTCCATTAACCCTTGATCTGCACTAGTTTTCTTTGTCTCCAAACTTAATACATGCATAGTAGTAGCCAACAAAAGATAGATTCATTCTTCCTCCATTAGACCAATTCATTATCTGAGTTTTGCATTCACTGGCTCTATGTCCAACTTTCTTGCATGCAAAGCATTGTCCGGAGAAGGAACTAGCATACTAGTTTATTCTACTTCTACACTCCATTGCTTTGTGACCAAATTTATTCCATGAAAAGAAAACACCATTGAAAGATGGGTACCTTTGAGCATTTGACTGTCTGATAGATGGTCTTCTAGCAAAGCTTCTTGTATTTCTTTTATGTTTTCTCTTATCTTGAGTCTTTTGACTATCCACTATGTTTGGGGTCTACATAGCCTTTGAGCTTTCACCTGCTTCCATTCCCAAACCACCTTTGTCTTTAGTTGGATTCTGACCTGCAATCAACTCATCAAGCTTGGTGGAGCTTGTTTTGAACTTATCTTCATAGAGTCTTTCCTTTTCCAGATTTTCTCTCAGGTTTACCACTTCTTGTTCAAGTCTTGCACATTCATCAGTCTTTCTTTGCACTTTTGTATTCATACAATATTCAATTCTCTTCTTTTCCTCCACTTGCACCTTCAATTCGATGATCTCTTCATTTTCTTTTTTTAATTGCTCACTTAGTTCTCTATCTCTTTCTTTGAATTTCTTCAATTTCTCTTTCAATTTCTTGATGCATTCATTTGCCTCATCAAGATTTTCCTTCAAATATTTGTTTTCATTTTCAACCTTGTCAAGATCTTCAAGAGCAACCTAGATTTCTTCTTTATCTTCCATTTGTTCAATCTTCAAGATCTTCCTCAAGTTGTTAGGCTTCTTTAGAGGAACCAAGCTCTGATACCAATTGTTGAATACCCAAGATATTGAGAGGGGGGGTGAATCAGTATCTTCTTAAGCTTATTGAACAAACACCATCCAAATACTCCAATGCATGTAACAATAAAAATGATCAAGGGAATTAGTAGAAAATAAAAACACACAACACATGAATACCAGGATTTTTACGTGGAAAACCCAAAATGGGAAAAACCACGGTGAGGATTATCTCACAACATAATATAACTGGTTATAAGATATTACAAAGGGTGGCTCACTTCCAGGACTCACTATCCAAAATGGGAGGCTCACTACCTACAAGATACAACAAAAGAATGGCTTACAACCAGAATATGAACTAATTAGGTTACACCTAACAAGTGTTGATTCAATTCCTCTGTTGCTTAGTAAATCGACTTTACACACTTCATCATATTCGTATACTTGTTTGTTGATACACACATCTCTCTCACACCATCTATCTCAAAATTGTCCAATATATATATTTGACTCATACACAAGCATCAATTAGGTTGGCCTAATTAGATGCAACCTTTATTCACCAAAAATATTAACTGTCAACTTCAAGCTTGTACAAAAAAATTCCAAAACAATTCAAGCATGTAGTACACTACAACATGTTGACATGGACCTAAGATAGGTCACAAATACATCCACAATACAAAAATGAATTCATTATAACTTCAACTCTTGATTAGGTCAGCCAAGGATAGACCTAATAACAAAATGCAATAACAAAACAATGCCAACTCACCATACGAGTACCTATGCACATGAGATTCTGAATATACAAAATTCTAGCAACCATGAACCAACTCCCAAAACTGTAAGTTATGATATTCATCAATAGAGGATTGTGGACCAAAATACTAGAGGATAATAACTGCATACCAGTTCAGAATACCAGATCAAGCTAGAACTTAAACTTGTAGTTGCAACTCATATATCATGGTGACATCAATGACAACACAAAGGCTGCATAATGAGATGTTCTTCTTCATTCTTCCAACAAAAGCCTAGTCACCCACATTGAATTCTTTAGTATTTATTAACTGATCATGCCATTTAGTCATCTATTTTTGAATTATCTTTGTGTGATGCATGACCTCCATTCAGATTGTGTAGCCTCTTCTTCTATGTTGTTGTTAAGTCCATTTCTAGTTCCACTACCATTCTAAGTGCCTTGTATTCAAACTCTATTGGCAAAACTATTGTTTTTCCATACACTAGTTTATAAGGTGTGAAACTTGTAGTTGTTTTCCATGTTGTTCTATAGGCCCACACTGCTTTAGGTAATCATGTTTCCCAGTATTTTATGTGAATTTTCACTATTTTGGTTAGATTATTCTAAATCTCTTTGTTTGTAACCTCCACCTGCCCATTGGCTTGGGGGTGACAAGGTGTTGATTTTCTATGTCAAGTATTTCATATTCTTGAACCAATTTAGAAATGAGTTCAAAAGTGAATTGGGGACCTTGATCAGTTACAATTTCTCTAGGTACTTCATACCTGGTAAAGATTTCTTCATACAATAACTTATCTACATTTCCATCTCTTGCAAACTGTAATGCCTTGACTTCAACCCACTTTTCTAGATAATTTGTGCAAACTAAAATAACTCTTTGTTATTAGAGGTTGGTGAAATTGAGCCAATGAAGTCCAACCCCCATTTATCAAATGGTGCTAGTGCCAAATTTGGTTGCAAAGGCATCTCATTTGTCCTTTTTTGGTTTCCCATTCTTTGATATGTTACAACTCCTTATATACTTTATTGAATCTTTATGGAGAGTTGGCCAATAGAAACCTATTGTTAAGATCTTAAATGTTGTCCTTTTAGCTGCAAAGTGACCCCCATAGGGTTCATAATGATAAGCTTTTAGGATGTCAAATACCTCATTCTCTCTTATACATCTCCTCATAATATTATCTTGACCTATATAGAACATTTAACCATCTACCCAAGAATATGGAAAGCTTTTATGCACTACTTGTATCCTTTCTCTAGGAGAGAAATGTGATGCTATTTGTCGTGCCACTAAGTAATTTGCAATATTAGCAAACCATGGTATGTGTACATTGAGAGAAAATATATGCTCATCTAGAAAAGATTCATCCACAATACCTTCTAGATGTGTGGGTAATCTAGACAGAAAACTTGCCACCACATTATCTTTCCTAGGCTTATCCACTATTGTTATATATGTACCGTAAAAAAATGTATCCCTGGACATTTTATGCTCATTTGGGACTTTCTTGTGCTTTTGGCTTGATTTTGGCCTTGATTTAATGTTGTAATATGGTCAGAAAATTCACATTAGGTCTTGAGTCCTTATAAATCATTAAGAACTTTATGATGCCTTGTAAAAGTGTTGTGAGTGTTGTAACACATTTTCACACTTTTCTAGGATCCTTTTAATATAATACACTTAAATAACCCCTTTTTATCACTCAACAACTCCTATTTAAAAGTTATGTAACAAAATTTCATACTTTTCTAGGCTTGTCATCAATAATTTGACCCTTTCTTATGTTTAAATGACCCCTTTATACATTTACTGGCCCTACTTAAGTGTATTTTTGAGAATAATCCCGTTAAACATCATTTAATACACTTTAATTTCTGACACCCACTTAAATTACTTAAGTGAGACTAAGTCACCAATAGGGGCGACTTAGTCCTACTTGGCTCAAAAATCAAGATTATTTCAAAATTCTGGCGGGATAATATTCTCTTAACCTTGAGGTCGGCCTATGATGTGGTATTTTCAAGAAATTTTACATAATTATGTATAAATATAGGGTTTTCTCTCTCATTTTAATCCCCCATCAATTCAATCAATTCATTCAAGCATCCATTCACTCAAGCACTCAAGCCATCATTCAATCAAGCATCTTCAAGCATATTGGAGCAGCCATTTGCATATCTTCAAAATTCTTCTTCAAGGGTTTGGTGAATTGTGACATTGCATGTTGTTTATTCATCATTCTCTTTCCATTTCATTTCATTTTCAATGGTTTGATTACCAAACCGGGGTTGGACCAAGGAAAACCCCTATTCTCTAACCCTTAACTCTTTTTCCCCTCTTTCCATGTGTGTTTTATAGGTCTTGCATGCAGATTTGTCAAAGAGAAAGGTGTTAAAAGGAGTCATTAATTCATCAAAGTCATTCAAAGTAAAAAAAACCCTAAGATAAGCTTGGAGATCACCTACAGACCATATTTGCAGATTCGGATCCGACAACCTATCAAGAACAAAAGTGCAGGTTGAAGACTATAGATTCCTGTCCTGAATTTCCCAAGACTTATAGGTGGACTAAGTCGCCATCTATGGTGAATTAGTCCCACTGCCAGGCCTAAAAAGTGATTTCTACAGATTTGGATACCTAGTTTCTTGAAACCTGTTCCGGTAGAATTTCCCCGAAAGAGGACTAAGTCGACCAGCTTGGATAAGTGTCCTAGTTGGCTTCATCAATCATTTTTGTAGGATTCCAGAGATCCTCTGCATCACATTCTAGTTTTTAGGTGCACCTCCTCAATTTCTTTCATTTATGTTATTGCTTGTCTGCATTCTTAGGTCATTTTTGCATACAATATTGTGTTTTCAAACATTTTGCATTCCTTTAGTTTTCATTTAATAATCAACATCTTTTATCAATTTATTTGCATTGAGGGCATTATATTTAGAAATATTTCATTCATAGTTGCATTAGTCTTGAGTGAACCCCTTATATTTTTGGATTCCTCTCTCCTTTTAGGTGCAAAACCCTAGACATGTAAGAGGGTGCTTATCCCCACAAAAGCTATGGTTCAATATCAAACTCCCTTGGTAAGAGCAACCATTTGACTAGTTTACCTCCAACCATAGGTTTGTTCATTAAGTACCTTATTGTAGTGTGATCTGTGTGGATAAAGATTGGATACCCAGTGATGTAATGCCTAAATTTGTTAATAGCATAAATAACTGCCAACATTTCTTTCTATGTGGCAGTGTAGTTGAGTTCTGCTCCTTGTAAGTTCTTGTTGATGTAGTAGATATCATACTCCTCACTACCTTCCTTCTATACCAATACTGCTCCTATAGAAAAATAAGTAGCATCAGTGTGTATGTGGAAAGGTAATGTCTATTTTGGCCCTCTCAAAGTAGGTTCTTTTGTCAAAGCTATCTTAAGTGCTTCAAAAGAGTGCTAACATTTTGTGGTCCATTCAAACTCTATATCCTTGGTGAGTGGAACAAATAAAGGTGTTGCACTTTTGCTGAAGTCTTAAATGAATCTCCTATATTAGCCTGCATATCCAAGAATGCTCCTTACATCTCTTTGTTTCTGTGGCACATGAAGTGTAGAGATGATCTCAATTTTATGGGGATCCACTTGAATTCCTTCACTTGATATAAAATACCCTAGAACAATCCCTTGATTCATCATCATAAAACATTTCCCATGACTTAGAGATAGATTGTGTTATTGACACCTTTTCAAAACCATCTCTATATTTTTGAGTGCTTCTTCATATGTTTCTCCATAGGTGGTGAAGTCATCCATGTAGATTTTCATGGAATCATGAGCATAATTTGAGAAGATACTTAGCACTTCCCTCTAGAAAGTGGCTAGGGAATTACATAGTCCAAAGGGAAGAACATAATAGGAATATGTGCCCCAAGGGCATGTAAATGTGGTTTTATCATAGTCCTCTAGAGATATATTTATTTGGTTATAGCCACTAAATCCATCTAGGAAGGAGAAGTACTTTTTACCTACTAGGGAATCAAGTACTTGGTCAATGAAAGGTAGTGAAAAGTGATCCAGGTTTCTAGTGGTTGTTTTTAGCTCCATATAGTCCACACATACCCACCATTTTCCTCCTTTCTTAGGGACAATAACTAAAGGTGACAACCATTATGTATAAAAAAAAGGGTAAATGAAGCCTACATCAAGTAATTTTTGTAGCTTAGTTTTAATTGTTTCCCTTAAGGCAAGGTTCATTCTCCTTTGGGGCTATCTAATCAGCTTGAAACAATCATTTATGTAGATCCTACGCATGCATAGTTCTAGATCAATCCCCTTCATGTCATGGTATTCTGATGCAAAGGTTGTTGCATGTTCCTACAACACAGTGTTCAGGGAATTCTACTATTCTTCAGTTAGTCTATTGTTAACATTCAACATTTTACCTGGCAGGATTTCCAATGTCTTAGATGCTAATTATATAGATGAAAGTTCAAATTCATTAATGTTTGGGAAACACTATTGTGGAAGAAGGGAATGGAAAATTTGGGATACTTCTTCTGATGAATTTGCAAGTATAATATTTTGCAGTGGATTTTGTAGACATGAAATACAATCTTATTGTTGTGGTTTCCTACTGCAGTTATTCTATATGATGTGGTCAATTAAGTCATCCTCATCTTGATTTATCAATAGGGGGTTGTGTTCAATAGTCATGAGAGTCTACAAGGAATAGTTGTCTTCTTCATCCAAGGTAGGCCATAAATTTTTCTCTATATTTTCATGAGGTTGGGTTGGTGGATAGAGGACCAATTTCTTGGTCAGAGTTTCATATTATATTATCACATTCCCAAAACTACAACCTATGAATGCATCAACTGTTACTAACTATGGTCTACCTAAAATAAGTGGATATCCTACAAGGTTGGCCTTTGGCTGCAAGACTATGAAATCTGTAGGATACTCCCACTAATATAATGCTATGACTAAGTCCTCAATGATCCCCTCAGGTTTCACTGTTGACCTATCTGCTAAATGTATAGCAGTTGGTGTAGTTCTAAGGTTAGCTAGTTGAAGTAGTTGCATTGTCTCCTTATTCATGACATTAATGGCTGCCCCTAAGTCAATCAAGGTAATTTTGATAAGGGTCCCATTTATCTTAACATCCACTACTAGACTTCTAGGGTCTGTATATTTAGGGACATTTATATTCCCTCACATAATGTTAGCAAGGTTCCCTAGGACATGAACTATTTGAGGGTCCTTCCTCTTTCTCCCTAGATTTTTAAGAAAAAGGTCTCTTACTATCTTTGGTATAAATTGGAATAGCCTTGATAGCTTGAATGAGAGGTATTTTGATACTTGCATCCTTAAGATGGCCCAATAGGTCTGTCTCAGCTTGGGTATGATGTCTTTGAATGGCTAAACACTCAAGGAATGGAGGCTCTAGATTTGAAATAGTTTGGTTTACTGTATTTTACCTAGGATCCAAAGGTGAATTGTCTAAAGCTTCAGTTGTGGGTTCCTCATCTACCATCTCAGTAATTTGAGGGGATGAAGGCCTAGCCAGTGTTTTCCCTGACCTAAGGTGGACATCACTGACCTCTACCCCATAAGTGGGGTATTGAATAGTCTTGTTAGTGTAGGCCTATTGGACAGGATTGTTATTGGGGTTAGGTGCAGCTTGCGTAGGTAATTGTGGTGTTCTTGGTGGCTGATATGTTGGGTTTGATGGATTGTGAATGATGGCCTATTGTTGTGGTTGAGAAGCATCAAAGGCTGTTGGTAATTCATTTTTTGGTGCTCAGTTTCCACTGATTTTGTTGCACTAGCTATTGAGGGTTGTAATTAGAACCTTGGAAATTTTGTTGTGACCATACATTTAGTTGTTGTTGGTTCTAGTTTTGCTAAGGGTTTTACCATTGGTTTTGGGTATTTGACCAAGGCTGGGTGTTCCAAGTAGAGAAATTTTGATTACCAACTGGAAATGATGTATTGAAATTTAAAGGGTCTTCTGACATACCTTGTCTTGGTTTCCATGGCCTTCTTTTTGTAATGTAGAACAGTTGTCCATCTTCACCTTCTAGTGGTTGAAAATATGGTTTGTCTGATTTGTCTTTTGTAATACTTGCCACCCTTTTACACTTGCACTTGGCTTTTCTTTGTCTACAATTGGGGCAGTATTTAGTAAGTATTTCTTTGGCCTCCTACTTTTTCTTCACATATAGAGTGTTAAACTATGTATCTAGATGACTAGTAATATCTTCTTTCATGTTGGACAGTAGGTTACTTAACTCTACTCTTGAAACCCCATTGGATGTCTTGCCAATGGTATATGTTCTTTCTCCCTTGTCCTTTTGGTAAAGGTCCTTGAATAGTTCCTATAGACCTTACAAATTTCTTCAAAGGGTAATTGAGACACATCCCCTTCCCAATAAGATTAAGGGGATCCATGCAATCATCATTGACTCCTCTTAAAAAAACAAGCTTTGGGGATTCTTCTGGGAGTCTATTCTATGAGTTTTTCTTCAAGCAGAATTGGAACCTTTCTACCTAATCCTTCAATGGTTCATCATCTTTCTAATTCATTCAAAAAATGCTATCTCTTCTCCTATTGACTCCTCTACAATAGGCTTTGTATTTTTCCAAGAATTTTGTTTTCATAGTGTTCCAATTTGGAACAACATCTTTGCCCAGTCCCATAAACCATCTCATGGAAACATCCTTCAAGGTTGTAGGAAATAGCTTGAGCCTCTGAGCATCAGTTGTATAATCATAGCTCCTACATAGGACACCAAACTTGAACAAGAATGTGTCTAAATCCTTAATTACCAACCTATAGAAGACTGGAAATGCTGAAGGAGGTATATTCTTTAAGATAGTAGCCCTTTCTTGGTTGGTAATGGGAAATTCAAAAGCCACATGTTCTAGTGATAATCCACTGGTGCATCATCCATGGTTTGGAAGGTCTCCTCTATGTTTGTAGTAGATGTTGGTGAAATGGAAAGTTCTTCAAAATACACTCACTTTGATCACTGTGGTCACTAATATCTACTCTAGCTTGTTGATTTGAGAGGAAGTGTCTCTCTACCTTAGCATACAATAGGTATAACTTTGTATAGCAATGACTCTTGCATAATGTTAGTGGAATGTTCTGGTATTTGAATGGATAAAACCTAAAATTTTCCAATACTAAAAGAAAATTTTAAACTAGGAAAGCTTTGAAATAACATAAACCAATCTTTGAAAGTAGCACCATCCCCGACAATGGCACCAAAAATGTAGAGTTCCTACTATGTCTAGTAAACTTGGTGACAATCACACAATTCAAAGAGGAAACCTAGCTAAATAGTCCACCTGAACCTTTTGAAATACCTTCATTGAATTATTGACTACCTGGATAGTAAGCTTGTGATGGTATTGGCACTGTATGTGCTTTCAAAGACTTAATACTACCTAAATCATCCTAGAATAGGTGTTTCCACTTGCTAATAAGTCATAAAAATGCATAATCGTAAAGGAAGCAATGTTGGCACTATTGCTATAGGTACCTACAATATAAGACTGTGACTAATTTACTATCAAGAAATGAATGCTAGAATATCTATAACTAATGTTGTTAACGAAACCTACACTCTAGAGTACAACAAGCTTAAGCAAACTAAGGCATAAATGTGAAACACAAATTGTTCATGAATCCATTTACAGCTATAACACAAGGAATCTAATTAACACAACACACATTTATGAAATAACTGCTATAACAAAATTAATGATACAAAAAATGAAGTGTGGGACAGTTACCTTGAGTTTCCCTTTCTCAAGTGACTATCTCCATTGATCTAACCCAAATCTAGCTTCTTAGATTAACGCAATCATAATAACTTAAAACCATTCATTGCACAACTTCAAACTAGCACATAAGATTTTGTTGGTATATCTTATTCATGAAATCATGATGGAGCAATAAACATTGTCTTTGTAAGAACAACTAACTAAAAATATCTAATAGCTATATTTGCTATTGAACAATTAACTAACTCCTCACGCCTCAACCACTAAGCTATATATATAGACATAGGGGAGTTTTTTAAAACAAGGAATCTAAACTAAAATCATAAATCATCACTCCCTATAGATCAGAGCATGATAAATACTAAGAAATCTAAACTATAACTGAATAAGGAAGAAGAGTCCAAATAGAACTATGACTCTGCTACAATAAGAACTAAAATGTGGATTGTTCGAATCAGTCACACTTGACTCCTAACTGTAACAAGGTTCTTCTCCTTCAACATCTTTATTAAATGTCATAATGATGCACAATCATCTTCATTAAATGCCTCCATGCTATAATTGTTGCACTCAATTTATTTTGGAACCTCCCCTACTTTGTTGTCTGGAAACTCCTTTAGTTGTGGGTTGTACCTCACAATTGTTGTGGGCTACATTCTACCTCCTCTAGCTCCTTCGATGCAAATATTTAGTTCATAAAACATGTATAAAATACTAACAACCATAGCTAAGAACATATATCCATTACAATCTATACATATTCACACATTAATTATGCAATAACCATCACATCATAACCATATTTCCATATTCTTTAAATTAGGTTTAGGTTTGCATAATAAGCATAAAAGATTGTATAATGTAGGAATGTGTATAAAATAAGTGTCTGAGAATGTCTATTATCTTGCATAAAAACATAAAAAAACTATCTAATGACTAGAATCATCAGAAATCATGAGCAACCGCATCCAACCTATCAACACATCACATTCGATCTCTTTGAGGTTTGTATGTATTTGATTTGAATAGGACAAATTTTATGCATATTTCATTTGGATGTAACACATTTTCATAGAGGGCCACTTATGCACTGTATAAGTGTCCTTCCTCACTACATAGGCACTCAATCATCCAACATTTTTTAGTATACTTCCAATTATCATGTAGTCCATTATAACACTTATTCAAGGGATACTATCTATGGATCTAAATTTTTAAGTCCTTCCCCCATCTCTCCACCACTCATCCTTTTCCACTCTACTTAGGGGAAAACATTATCCATTCTATCCTACCTATTTCCTCCTATCCACATCCTACCACATCCCTCACCCTATCTCTCATCTTATCTAAGTCCATCCCCTTTTTCCACCTTTGATCTTGACAAGGTTAAGGACCTTCCTAAGCATAATGTATCTTATCTACCATATCTTATCCACTTTATCTAAATCATCTTATCCACATCTTCCAATATCCACCATCACATATCCCTCATCTTAGTTCCTTCCTCCCATCCTATCCAAATCCATCCACCCTTCCCATCTTTGATCTTGATGAGGAGCCTCCATTCTATCCTTTCATCCATATATTATACATATCCTTGATTATCCTACCATATCCTTCATCCTATATCCTTCCATACTATCCATTTCCACCCTTCCTTCCCTCCTTTGATCTTGATTATGACTAGGGGAAAAATATTCATGCATGCTTTGGGAAATGGACACCTTTCTTCCTCCACCATCCATAACCTTTATGAACTATCCTTCCATCTCATGTATATTTTCCCACCATCAATCCATTATGACACTCCATCTAGTGTGGGGTATCTTGTTTCTGTACAACATAGTCCTTGGAGCTCCATCCTCATATCCATCCAATTAATCTATCCATCTCCCATATAACCAATCCCTCAATCTATCCTTCTACCAATCCTTGGTCCTTCCTTGTCATTGAATCCCATCCATTCCTTTGTCCTATCCTTTTATTATGCATCCAATCCTATCCCTCCATCCTTTCATTCTTATTCCAAGCCTTTGCTTTCCCTTATCATTTGTTCCTCTATCCTAACTATCACATCCTTTATCCAATCTTATCCCACATAATCCATTTATCCTCCATATATCCTTCCAATCCAACCATCCCAAATCAATCCATCCAAATGTAATCAATCCTAATCCATGCAATCGAATCTTGCAATCTAGACCATCATCCATAAGCATTCCATGATCTTAATCCAAATCAGATGAAATCTATTGATCCATTATCAAATTATCATCATAGGGATGTATCCTTCCCAATCCATATTTTTTTCTTATCATCAACAACATAATCCTTTGGGTATGCATTGTTCTTATTGTTAAATTTTCTATCCTCATCATCATCAATCAATCAATTGATTTTCAACTTGACTAGGGGCATAATTTTGGTTTTTTTGGCTTGTTGTGCATGCTTTCTTGTTGTTTGTGTGTGTTATCATTATTTTCATTTATCATGGTTTGTGTAATCTATTTCTAAAGGGGCATCATGGTCTTCCATATCATGGTGTTATAAGGCATATCTTTGCATTTGACCTTTTTTATCACATTCTTGGCATATTGTCATCGTGATTCCTTATACCTTAGTGCATAATGTCAAGTACAATATCAAATATAGGTTTCTTATTCCATTGTAGCATGATGATCATACATCCTCCCTCTCCATCCATATCTTCATAATCCTTATCTTCTCCCATCCATCCTTATCTATTTCCTCCTTTCATAGACTTCACCCTCTAACTCTCCCATCCATTTCAAGAACACACCCATGTTCTTTGAAGCCACATGTCCTCTCGAGGTGGCATACCTAACTCCCATGCTTATAATGACTGGGGAATCATATCACTAATCATTATCCCTTGCCTATCCACTATATTTTATTTCTTTATGAAATAATGTTACTTTTCTTAGTTGCAACATCATCTCAAAGAGGGAAAAATATAGACACCTAAATCTATCCATTCCTGACCATACTTGAATTTCACCTAATCCTAGTCATTAATTAAATAAATATTTATAATTTATTTAATCAATTTACCCATCACCTTATCCTAGTTCTTGTCCTAGTCAATTAATTAAATAAATATTTATTATTTAATTAATTAATTTATCGATTACCCTTATCCCCAAAATCCTCCAACTAAATTAATTAGTAATTAATCCCCACCACCTTTTCCTCCAATATTTAATTCCACTCTATCCCTCAATCCTTATCCATTTAATCCTAGCCATTGATTCCATTTGCATGAACCACAATCTAAACTTTCCATCATGTGACAAGTATCCCTCTCACATGTCTAAGTAAGACCTTGTCTAGATTAATTGAATTTGGACACTTTCCAAAAATTCAAATTAACTTTTCATATCATCCATCCATTTCATACTACATCTCCAAATCTTAGCCATTCACATAAGAATATTAACCTTATCCCTCATGTGACACTTGTCACATGACTACAACTTTGATCCACACCCTAATCCCCAATCAATCTTAACCATCCATCAACCAATCTATCTTGGTCCATGATTTATTTCTTGGAATTCTATAAATTAGAGGTCTCTCATCCCATTTGGGAAATCTTGCATTATCATACTATTATGTTGTCCAATTTTTTATTGAATCATCCTAATTATACAATCGTGTTGTTGAAATTATGAGCAACCACATCCAAGATATCAACACATCAACATATTGCATTTGATCGTTCTGAGATTTACATTTATTTGGTTTGAATAGGCTATATTTGATGCATATTTCAGTTATGTCGTTTACATGCATGCACATCATGTTGTTGAAATTATGAGCAACCACATCCAAGCTATCAACACATCAACATATTGCATTTGATCATTCTGAGATTTACATTTATTTGGTTTGAATAGGCTATATTTGATGCATATTTCAGTTATGTTGTTTACATGCATACACATATTATATGGTAATGCTTTGTGGTTACATAGTTTATCTATCTATGACTTGATGTTTTTATGCTCACTATTGCGGGAAACATTGGGGTTTCTTATGGACCTTTGATGCATGTTCTTACTTGCCTATGTGTTGATATTTTATTGCTTCACATGATGTTGCTTATGACATTTGCTTCATTATTATTACACTTTACATGATTGTATCATTTACTTATTTTCATTTTGTCTCCTCTAATTCCTTGTATCCTATGTATGCAACCAATTGGAGGGGGATATATTCTATTTTTTTTAGAGCAACACACACAAAAATAAAATTGTTTTTGTATCCATCATGTCAAACTATTTGAAACAATACATATATAAAGGAAGGAATCTTATTTGATTTTATCATGTATAGTTCGACTCACTCTAATTTTGGAAAATTGTTAAAACAACTTGTAACAAATTAAAAAATGAGCACTAAAAAATTTCTCAACATATTCATTGATGCTCTTTATGACTATGATTATAGCAACAAATTTATGTCCATTACAATATCTTTCTCTTTATTAATTCACACCCATTATAGATTCATTCTCTTTATGACTTCATGCCCATTACAATTTCATGTTTTTTTATGAATTCATGTTCAATGAAACTTCATTTTCTTTGTCTTCATTCCTAGTTCAAATTAATGCTCATATTGTTGGCTACTACCATGCCTAATGGATGTTTACAACTCCCATTGTGCCCAACAAATATTTTTTATTTTTACTTTTTTTATTCATATATACTATTGAGTAATTGTTATTTATACCTATTTTAAATGAATCTTAATTGTTGATCATTTCAAAAAAAACTTGTTTATAATATTTCCCAATGGAACACTCATTACAAGGAGTATTGGCAGAATAATCCTTTTAGTATATTTTTTATGTGTCTAAATGTTTACTTTCATGTCAATTTCTTATTTACTTTGGCATGCATCTTCATAATAGTTCACTTGCAAGTCGAAGTGGGGGGAAATGTAAGGGTGTTTAAATTACATACCTACCTTTATTTTGAACTAATTTTGACTTTTTGTCTAGAGTAAAATTTCTAATGTGTAAGATGAATGTATATTTTTTGTGAAATTTGGAAAAATAACATAAAACTACCTTTACTCGTCCATTGTATTTCAATTTAATTTTCTATTTTATCTATATATCTCAAGTTGAGTTTGTGTCCTTTAACTTTTAAATTAAAAATCAATTATGGTCCTAAGTCAAAAACTTTCCAACTAGTTCTTATAAGTCAAATTAAGCATGAATATACTTAAATTACATGCTATGATGTTGTATAAAATGAAAAATCTAAATTAATTAGGATGATATAAGTAATCTAGAATCCAACACACATCTAGAAATCACCTAATAAGAAGAAAGCTACATAGCATCAACATGGCATTAGGGTAAAAGTAAAGAGTTTTGTCATACTTTTAGCCAACAAAATAGTTTAAAGTGAAATAATTTTACCTTAAATAGTTTCACATGAGATTTTTTCCTAAAACTAAATGGCACTAAGAGTTTTGGGTGAAACCCTTTTGTGTAAGCCACTCAAAAACTATAATTTAATTTAAAAATTTAAAACAAGATACTTTTGTATATAATCTTGTGATAAAAACCTTTTTGAGCAAAAGCTTTAAACTATCTATGTGGTAGTCTATTTGGAAAGCTAACCCATCTTTTGGGCTAAATTCAACAAAAAAATTAGCTTCAATTAGAGATTTCTCCAATTAGGGGCACTTTCTTGAAAATTCAAAAATATCCTTTTGTAGAGATCAAAGTTTATAATCCAATTTTTTTAATCAAAATACAATGCATTAGAGGAGATAATCTATTCCTGGAGGGTATAATTTTATTTAAAATTTGAAAAAAAAGAGACAAAAATTGACATCCCATGAAAAGTACAATATTTTGATTAAGTTTGACTTTTAAAAAATATTAAAAAGTAAATATTCATCATTTTTTGTTTCATACACTAGAATTTTAAGTTATCTATGTGAGAAGAAAAATTAAAGAATCTTTTTCTCTTTAAAAACAATCAACAATTAAAATTCTCTTAAATTAATAAAAAAATATATCCAACTATATATATATATATATGGCATACGGCAAATTCACTGCTAGCAATTCACCGTAGGAGACAAAGACAAAAAATTCACTGCCAACAATTCACCGCAGGAAAAAATTCCCCGCCGTGACAATTCACCGTGCGAAAAATTAATTGCATGAATTTTTGGCGGTGAATTTTCCGTGGTGGTGAATTGCTAGTGGCAGTGAATTCTCCCCCAATGAATTGTTGACAGTGAATTTTCCGTTGGTGAATCGCTGGTGGTGAATTTTCCTAGAGCCATATATATAGCCCTCCATGCAAATTCTAAATTCTTGTAAATTTGAAAGTTGGTGCTCTCACGGTATGAATTTTATTATGGAGTTTTGATGGTAGTCAAGAAATTTATATACTTAGCCAATTTTGATGTCTAGAGCATCACTACTCTTAAAATATTTTACTGGTTTTGATCTCATTTTTAAAATTCAAAATTTAATCTAAGTCGACATTACTTTGTTGATATATATATATATGGTAGTCATAGTGGGGCTCGAGGATGGCTTCGGACGCAAGAATGTCGTACCGTACTCAAGCTAAACAGGTACATTGGGCTAATGATGCAAACACCGAATGGCTTCCTCTACCACCTAGCAACCACAACCTGTCCCCGTGGCATAGCCATGGTATTCTAAAGACTCTGGGCCCACCTCCTCACCATCTCCAAAACAATACACGAAAAATATTTCATAACCCTAACCAACTCTAACCTAATGGATCCCGACAGCCTGCTTATCATGCTAGGGTTGGAAACCAATCTTCATCGCAGATTGTTTCAGATGGCCTTTCGTTGAAAACCCAAGAAGGATTAAGAGATAGAAAAAATTTCTCATGAAAAACTCAAGGCGACCATTATGGAGAAGCTTTGAGAGCTGGTGGTGGAAAACGGGCTCGATGACCTTTTAGAGAGAGAAAAAAATCGGAACCTAAGAAACACTCACCGTATTTTCCTCCCTTTCAGACTCGAAATTTGGAAGTAGCAAAGCCAAACATGGAGGATAATGCCCCTAAGGCTAACCTACCTGCAAATCATGGCCTCTGCTGGAAGCCAATACTGACAGTACCTCTCAACTTGGAATCCCAAGTGTCGAAGTTTGAATAGAATGGACTGTTCGTTCAGATATGGGGCGAGGACAAGCCATTGTCTGAAATACACTCATGGGTGAAGGAAAACCGGTATGAATTCTTTGATCTTGTGGTTGTCTCAGTTTCTTCTTTCTTTATTAGCTTCAAAAACCCCACCATTAAGATAAGGGTTTTTAGGAAGGGCTCGTTCTGGTTTGGCAATACTTTCCTTGGAGCTTTTGATTGGCAGCCTAATATTTCAATCGGTTCTCTTAGTTTTCCCCAGTGCCCTATTTGTTTTACTCTCCCCCACCTCCTAGTGGAATATCTTGAAACTACTTCTATCAAAAAAATAGTTTCCCATTTTGGGGTTTTCTTGAAAAATGAATTTGAACTGGTCAATGGTTTACCCACCCTTAGGGTTTGGGCCCTAATTGACAACATGAAAAAGGTTCCCCATTGTATGAAGCTTCTCTCCTGCAAGGGTGAATGGTGTCAAAACTTGGTTTTGGACATTCTTTTTCAAATTGTGTTGGTGTTATTTTCCCTCCTTATCAACCTAGCACTTTGGTAATACATTAGTTTGACCCTGCATCACATGGACCCCTGGACAACACCCCCTCTGCTTCTAAAGAGATCAAGGATGTATCTCATCCTGAAGTGGATGTCTATCCCTCAAAGAGTGTCTCACACTTTGAATATCTACTAAAGGGTTCGTTAACTAAGGAGAATCTCATAGATATTGTGAATTAAGTTTGTACTAAGGTGGGTGAATATTTCATTGAAGAAATGGTGGATGAAGTTCTCACTAAATTTGAAAAGGAAAAGAAATTTCCATCTTTTCCAATTTCTCAAACAAATGCAAAGGGTTCGATGTCACCTATAAAGATTACTCCTTTGGCCAGGGAAATCAATGAATCTTCCCCCATTGGTCAAGTTTTCATCTCTCCCACACCAATCTCACAAACAGATGTCAAAAATTTGGTATCTCCCAAGAACAAAAGGGGTAGAAAGTCTAATAGTGAGAAAACAAAAATTGATGTTGTTGCAGGTATTCAAATGACACTGGAAAAGAACTTAAGATCTACTTCAGAAAAACTAGAAGGCTTGGAAAGCCCTTGCCATATTCCCCAAAAGGGGCACAAAATGAGGGGAGACAGTATCTCTCCTTGAGAAAAATGAGGATCTTATCTTAGAATGTTAGGGGCTTAAGCCCCCCTAACAAACAACACTTTATGAAGTGTCAAATCTTGAGTTCCACTTCAGATATTGTACTTTTACAAGAAACAAAGCTCTCGACTCAGTTAGCCTCAAAGTTTTTTGCTACCTGGAATAATCAGGGCTTCATTGCCTCCCCAGCTCAAGGTGCTTTAGCAGGCCTAGTAATATTATTGAACAAATTTACTGTGAAGGTGAATGGTTTGGCTACTACTAACAATTAGATTCAATCCTTGATAAATTGTTTGAAAACAAATAACTGCTTTATTATCCTTAATATCTATGGTCCTTGTGCAACTTTTTCTAAGAAACAATTATGGACTCAGCTCTCCTTTGCCTCTACACTTCTAAAAAATGATTTGTAAATTTTTTACAGGAGATTTCAATGCAATCCGTTGTCCTTCTAAGAAAATGGGAGGCATCATCCCTCCTTCCAAAGTAATGGAGGAGTTTAATCACTTTATTCTTAACAATGGTCTTTATGATTATACACCGAAATATGGCAATTTCACTTGGACCAATAAATGCAGAGGTTTTTCTCAAATTTTTGAGAGATTGGATCAATTCCTTTTATTAGAAAATTGGCTCAACACCCCATGGAATTTTTCCTCTACAATCCTTACTATTGTTGGTTTAGATCACTTTCCAATTTCCCTGTTGGATTTTTATGATAGGTCGATTAAGAAAGGCTCCTTTAAATTCAAATCTATGTGGTTTAGAGACCCAGATTTTATTCCTCTTCTTAAAAGTTTGTGGACTGAAATTCCTTTTGTAGATGGCACCTGAATGTTCCAACTCTACAAAAAAATGAATTTCATCAAAGCTAAAATAAAGGACTAGAATGCAAATTATTTTAAGAATATTTTTAAGGAAAAGTCTAGAGTGGAACATGAGTTGTCAAACTTGTATGAATTAGTGATAAAAAAATGGAATAGATCCATCTCTATATGACAAGGAAACACCTCTTAAAGTTGAATTAGATGAATCATTGGCAAGAGAAGAGTGTTATTGGAGACAAAAATCTAGGGACATCTGGTTAAAAGATGGGGATAAAAACACCAAATTTTTCCATGCTTCCACAAAAATGAGAAGGAAAGTGAATAGGATTGAATCAATCCTTTCCTTGACTAGAAGTACTTTGGTATTGGAAGAGGACATTGGAGTTGAAGCAGTTTCTTTATTTAAGAGTCTTCTAGCTCCCAGAAAAACAAACAAGCCTTTAGAAAACAATGTAATTTTAAATAATATTCCCACATTGATTAAGGAGGAGCACAATAAATTGTTAATGAAAAAATTCACCATGGATGAAGTCAAAAATGTTGGGATTTCGTGGGTAGATATGTCTATCTTGCATTAGAAGAATTGTGAAGGAACATGAAAATATTAAGAGTTTAATGCCACCATGATAGCTCTCATTCCCAAAAAAACTAACCCCAAATCTTTCAAAGATTTCAGGCCTATTGCCTTGTGCACCATAATATATAAAATCTTTACAAAAGTGATAGCTCTCAGATTGGCAAAAATTCTCCCCTCCATCATTTCTGATGAACAGGGGGGTTTCGTACCAGGAAAGGACACTTTGAAAGGTGATGTTTTAGCCCATGAAGTTTTACATTTAGTAATGTGGGACAAGTCTCCTACAGTTTTCCTTAAGTTGGATATGGAAAAATCCTATGACAAAGTTGATTGGGACTTCCATTTGGTAGTTCTTAAAAAACTTGGTTTTTCAAATAGTTGGTGTAAATGGGTCTCATCTTGCCTTACTGGAGCAAATTTTTCAATAGTGATAAATGGCTCACCTGTTGGAAAATTTTCTCCTACAAGGGGTGTGCGGCAAGGTGACCCTCTTTCCCCATCTTTATTCATTCTGATGGTTGAGGGTTTAAGCAGATCAATAATTGCATCACGGATCAATTGTTGTTGAAAAGGCATTTATGTTAGGCCCTTTCCCACACCAATCTACCACTCTCTTTTTGCAAATGACACTCTTCTCTTCGATCAAGCCTCCATAGATGAAGCAAAAGAAATCAAATATATCCTTTCTGATTATTGCTCGGCTTTAGGTCAATCTTTTAATGCAGAGAAGTCAAAGATATTCTTCATTAATATCAACCCCCTAGTCAAAACTCATATACTAAAATTTAGGGGTTTCCAATGTGGTTCTTTACCTTGCAAGTATTTAGGCATTCCCTTCTTTTCGGGTAGAGAAAAGCATGACTATTGGGACAATTTAATCTCCTCCACTTCTAATCGAATCTTTCTCTAGAGGTCAAAATGGATTTGTTTTACAGGTAAGTTGATACTATTAAAATCATTTCTAGACATTCTCTTACTATTTATTTAATTTTGGTTCTAAAATACCATATGAAAAAGGAATTGCCCTACAAAAGTTATTCAAAAATTTTCTTTGGGTAGAAAATGTCACATAGAAAAAGAAACTTCCATTAGTTGCATGGGAAAAAGTTTGTAGGTCTAAATCATCGGGGGGTGCTGGCCTAAGGGACCTCTTTTTACAAAACAAGGCTATTGGCGCCAAATTGGTCTGGCAATTGTATTCCAAACTAGAAAAAAAATGGTTTCAAATCATGCGACATAAAGACGTGGACTCCCTTAACAAAGAAATGATCTTTACTCAAAGGAATCTTCTACCTGGTTCTAAAATATGGAATTTTATTGTTTCGTGTAGATCGGTCATCCTTCCTCATCTCTACTGGTTGGTCAACAATGGTGAGAAAGCCTTATTTTGGGATGATGCTTGGAATGGTCATCAACCCCTCAAACTCCTTGGTGACTAGGATCAAATAGAATCTACACTAAAAGGTCTTTAGGGTGATAAGGTAAAAAACTATTTTATTTTTAATCTACGACACCCACTGCATAGCGTTAAATGGAAGGATTTTAGCTTTCTCCCTAATTCAACACACATGAAGGATTCCCTTAACTTAGAACTTCAAAGAAGACAAATTGTTTTCTTTGAGAAACCAGATGAAATAATATGGACAAGAGATAAGTCTAGAAGTTATGCAGTAAAAGAAGGGTACAATTCCCTAGTTGGCTTTGAGGGCTCCTTATCTTGGCCTCTCAATCTCCATTGGGGCCTGAATGTCCTTCTGAAGGTGGGTTCTTTTGCATGGTTGGCCATTAAAGACATAATTTTATAGGATATGAGGCTAGACATATTAGGAATTGTGCATTTGTTCACTTGTGTAATGTGAAGCCAAGCTTTAGAATCTACTGATCATCTTATTAGATGCCTTTTTGCTCATAAATGTTGGACCTGGTTAATGAGGAGACTTGGTTGGAAATCCCCCTTACAAAACTCAATCCTTCAACACTTCCAAAGTTGGCCAAAACTGCATTCAAACTCAAAATTTGCTTGCTTGTGGGAAATATCTCCATCCATTCTTATATGGAATATTTGGCTTGCGAGAAATAGATGTATCTTCAAAAAAGAACAATTGGTTTTGGGCAAAATCATTCAAAATTTTGAAATTTCCATTTTAGAAATAACAATGTCAAGCATATATAAAATGAAAACTCGAATAATATATTCTCTTCCTGGGATTCATTCATATTAAACAATTGGTCTCTCCTCAAAATACCTAAAGCGGGTTCTATCTCTCCCAAGAGCCCTCCAGTGAATAGAGCAACCATCAAATGGCTACCTCCTCCCAGGGACTTTATTAAACTAAATTTCGATGGAGTGTACAGGGGTAACCCTGGAAAATCAAGGGTCGCTTCAGTTCTCAGGGATTGGCAAGGAAATTTTATAGGAGCGATATGCTCCATTCTTCCTAATGGGTCTAATAATATTGCAGAATTTAATGCACTTAGACTTGGTCTGGAATTGGCAATAAAGTTATCTATTCCCCAAATTCTGATTGAAGGAGATTCCATGGTGGTGGTGTCTACAATTTTAAATGGTCATTTAAACTCATGGCATCTAAACTATCTTTTATCTCACATTTGATGTCTTCTGAGCAAATTCTCTTCATATCAAGTTATTCACTGTTATCAAGAGGCTAATAGCCATGTGAACCAATTAGCAAATAAAGCAATTGATGGAAATTTTTCTTGCAAAATTCTTTCAAAGAAGGAATACTCTAAAAATTTTGAGTAACTAACAACAAATTATCTTTCATATTATGGGATTTGTAGGTGGGTTATGTCGACTCTTGATTCTATTTTTTTCTAGGAAACCTTTGGCCTAAGGCTTGGGCCCTTTAATATTTTCTTTAAACAAATATTGGGTAGGCAATGGTCTTTATTCGTATGGTTGGCATTGGATGAGTTGGAAAAAAATTTAATTTTCCTCCAACAGTCCAACGAGGCTTCAAAAACATATTACATGGCACATATTTGTCTCTTGGGAAGGATGTTATCATGTGCAAACCCCTACTCTACACTAATCGCCCTTGGGGATTCTTTCCTCTTGGATGGTTAGTGGGGATCAGTCCTAGCAGCGCATATTTAAAAACCCCTATGCAATGTATACTATGGCATTCAATACTCCTAACATTTGTCTTTTCCAAAGGTTGTACTTTTGAGAGGCTCTTGATTTTATATGGTGGCTCCAATTTTGGGGCATAATTCTTATAAGGCTCTTTGGCATCTTTCTATTTCTAGCAATGCTGCTAGATTGGTTGCTAATGATAACACTTGCTTTCGTAAATCTGCTAGATTGGTTGTTAATAATGTCATATGTTCTTGCACAAAGTGCCTCATGTGACTGTCTTCCCATGGTAATTGGGAATGGAATGAAGTATTTGGGCCATCATTTCTGTTGGTATTTTTCTAGATTTAAGTTTGGCATGTGATATAACCCTTTTTTGGTGATCTCCATATCTCTGGCATGGATTTTAGAAAGTATTTCAAATGTACCTTGCGGTAATATGGTCATAATTTGTTGACACATGGCTACAATTTGATTTCATGCCTTACGATCAAACATTCTCTTTACATGGATTTTAATTTGAACCACCTTTTGGTGCAATGAGCTTACAACTGCATTAATTGTTTCACCTCGATTGCTTGTCTTTACTCATGTGAAATTGTTATTAATGGGTTGCATTTGGTATTCATCTCACTGCAACTTTGCTACTTGTGTAAAGCATCATGCAAACTTTTTTCAGAGTTTTTGTCCGACCAAGGTTTCATGAATTAAGGGATGTTAGGCCATTTACTTCTGAAAAAATCAGGCGGTCTTGCATACTGGAATGCAAACTAGTGGAGGACACGATCATAACAGTACTGGGTCAAGACTGGCTAGAATTCCATGTAATGTCTCTTCTACATGAAATTGCTTCCCATTTTGTTTCCAACCTTATGGACATGCTTTGGTGCGGAGAAATGGTAAAATTCTTGGCTCATACTTATCTCCTTCTACATGTTTTCCCACTTTCCTCTCTACACAATGATTTGGAAGAATACAATATTTTGAATGGTTCTAACTTGGTGGGTGGTGTTTTATGTCACCAATTTCTTCTCTCTGACTGCTCACTTTCTTCTCTGCTAAGTGCAATGACACATGGTCTTTTGGATGATTTCTCTTATGAATTCATAAGACACCTTCATAGGCTTAAGCCACGGCTAGGGCATACGATCTCCAATATGTTACTAAACTTGTTTGATGCAGTGCAATTTCTGATAAGGCATGCTCAGGTGGAACCCCATTCCACTCCTGACTTTGCTCCTCATGCCAACTTGGAATCTTCGGTTGAAAGTAGTGTTTAATCTAGCTCATGTTCGTGGTTTTCACTCTTTGATTTTGGTGCATGACTCTGGTTTTTTTCTTGTGGCTTCAACTCCCGCCACCTTCTACATGAATTCCTCTTCTTTACATGGAACTCGTCTTTCTTTTGGATCCTCTATCTTTAGATATCTAATGGTTATGTTTTTTGTTTTGAAGAATCTACATAGGTTGTTCATACGACTCTCTTGTCCATACATACTTGGTTTCTTGTTCACTGTAAACCCTAATTTGGGAAGTATATTCTGAAATGGTCTAGCTATCTTCTAGATAGATGAACTTTTCCTCATAATTTTGTATCTATTCTCAATGTAAGGCTTATTATGTATCCTTGGAAGATTTTTGTTCTATATCTTCCCATATCTGATATGTATCTCTCTTTATTCTATCAATAAATGTTTGTGGCTTGCCACTTATATATATATATATATATATATATAAGCTATATTAATAATTTTAAATTTTGTTAGTTTACCTCATTTTAAAATTTAAAAAAATGTCACTTTTAGGTAGTCCAAGTTGAAAAACTATATTTTTGTTGACCATTTCCTTTATAAACTATGACATAGTTCTAAACTTTTACCCATTAGCATAGGCATATTTCATGATTTCCTAGCATATGTCTTTGAACATTATTCCAAAACCAACCAATCAAGTCTACGGTCTTGCCATAAGAATAAGTTCATTGAGCCGCTTAGTTTCCAAAGGTTAAGGTGACACCATCTATTATTTACAAAAAAACTTAAACACTCAGCCAAATATATTCTAGATAGTCATAAGTGTGCATATTATTTTCTCATAATAGGGTTGAATGCATGCATCAAAGACTAAATATAAGCATGAAGATGACTTGATCATTTTAGTGATAGGAAAATGACCCAAATCAATAGGCAATGAGTTTGAAATTCCAAAGACATTCATCTAATATGCTCCCAAGCACTAATATAAGAGTAAAGAATATTGATGAGGGTCATTGCAGTCTTCATCATTTAATTAAAAATGTCAAACTAGAGCGGTGTCCATGGCGATATGCAAGAGGGAGAAGAAATCATTTGCATGACATTTTTTTGTACAAACAAAATTGAAAGGCAATGCATGAAAGAAATTGTTGGAATTAAATCTAATCTAAGAGCTTGTAAATAAAAATGTTGGAATAAAATCTATCTTAAAAAGCATTCAAAGGGAAATTCTGGAAATGTAAATAATAGGGAATGGAAAGATTGTTGGAAAATAAACTATGAAATGAAAACTACAAACAACTACACTACTACTGCTAAAAAAAAACTGAACTCTATTATTATAAAACTCTTCCCCATTTGATTCCTTGATTACAATGAATTTATAGAATTCTTATCCTCGACCAATCCACCAAGAATGTGGATCTGAGATCCTATTTTTGGGGAGAAAAACTATATCGTCTTCCTTAGATTTCGTTGCTTTCCCACCACTTTTATTTCAGTCAAATTCATTCATGAGCTGCACATTTATTTTTGGCAAATATCTTCAAATGGTTTCTGGGTTTTGTTCCCCTCGTTCCCAGCTTTCCAAATCATTTTGAAATTTTGGATTTCGTTGAGAAACGTGGGAGATATTTCTATTTTACTGAAACTACATTTTTAAACTTCCTCTTTTAATGCTTCTTTCTGGAAGTTTTCTGACATTTCAGAATTTATGCTTTAAACTACTAATTGTTGATTACAAGGCAAACCATGTAATAGCATTAATACATGTAATGATACTAATTAAGAAAAATACATGCTTTTATTTAGCTAATAGATGAGACAATTTATAATCTCATCATCTCGCCCACACCTAAAATGTTGCAAGTCCTCCTATAACTCATAGAGAGCTTTTGGAGCCAATCTCTTCACCTTTATTGCATTGCTTTTGGAGATGTACTAGAGATGCTCTGAAGATATTCTAAGTTACTCCAGAACTATTCACTATGCATTCCTAAATTTTTGGCGCCTAGACTTCCGACACTTTATCTTCAACTACTTGAAGTCTGCTTAAAGTCCACTTGGTCGTGCATAATGTCATGAGAATAGGAACACATGTGTTTGAGAAAAAAATGTTGAGTTGGGCTAAGTAAATATTTCTTTGGTTGTCCAAAATCATAATCTCTCCTTTTCAACCCTTTAACAAGCTCCAAAAAGACATTTGAATGCAAAAAAGTCACACCTTTACCTTGTGTATCATTAAAGCTCATAAAACAGCTCCTAGATGCTTGTAAAAAGGTTCAAATTTCCCAAAACTACCTCCTAGATATGCTTCATTTGTTTTCCCAACCCAACAACCTACCTTAGATGCTCAGAACTACCCCTAGATGCTCTCAACTACCCACAAACTGGTTCAAACAACTCCCTAGATATTTGCAACTGTTGCTTTCAAAAGCTCCAACTATTGTCCCTTTAGTGCTCATAGAAGCCCAAACTGTTCAATCTATTTATAAATTCTTTTAATACCCTTATCCACATGTGCTTGATAACCCCCTTTTCTATACTACCAAAACTACTTAACACCTTCATAGGATACGTACAAAGCTACTGGTAGTAACTAAGTATCATACTTATCCTTCACTCACTTTAGCAAAACAGGCAATTAGCGCCTAAAATAGCACCAAAATTTAGTGCATTTGAGTTCATCAATTGGACACATCTGTCGGCATAAAACTCAACGCAAAACTGCATGTTCACTTTGGTGCCAGATTTAGCGCCAAAAAAATGGCACAAGCAATAGCGCCGCCTTTAGCATCAGGAATAGCACTAGGAAGTGAGACCAATTTAATGTTGAAAATAGCACCTAAATTAGTGCCCAATTTGGCTTCTAATTTTGCTTCCATGTCTGCTCCCATTGTTGCTTCTAATTTTTCTCCCACTCATGCTTCTTGTTTTGCTTCTAGTATGGCATTGAAAATAGCTTCTTTTTTGGCTTCCTAATTGACGCCAAGTTTTGCTTCCATTATGGCATCCTTTGTTACTTCTAGTTTTGCTTCCATTATGATGTCCTTTGTTGCTTCTAGTTTGGCTTCTGATTTTTTTTCTGGTTTTGCTTCCTGTGTTGCTTCCAGGTTTGCTTCCAATTTTTCTTCCCGTTTTGCTTCCAGGTTTGCTTCTAATTTTGCTTCTAGTTTTGCTTCCAGTTTTGCTTCCAATTTTTCTTCCAATTTTTCTTTTGATATAACACCGCTTGTTGCTTCTAGCTTTGCTTCCATTTTTGCGTCTTTTGTTGCTTCTATTATTGCATTTGTTGTTGCTTCTAAAATTGCTTCCATTATTACTTCTTTGTTTGCTACCTGAATTGCTTCTATTTTTGCTTCCTAGATAACACCAAGTTTTGCTTCTGAGATTGCTTCTAGTTTGCTTCTAGTTTGGCATCCATTGTTGCTTCCTTTTTTTCTTCTAAAAATGCTTCTTATTTTGCTTCCATTTTTTAATTTAATATATTTTATTCCAATTTAATTAGTTAAATATATCATGCCTCTTAAATAACTCATATGATTATAGAGTAAGTAATTTAATTATTTAACTCATATGATTAAATAACAAGATAATTATTATAACATGATCATCATCTATAATTAAAACAAGTGAGTCAAATATCTATAATTTAATTGAATTTGACATCCATTCTGAGCAGTAAATTAAAATCATCATACATAATAAATATCCATCCAAAAATCATCGACCACTTTTAATATATATAAATTGACAAGTCAATACTAATAAAATCATCATCATATATAACTAAAACAAGTGAAAGTCAAATATGCTAGTAGATCAATAACATGTCAAAATGATTCAATATGTCCAATAGTTGACATAAGTCAAAATGATACATGTACAAATGATATAAGTAAAAATGATAAATTATGTAACTCAAATTGATACAAGTCAAGATGATACATGTCCAAATGATACATGTCAATATGATACAACTCAATAATATGGTACTGCAGGCCATGAAAATGATACATATGATAGTAACCATGAAAAGAGGCATCATAATGATATACTACCAATGATCCATGATGCAGTCTATATGATCATGAATTTTACTGGCTACTACCAACAACTGCCTCATCATCATCATCACCATTGTGATCATCATCATCATGATCATCATCGTCATCATCATCATTGTCATCGGCCTCAGTGTCTTTCGTATCTGCGTCATCATCATCATCTGCCATGTGATCTGTACTAGAACCAATATTTTTCTGGATCTATATCATGATGAAGATCATCTTGATCTTCTGGAAGACCTGTGTTCTACAAAAAAAACATTTAAAATGAAAAGTTATTATTTATTTCATGCAATAATTTATTTTTTTGTTATATATCTAATATTACAACATATGAAACGAAACCATAATCATATTACATCATATCAAAGTGCACATGCCATAATAAAATTTCAAAAAAATTACAGCTAATATGTCATTCCAATGATCTAAAACATGCAACAATTCTAATAAACGTTAGTAAAGATCATAAAAAGAAAAATTATACAATTTAACTATCAACTGTAAATTCTATTACATAACCTTAAGTGCCAACCCTCTGCATTTTGTGCTATATATGATTATGTTTGCCTCAAATATCCTTTGAGAGTTAACTGGTCTATATATCTTCTTCTCCTATATTTTAGAAATGGATATTTTTCTAGGACATTTTGGCACTGTAATATGCTTCAAAGGTTCTTTGAGAATTAACTAGTCTACATTTCCTCGTATTTGAGAGTTAACATTTATGGTTTAGTTTTTTGTTTGTAAGCAAGCTATGACGTGCAACAATACTTGAGCATATAGAGAATAGTTCTTTAGGACATTTTGTACTTTGATTATACTATTTTTAAGTGATCTTTCCATGTATATAATCATATCATGTTCATGTATGTTAATATAAGGTAGCTATGGAGGTAGTTCAAAGAGATGGTCCTGAACTTTTGCCTCATCTTACAAAGTCTGCAGGAACAGGAATAGGGATTGAATTTTGAGAGTCTGGTATAAGTTTGAATTCAAGAAATGACAAAATTGTGAAGGTTGGAATGGCTTTTAATATATCACTTGGGTTTCAAAATTTTCAGTTGCAGACTAGTAACCCCAAAACACAGAACTATTCATTGCTCCTTGTTGACACTGTGGTTGTTAAGGATAAAGGGCTTGAAAATGTAACTGGTGTTAGCTCCAAAGTATACACTGATGTTGCATACTCATTTAACAACGATGATGAAGATGAGGAAGTGAAACAAAAACCAAAAGCTGAGATAAATGGAGAATCGGGCATCTCCAAGGACACCTTACGATTTGATAATCAAGAGATGACTAAAGAAGAGCAACGCCAACAATACCAAGAATAACTTACAAGGAAAAAGAATGAGGAGACTACAAGAAGATTGGTTGCAGGGGGCATCAGTATAGGAGATGGACATGGCTCTTCCAAGCCATCCATTGAGATGGTATCCTACAAAAATGTGGATGATATCCCCGTTTCTAGAGAGCTCGTGATTCAGATTGATAAGAAAAATGGTGTTGTTCTGGTACCCATATATGGCATCATGGTTCCATTTCATGTAGCCACCATCAAGAGTGTTACAAGCCAACAAGATGGAGGGAATTCTTATATAAGGATAATTTTCAATTTTGCAGGTACCAGCTTTAATTCCAACTACATGCCAACATTGAAATTCCCTAGCAGTATTTATGTTAAGGAAATTTCCTTTAGATCCAAGGATTCAAAGCACATCAACCATGTGGTACAAATGATTAAATCCCACAGACGATCTATAGCAATGAAAGAGTCTAAAAACGCAGAGAGAGCTACACTGGTGACTTAGGAGAAACTTCAGCTTTCAAAAACAAAGCCAATTAGGCTGGAAGACTTGTGGATTAGGCCAACATTTGGTGGAAGAGGAAGAAAGATGACTAGAACTCTAGAGTCCCACCATAATGGATTTCGGTATTCAACCATGAGAGCAGAAGAGAGAACTGATATCATGTATCAAAACATTAAGCATGTATTCTTCCAGCCAGCGGAGAAGGAGATGATTACTTTGCTTCATTTTCATTTGCATAACCATATCATGGTCAAAACCAAGAAGACCAAGGATGTCCACTTTTATGTGGAGGTAATGGATGTGGTCCAAAATTTAGGAGGGGAAAGAAGTTCAATGTATGATCCTAATGAAATTGAGGAAGAACAGCAAGAGAGGGACAAGAAAAATAAAACCAATGTAGAGTTTCAAGGATTTGTCAAGCGAGTAACAGAGCTATGGGAGTAGCCTCATCTAAAATATTTTGAACTAGAGTTTGATATACCATTTAGAGAGCTTGGTTTTCATGGAGTTCCTTTCAAAGCCTCTACTTTTATTGTTCCTACGGTAAACTATTTGGTAGAGTTGGTGGAATTACCTTTCTTAGTAATCACTGTTAGTGAGATTGAGATTGTTAACCTTGAGAGAGTATGACTTGGGCAAAAGGAATTTGATATGGATATTTTTTTCAAAGACTTCAAGCGGAATGTACTCCGCATTGACACCATTCCTCAATCTTTGCTTGATGGCATCAAGGAATTGTTGAACTCCATGGATATAAAGTATTATGAAAGCATAATGAACTTGAACTAGCAGCCAATTTTGAAGAATATTACTGATGATCCAGATAAATTTATTGAAGATGGTGGTTGGGAATTTTTGAATATGGAAACTAGTGATTTTGATTATGATAATTTAGAAGAGTCAGATCAAGGATATGAACCCTTTGATGTAGAAGAGGAATCAAAATCAGATGAGGAAGGTTCAGAAGATGAATCTCTTGTGGAGTTAGATGAGGATGATGAAGAATAAGAAGATTCTAAAGAGGAGGAAGGTAAAACATGGGATGAATTAGAAGTTGAAGCCAGAAATGCAGATAAGGAGAAAGGAGATGAGTCTGACAGTGAAGAGGAAAGGCGACGATGAAAGGTAAAAGCTACAGGGAAGTCTCAAGCACCTGATATTAGAGATTCAAGAGGAATGCTTGTCAAGAGGCATAAATTAAGATGAATTGAGTTCATCTACATCCTTCTACTACTTATTCATGTACATAAATGGTTCAGCTATTTATGCAAATGATGCATATACGTTAACTTGATCAGTGTTGTTACTTTAGTAGTTTGACTTCTATGACAACCTGCCATTAGGCCATTGCGTGTGGGAGCATGTTTGTTTTTTTAGTTAGCTTTTTTGGATAGCTCTACTAGGTGTTAAGGACATTCCATTTATCTTTTGAATGTTAAGAAGTCTAGTATTACACGCTTCTCTATGTTGATCAGATCAGGTTACATATTTTTTATTGCTGATTTCTTTATTTATGGAATTTTTTTAACTTGGAAGACAGGAATTTACTGCCTTTTTTAAATTAGATGGACAAATTAAGTGGTTGGTTAGCTATGCCAAGTGATGTAGACTACAAGGATGTGTTAGATCTATAGGATGCCTACCAAGATGCTTCAAAACATTCCTACATGTTAAAAGAATGGCAACATCGTGAGGAAGGATGACAAAGATGCATGTGGATCACTTAGTAGAATGGCAACATGAATTCAAGGAAGCACTCCTTGAGATACCATGTTTGAGAGAAAAGAAGATAAATCAAATCAACATGGGACTAAGTTACTCAAATGATACAACTCATAACTTAAATGAAGAAACTTAAGAGATATTAAAAGACCATGGTCATTAATTAAAAGATGCGATGAAAATAAGGCATGAATGTCACCCACTGTCCTTTAAGGCAAACAATATTTTTTTCCTCGACATGAAATAATGGGACAATTGAGTGGAATCTAGGGCCAACAGAGAAGCACTTTAGAATGCATCCTACCACATCAATAAACAACTCAACACAAGAAATTTGAATTGACATATTAACACAACAATATCCAACTAAGTTATTGAAAGTCAACTATTGATACATTGTTCTCCATCCAGAGTACAAAATTGGCCCACTTTTTGCTTTGTAACTTTTCCTTTTCAAATTGCTTTGGATGCCGACCATATTTCTCCTCCTGTCAAAACATGGCACATGGACTAGTTAAACTAATTAATATGCAATCATTTACTTTTTCCTAGGAAATTAAAAAATATATATTTTTAACATATTAAATATACTTACAAATGTACATATCAAGGCCTGTAAACCTTTCTGGCCACTGTGATGCATGGCACAAAGTTTTTCAAGCCTAGCCTTGGAGGCCTTGTCCTAAAACATATACTAATTCAATTTAACTATGCACAAATAAAATTTAAAAATCATTTAATAAATTTGATATAATCTTATGAGAAAATTCAAATACTTGTGTACTCTCCTCACCGGACTTCCTCTGTGCATCAGACTTCTCATATTCTTTTACAAGCTATTTCCATACTTTCACACTTACATCAATTGGCCTTTTTTTTAGCCTTAGCTCGGGAAGGAGTTTTTTTATCTTCTTTGTTTGGTTGCACCAAAATCTCTTGCAATTTTGATACATTCGTAGCTTTATCTTCTTTACAGACCAACCTATGCCAAATTCAGTCTCCATGTCATGGATAACTGCTTTGTGCAAGTGCATGGGTATCTTTGAGAATGGTGAATGTAGATGGTCTTTGAACCATTGAAGGCATGATTCCTTCAACCTATTCACAAATGTTTTTATAGCATTTTTCATTTGGACTTCCCCTAAAACCACATCGTATTTTATCTTGGTATCGTAGCTACCAATGCAAGATGCAAAACATGGTGTGGTGGAAGAATTTTGTGTCCTAGGAGTGGCTGGGACATTGGAAGTCTATGGTCCCTGTTCCACATTCCTAGAGTTTACTGTTATTGATTTCCTCCTGGATCTTTTTCTCGATCCAAGACTGCTTGGGGAATTAATTGATTCCCTTTGACACAATTGATTTGGTTGCAATGTTTGAGGGGCTTTAGTAGATCATTTTTCTATGTATCTGGCAAGCATTTTCAAGTCCACAACATCCAATTTTTTCACTGCCTCTACCCCCAAAATGGAAGCCAATGCCTCTTTATCTTTGTCAGTCTCATGTCCCTATATATATATAAAATAAATTTATTCTTTTAAATTTAAAAATAAAAAACTAAAAACTAAAAATGAAAGAAACAATGGAAAAATTTACAAATCTATAAATTGACAATGAATTACCTCAATGTGGCCAGAGGCTGCTCCCTTTGCTCTCTTCCCTCTATTGCTTGACATTTTGAGGTGACTTAGGGAAAATTATTTTCATCCAGTCTATGGAGATAAACGAAGTACACACTATCACGTATGAAAGTTCTCGTCTAGTTTGTGGTATGAAAGTTTTGTTTTGTGGTATGAAAGAAAGCCACCAATCAAATAAATTAAAAGAAATTGGCAATTTAAAAGAAACAGGTGATTAATGAGCAAGATTTACCTTGAATGACTCTCTTTCTGGATTTAAATTCCTATGAATCAATTGTTGCCTTGGGAGGGAATCTATAGTTTTGGGCCTAATTTTAATTCGCTCACCCTTGTCTCAAAATCCCTATCTCCTTGTATTGTGTTGACCAACCTCTGTTCCCTAGGGACCTGGTTGCATTGGGGCATATGCAATTTAATGACTTGTCTTGAAAGCACTCGACTACTTTTTTAGGAAGGAATCGAGAAATTTTTTCTTTAGAGAAAGGTATGGAAGGAAGGTCTGAGAAATCGAATCAAAATCTGAAATCTTGGGATGGTAATGATAACCGAACCAGGGCATTGAGGTTTTAAAAACGCGTTCACTACTCTCAAATGCGGAGGAAATAATGCAATGTCTACAATTTTACCCTCCTCCTTTGCAGCCACATGAGACTTGAATGATTCACCTATAAAAAAAAAAATCACAACCCTTTCTTCACAATCCTCTCCATTTCATCCAAACAAAAATATTTGTGGGAACAAAAAAAAAAAATTGTAACCTTACCTATGGTGTCGCAAACTAAATTGAATTTCTCATCTACTTGCTTGTAGCCCTCCTTCATGCCATTTTTTCCCTTTTTTCTCCTCTCTTCCTTCACACAACGTTTTTCTCCTGCCATCTCTTCCTTGACGGGGGAAGTTTTTAATTTTTGTTTTTGATTCATTAGTCGGCGCTATAGTCAGCATAGTTAACATCGACTTTAGCACCAAACTTTAGCCCTAAATGTGATATGTTTGGGATGCCAAAGGTAGCACAAAGTGCACCTATTTTAGTTCCTAGTAGTGCAAAATGATGTATTTTTCTTGGAATTTGATAAACAAATTGATCCTAAATTGACTTCATCTTCATATGTTCCAAGGGAGAAATCATGGTTCCCTATTTTATCTATTCCTTATCCCTTGTCAATTTTGTGGGTGCAAAACTAATAGAGGTTAGATTTGTGAACTCAGAAATGACCCCTAAACTTTAAATTTAAATTTAAATGGGCCCATGTTCACCCTATACAACTAGATGAGTCATCTAAAGTGTGAAATATTTCATATTGCATGTTATAGATTTGTATAAAAGGACAAACCCTAATTCATTACTATTATCTTAGATATAGGGCTTATTGGGGAATTATGAAAAATCATCTATGAGAACTAAATCATTATCATGTGACATTGACATTGCATCAACATCCTATGTGTATTGCATGCTTCCTAGAGAGATTTGATCTCTAGTTGTCAAGATTTCGCGTGTAAACTTTTTGGGAAGAGAAAAATGTTGCAATGTCCTATTTTGTTTTTCATAGTGTGTCTTAATGAAAAGCGAGCGTATTAACAAGATAATTTCAACAATATTATCTTGGTGCACAACTGTTATGTGGCTATTGTCATTGTTGTGTATTACAAGATCCAGACGAGGCCATGGAGAGAGGACATGGATGATGTAGAACTACTAAATTGTAGAGGAAAGTGGGCGGAAATAGATATGACAATGAAATCTATAGATACAATAGAGGTAAGAAGAGAAAGAAACCTCAACCAAAGGAGGAAGGTGTTTATGAATTCACAAATGCTACAACATAGAGGAGATAAAGTCGTTTTTTTTTGTCTATGAGGCCTTTGAGGTCAAACTTATTGTTTGAAAATGCATAGGAATGGTGATTAAATGTGATTCTATGATCAAGGGAAAAGTTTGAAAATTAGGATGGCCAAAACATGATATCAATATGTCAAATATATGACTAAAGTGATATTTTGTGTTGGATAGCATATTCGTTGAAATGATATAATTGGTGTACTAAACATTATTTACTATGTTGTGTATTATAGGGGCAAGACGAGGCCATGGCAATAGATCGTGTCATATCAAATGTGGACACAACGGATGAAGCAAGACATCAAGTACTCAAATTTTGACTAAACTTAGGAAAAAATGATGTGATGGAATTTTGTGATATGTCCATTTTTTTCACAGTATTATTGAAATTTATAATGTATTATTCAATCTTGACATAAATCAATGCATGTTGTTGATTATTTTAGATGGAGATTGGAGCAAATGCAGAGCCTGAGCATTCAACTAGCAAAAGAAGAAGATATGTATGTGGGCGTGGACCTAAAACTATTAAATCACGTAGAGGACAGTGGGTGGAAGAGGATATGACAATGGATCCTGTAGACACAACAAACGATTGCACTGAACAAGAGGTTGGTCAGGACTATAGTACATGGGATGAATACTTTGAGAAAATTGTTGTTTGTGGAAAGAAATAATTCAAACGAGCGATTGTACAAAGACATTACATATATGATGAGCTTCCAGTCGGTAGTATGCCTCCTATAATCAATTCAAATCCAATAGGAATTGTGGTAAGGAATTTTCCAACTTGATATAAATAACATGTATACTTTGTTTAAACATTGTTTTATATTATTTAAATAACTAATTTTTTTCTTAATGCATACTTGCAGGATAAAGTTCTTGGTTTAAAATTTCTCGGATCACCAAATTCCAACCTAGAGGGTAATGATAATTTATCAGATGATACATATAACAAAAATATGTTCCAATATACCAGCTTGGAAGATGAGGAATTGATGAAAACAAGTAACAGAACAAGAACCGGTTTAAAGATGCATAATTTGCTTAAAGACAAGGGGAAGATGGACTACATACCCTTATGAGAATGAATGTGATGGAGATGATGACTTTCCCCTGAGTTTGAGATCAATTTACAAAGAGACATTTGATCGTCGACTATATTGCACTTGGTCTGCCTAGTGATCAACAACTACCTAGAGTGTACGAGGTGTTTCAATTTTGGGGATACAGCTACATGATACGACCCTCCAATATTCATGGAGCAAATCTAGGCCTCTTTATTGTCCAAAATGTACATGTGGGATCTAAACATAGAAATAATTCAGAACAAACCACTAGGAGATTAATGTCATATTATGGTCCATCATATTATAGTGGTGAATGGAGAAGGGTAGCAGAATATAAGCCTAGCATGTCAACATATGGTCTAAATTTGAATATGTATACACATCGTCTCCAATTAGAAAATGGAAAATAAATGAATAGAGGTCATCTTATGTATATAGATGGATGCGCATACACACACAAAAATACTGCATGATTTATAAATAGTAGTAAGGGAAGGGACCCTACTGTAAGACCGAATTGTCAATTTGTTGAGGTTATAAATGATAAAGATGGAGATATGGAAAGAGAGGTTGATAGATTGATAGTGGTTGAGGCTATTATGGACCTTACCATTGGGGATGAGTTATTGATTGATTACCCCTTCTTAAAACGCACTCCTGCATGAAAGAAAAGGGAAGAACAAGGTCTCCCTAAGGATGTTCTTAAGGGTAGAAAACCAAAGAATAATAAATGAGTGTGGACTGATATTTTATAAACTATGTTGTGAAAATTGTGTTTTATTTAAATTGTTGTATAAAAAAGGTAGTCTATAAAATAATGTTCCATTATTCAATTGATGTATATATGTTCATACAATTTTTATTTTTATTTTTTAAACCATATTTGATTATATTTCTTTGAAATTGATACATTTATGATTTATCCAATTGTTGCCAAACATTAAATAATGCTTGTGTTTGTTGATAGGTAGAAGATGTTGATGAAACACATACTAATACCCAAGATCCAATTGGGTTATTAAGATTTGGACGGGATGATCCAAACCATCCTTTAAATAATACCAGGGTGAAAAGAGCAAGATTGAAGAGAATACTACCAGCTGAGAAATTTGAAGAGCTAATGAGATCCGCATACACTGATGACATGCCACCTAGCCTTAATGATGATGATCATGATAGTGAAAATGCAGTGCATGAAGAAGGATTTAATGAAATGCTTACAAGTTTCTTTGGGGATGGAAACAATGATGACAATAATGATCATATGGTTGACAGTAATGATGATAGCAGGGATAATTACTACCAACATAATGTTGATGATAACAACCTGAAAGACTCCATCAAGCAAGCAGCGAAGACACCCGTGTTCAAATTGGGTGCAATTAGAACCTCAAAACTGGCATGCACATTAATATTATTAGAAATCAATTCACTATTTGGTTGGTCAGACAAAGGATTCACTACCCTACTGAAGTGAGTTGAAATCTATTTCTTACTTTGCATTGTCAATTGGTGTACATAATTGGTAAGCATTCATCAACTTTGTTTATATTTCTTTAAGTGGATTTTAAAACCATATAATTTATATAAACAATCCTAGTATAGATTGACATATCAAACATGTTAATCATAAGTCAAACATTCAATTGATTTAATCTCTTGATATCTTATAGGGCACTAAAAACTAAAATATTCCCTAAAGAGAATGTGTTGCCATCAACTTGCAGAGAGGTGTGTCTATTGTTGGTTGAGTTGGGGATTGAATATAAGCAAATTCATTCATGTAAAAATGATTGGATTTTATACAGAGGTGAATATCAAAACAAGGTAGGATGCCCTGTATGCAAAGAGAAGAGATATCGTACAGATGTACAAGGTCCTACAGTTCCAAAGAAGGTTTTACGTCACATGCCAATTATACCTAGACTTCAACAAATGTTTTTTTGCAAGTAACTTGCACAATTGATGGCCTAGCATGCAAAGAATAGGAGTAAAGATGGATTCATGCGTATTTCGGCTGACTCCAAAGCAATGAAACACATAGAGGAAAAATGGCCAACAAAATTCAAAGATGAACCCTGTAGTATCATGTTTGGTCTTGCAATTGATGGAGTGTGCCCATTCTCTTTCTTGAGCTCAAATTATAGTGTTTGGCTAGTTAGATTGATAATATACTATATTCCCCCATGGATGAGTGTTAGAAAGGAGCACCTTATGCTGACTCTCATTGTTCCAAGAAAACATCAAGTTAAAAACATGGATGCTTATCTTGCACCTTTTATTGATGAGATGCAACTACTATGGAAGGGCATAAGAATGTATGAAATATCGTGTCCTCCATCAAATAGGTCCTTCATGTTGTATGGTGTGCTATGTTGGACTATTCATGATTTCCCAGGACTTAGTGTTTGTTCTAGTAAGATAACATATTTATGTATTTACACTCATAATTTATTTTCATCCCAACTTTCATACTTAGTTTTATACTATTTTTTTGATGTTATTAACATTACTTATTGAATTGCAAAGCTTCAAACAAAGGGGATATTTGCATTTCCAAGATGTGTAAAACAATTTCAACGGCGGTATTCTAAAGATCTACATAAATTTATTTACGCAAACAACAGGGCTTTTCTACCATGAGATCATAAGTTTAGAAATCACTTGAAGAATCAATTTGATGTAAAAGTTGAAAATAGAGGCCCTCCCATGATTATGGGTCTAGGTGATTGGCTTAAGAAGTATGAAGATGTTGAATTGAAAGCTTGGGAGGATTTTTTTGATCAAGGTGATTAAATTGAAGAACCAAAACAAGTTGTAGTTAATATGTCAAAAGGAATGAAAAGGAAATCCATATTTTATGAGCTCCCTTACTGGAAGGATCTATTAATATCTCACCTATTAGATCCTGTGCACATCTTCAAAAATGTCCCAGATTCTATATTTTGACATATATCAGGCAAAGAGAAGGACACCTTGTCTTCGAGGAGAGATATTGCTCTTTCATGTACCAAAATTGATAGAAAACATTTATGGCCAAATAGGGAAAATGAAACATATGCAGAAGCTCCATGGATTTTGAAAAAAAAGAGCTAGACCAACTAAAAAATGTCATCCGTTCAATAAGGACACCTACTAGCTATAGGTCATCATTGGCTAAAGCTTTTACAGTTGATGGACATATCATAGGATTTAAAACACATGATTTTCATAATTTTATGAAGGTATTATATATCATCATTTAACATTTACTAGTAACATTGATTAAGTACTAAATATATTTTGATATTTTGTTGTGTGAGAAAAAAATTCTAATGGCCTTTTCATAAATGTGTTTGATAGCATATCATGTCATTGGCAATTAGGGGGGATTCATGTCTTATAGTTGACTAAATGCCATAAGTCGATTGTCAGCATTTACAAGGTATGTGGTTGTATGAAATGTTCATGTGTGAGAGACATAGAGTTATTATATTGTATTTTAATTTTTGACTAAAGGTTCATACTAATTTACTATTCTTATATTAGGTGGGTGACCTCCAAGGAGATCCACGAATGCAAAGTACCAAAATGGAAGAAGGAAATTACAGAAATTGTATGTTTATTTAAGAAGGAGCTCCCTACAAGTTTCATGGACCTACAAGTCAATTTACTTATACACCTAGTCGATGACATTGCATTGGTGGGTTTCGTATCAACGAGGTGGATGTTTTTCTTTGAGAGGTATATGAAAACTCTAAAAAGATATGTCTGAAAAAAGGCACATCCAGAGGGTTGCATGGTTGAAGGGTATGTATTGAATAAAGCATTTTTCTTCCTATGTGAATTCCTTGGTAAGGATTTTAAATATGGGCCACATTTATGGGATGAAGAATGAGCATCAGATATTATTGATGGAGAAAAACCACAATCTAATGGTGTTCAAGTAGAAATTAGTAAGTAAATTCATGATCAATGTGGTTGTTTTTCTTGCAATCATTAATTTACTCTATAATTTATTTGTCAAATTAACATGACATTTGGAGTTTGAAATAAACATGTTGACATGTAATACATGTAGATGAAAGTGCTATACTAGACAAGTTCATTCTATACCACATGGACTTTATGAACAAATGGATTGATCTATATGATAAAAAGAGAGAAGTGTTAGAAGCAAGGAGACAGTTTAAGAGATCAAACCCAAGGAATACCCCACTTCCCACTAATCTGCTTGGGGAATGGGGCAAAGATTGCACACTAGAATGGGTTATTGAACAAATTCAAAATCAAATAGAAGATGCGGGTATAGATTCAAACATAACAGAAGATGAAATCAACATGTCTAGAGGATATGAAAGAAAGGTACAGTTGGAATTTTACAAAATGTTGTTTTCTTACAATTTTGACACTATTAACTATTTTAATATATTCATCGTTATATTTTTTTCACTGAAATAAATTGTCTTTCACAGGCGAGGAAATATCTAGCAATGTGGGCATATGGTCGACATTATCGTGTAGAAAGTGTAGATGTAAAGAGATGATCCTTCAATTGTGACATCATGGTTGACTTCAAGCAATCTAGTCGATCAAGCTCTAAAGATAATAATATAATTGAAGGGAATCTACAATATGTTGGGAAAATACAAAAAATTATTGAGTTGGATTACCGCTCTTTTAAATGTTGTATTTTTAAGTGTAGATGATATGAAGCATTTAAGAGGACATGAAAACATGATACCCATAGTGGATTATTTTCTATAGATTCCTCATGCTTCCTACCAGAGGATACGGAGCCTTATGTTCTACCAATTCATTGTGAGCAGGTATTTCTTTAACTCAAACAAGAAGCGGTAGTGATCATTAATCTATTAATTCATAGTTTATTGCAAATATATACATGTGTTTATTAATCAATAAAACTGTTATAACATATGTCTAATATATGCATGTCGTTCATGTGCATGTATTTTTCTATGAAGATATTTTGGACCCGAAATGATCCAAGATTAAGGCATGTATTTGATGATGCATTAGTGGATACTAAGCAAAACAATGATGGCCAACAAAATGAGAGAGAGGGATTAGAGAACATCGAAGAAATTGACATCCATGATGATGTTGAAGATGGTTATGTTCAGGCACAAGAAGACAACAATATGGATGGTATAGAAAATGATGATCCAAATACATCTAGTAACAATATAGATGGTCTACAATCAAATTTCAATGATGATGAAGACGATGCAGGTCAAGATGAGGATGATGATAATATTAAATACTTGAAAGAACATATGAACATTGACAATGATACACTGGATGACATTGTAGTAGACAATAATGTTAATGACCAAGACTTCTAAATTTTCAGAATTATTTGCAATCCATGTTTAAAAAAGGATGATTCTTATGGCCTAAACTTTGAAATGCTTCAATAATATTATTTGTGTCGATACAAATTACCTATTGCAATATCCTTAAATTGTTCAATCTTTAGCATGAATTGTTGGCAAAAAAAAATAGGATTACTTGGATGCTTCTTCCATTCATTTTGTATCAACATATGTTCGTGAAGACACAAAAGTTAATAAAATATTAATGCACGTAACTCACAATTATTTAAATAAGCAACTTTGTTAACTTTATTATTTTTAAATAGTTTCCATTTTTATGTTGAACATAATTTTGAACATGTAACTAAAAACATCCACAGTAAATGCTTTACTGTATCAACATATTCATTCACATAAGCACAATATTAAGGCTCAATAACTCATATTCATTCAAATATAAGAAGAAAAAAGTATGGAAAACATAAGAAAAATATAGAATGATATCATAGTCATGGAGAATATCTGATAATAAGATGTTCTATTTCATTCATAAGCTCAAAAAAATCACACAGTAACAACAAATGTGCCCTGATAAATCTTATGAATTTAAATAACTTGAAGAAACCACTTTGGAGATAGCATAGTAACAAATAAGCATGAAATTTAACACAACAATTGAACACCAAAATATATTACCAATTATGAGCAATCTTCGCCATTACATTTCAAAATATATGCATTTATAGTAGAAGTCTTTGATATGATATGGATGGGTGGAATGTGCAATCTATCTTCTTACTAATGCCTACTTTAACGGAAATGAAAATGGAATATGATATGATGATCCTCTCAAAATTGGCCTTGGTTTCCTATTTATATAGAAAGCAACAAGCTTCAGGCCTTTTACAAAAAGAGGCGGCCCTTCAAAACTACTTCTTTTACTAACAACTAATTAATTTGCATAATTGAAGAAATAAAAAGGCTTAAGACACTTTAGACATATGCTTCCTTTAATCAATGTAGAAATCATGTGATCATCGATCTGGAAAAGCATTCCTGCCAGATTCCCTTGCCTTAGTGACCTACTCATCTGAAGCCAAATACTTCTCTTCCTATTTATACACCGTAAAACATGATGGCCACTGATATTCCTGGATCTTTGGTATGTTTGCAAGATGAGTCTACCATCTACTATCTAGTAGTGCCTTTGTATCATTGACAAATTTAAGATATCCAACATCAAGAGCAATCAAACCATCCATGATCAAATTGAGCCTATGAAGACTGGTGTCACTATCCCCCTTCACATGGGTTAAACACTTATGAATAACCTAACCAAATTCCTTCTTCCATTCATCCAAGTATTTTACTTGACCATCATCTTTCACAATTTATGTTGTATACCATTGTTTTAAGGTATTGAATGAATCCATTCGTGCCACAATCCTCTTATCCTCCCCTTGTATGTATTGAAATTCATCAACAATCATTTTTACTATTTGCTTAGTTGGTTTTAATGTTGTAGGAGCATCAAGACTCCTTTGTAGAACTTTGCATAACTTAGATAGAGTGTGGTGAATAGGTTGCCACCTTTGAAACATGAGGTCCAATATAAGCATATGTGCTTTTATTTGATCAATTGCTTTTTGAAGTGATTTATAATTGTCATGCACACTATCCAGTTTATCAATAACCAACTTTATTCTATTCTCAAGAATCTTTTCCATAACTTCACAAACTTTCCTTTTTACTCCATCCTAGGCCTACTTCATTTCATCCACTTCCTTCTCAGGAGCCTTTGCTTGCTCGGCTGAAATGCTCTGTACAATATTTAATGGGGCACTAGGAGGCTTATATAACACTATCTCCTTGCTTTGTGAAGTTCCCGCTCCTTTTAATTGTTCTTTCAATTTGATATTCTCCATAAATAGTTTATTAACTTCATCATTTAAGAAATTTTGTTCCCTTTCATACTCCTTTAATTTGTCCTACAATCCCTTAACAGTTGCACGAGTGAACATGGCTGAGTGCATGGTCATTGTGGCTGCCTCCAAAGGGGTGGTGTCTTGTATTGTTCTTACCATTGCTACCCCTTTCATTCCCTATATTACATCCAATAGTTTAGGATTTTGTGTGTTTTTCTGCTTGATCCAAATGGCCAGGGTTTCAATTTTGGGGTTATACCCAGTTCCACTTACTCCTTCATCAAATTCAAACTCTGCAACTAACATTGGATCTTCTTGAACTCGTACTTGATCAAGAAAAAACATTTTCTTTAATTCCAACCCAGGAAAAATGAGCATGTTTCTCTTCAAAATAATCTCTCTAGCCTTTTGAGGGATAATTTCAATGTGGTCAACCCTTAATTCATTAAAGGTCTATGCCGCCATTTGATTCTTTTTTGGTTCTTGAATTCCCACTTCATCTGACTCCATTTTCTCTTCGATTTCTTTTATCTTCATCTTTGTCTAGAAATCCCTAAACTTTGGAGTCTTGATGAACTCATCATCCTCTATAAACCTCCTGGTAGCAATTTCTCTCTCATCTTCATGTATCTTTGCACTTGTTTTTTCTGCATCATCCATCCTTTCCTCATGCCTATGGGCGCTAGTCACATGGATGGGATAATCAACCTCAATATCACCCTTTAATGATTGCAATACAGTGGCCACCTCTTCAGTATCACCCACCCCTTCACTCTCCTCATAAGGTACCAATGGCTCAATGCTCTATGTCTTTTGTCTCTTGGGAGGCAATTGCTCTATGGGAGACTCTGATGTTGTGTCTAGAGTGTGCTTTGTAGTTATCTAACCACCATGTTCCTGAAGATACACTTCTCTTTTACTCTATAAATCATCAAATTTATCAATTATCTGATTGATCCTCCTGATAGGGTCTTTTTCTTCAACGAAAAAGCCAAGTAAACTTCTGTCATTTTGCTTCTTCTTTTCTTCAAGCTTCATTATGTAATGTCCCCATTTTAGCCCTACACTCTTCATGTGGCTTTAGTCTATTTCTAGAAATCTATAGGCTAAGCTGAAGTAGAAAATTAGGGTTTCCTCTTTCAGATACTGCTCAATTGGCATTCAGAGGATGTTGTGTAGACTTACTATTTATAGCAGTTTGCTATTTTTAGCAAGTCTAACTTTTGGTAGTATCTATCTAGCAGCAGTTCAATCCTTTGCAGTTCAATGTTCAGTTTGGCTTTCTATTGTTTTGATGTAAATTTACTATTTATAGCAGTTGGCTATTTATAGTAAGTCTAAATTTGGCAGTAGTATCATCAGCGATTCAGCTCAAATCATCTTGCTAACCTTCAGTTTCAGTTTGGTTTTGGTTATTTCAATGGACTAAGTTTATACTTAGTCAATTTTATGTTACTCAGTTGTACCCCACACCTAGGAGTGATAACTTCATGCTGTTTTAAAGAGGGGACATTATGGGGTCAATTAATGTGCATTTAATGATTTATTAAATGCTTTATTATTGCATTATTAAGTTGGACGCCTAAAGGAGGTTGAATAAAGTTTTATTATTTCAAAAAGTAAAATGCTTAAAGGTGGCATCCCTCTTGGGAGTTGAAGTGATTCAACTTCTTGGGATTTGAAGTGATTCAGTTTCCAATTGAAGCTTATATATTGTTGTTGTTTGAAGAGCTGATTATCTTTTGGAAAAATATAACGTTATGCTATTGGTTTGAAATCTAGAATCCGGCTAAGGGAAAGCTTAGCAAATTTACTCCACTCTTCGGGCCTGAAACTAGGGTTCCCTAGGTGGTGGACTGAAAGTGTGCTTCATCTAGAAGTACATATTGAACATTATTGTGGAGTTTTGGTGAGATATTTCCAGTTTTCATGTTGTTGGTTTATCATAGCTAAAAGTGATTTTTGTATACAACTTATAGTATGAATTTTATTTTGTTTTGGGTATTTGATCATTGCATTTCTATGATAGAGGCGACCATATTTGGAGGTTATCATAATTTAATTCCAAGTTTCAGATTTTTGCAAGTGAAATCACCCCTCTTGAGGGTCGTACCATTTAGTGAGGTCTTGCAATTTGTGCAAGAATAATCATTGAGTTGTTGTTACAGTTTGTTGATTAAGTCTTGGGCACCTACCTCATACAAAGCTTTTGCTTTTAATTTCAAGTCAATAGGAGCAGATTTGAGGGAGTTGTGTTCATTTTGGTGAGTTTGTTGTTGGCTGATAGACATTTCCAGATTGCAGATTTTTATATCAGATTGTTCTAGTTTTCTAATTTATGGCTTTGGCATCTTTATTTAAGAGGATTTTCATTGAAGAAACCATCCTTTAATTGTATATTGTAATGATGGCTAAAAACACTTGAAATTTACAATTATTCTTCATTGTAAAACTGAAAACAGTAGTACTCTTTCAGTTTTTTAATTTGTTGCATTTTCTTGTAATTAATTCACAACATTGTAACCCTTAGATGGTTTACTGCCAGTGTAGATAAAAAACATTTTGAGCTTTTATTTGTCACCCATTGGAAAGTGGAGAATTCCCACTGTTGAGTGGATGCCCGCCGCAGCGGATGAATTAGTTCCTAGTTTTGTAGTTATTGCCCCCACTGATTAAGTGGTAGAGTGGAAATCATCATGGTTGGTTCACCACCTAAGTTTATTTTAGTTTTGTAATTGGTACTCCGCCATATGCTATCACCTCACCTTCCAAGGATCTTGGTGAACATTCTTAGCGTTGAGTTTTGTCTTTGCACTTACAGTTCTAATCAATTTTAGTTATTGGGTTATTTTAGATCCTAGGGATCCTCTGACCTTATGCTTGCCCCTCCTCCTTCAGTGGTCTTAGGGTGCATTCTTGGTTAGAGTTACTATTCTGCATTGTTTGGTTTTGTAGCTAACCTTAACAGGTACGTGTTGCATTGTATTTGATATTGAAAAATCAAGAAAAAAGTAAGGGGCATATTTCAGTGGTATCAGAGCTAAAGATCTTGCCATCTTGTGATCAAAGCTTCATGTTTAGGCAGTTGAGTGATAGATATAGATCCGGTACTACACCGAAAGTTAGAATAGATTCTAGTTCAGCTCCTTGTGATATTCAAAAGTTGGCAGTTAGGCATGGCCAATGAAGAAGAGATGAAGTTGGCAAAGACTCTCTTTATGGCTGGAAAGAGACTTGGCAAAGAATTTTAATCAAGAGAAAATGAAGAGAACATTCTTCATTTGTTAGAACAATGTTTGAGACAAGTGAATCCATCACCTTCAGAGAAAATGGAGTTGGCACTAGCTCCTGTAGTGAATTCCTTGAATCAACCCTATTGGTTGGGGCATCCTGATGAAGAAACCAAGCTGTTGATTTCTTCTTGTTTCATGGAAATAATAAGAATTGTAATTCCCCAATTGCCCTATGATGATGAAACTATGAAGATTATATTAAATATGATAGTGGAAATTTTTCAAGATTTGGATGAAACTGGTAGTAGCTTGTTTTCAAGAAGAGCAACTATTTTAAAGACATTTTTTGAAGTTAGTGCTTGCATCTTATTGATAGAATTGGAGATGGAGAATTAGATTTATCACTTGTTTAATTATCTCTTCACCTCAACCTAGAGTGAGCACGAAGAGAGTATGTTTGCTGCTATCATGAATGTTCTAATCTCTACAATTAAAGAAGTTGATATTCTTCCTGAAAGTGTCCAAACTCTTCTCTTGGATGCTTATAAATGTGAAGAGCAGATTTCTCCTGCTGCTAATTTTTTAGTTAAAGAAATTTTCAGTCAATGTGAAGATAAGTTGAAACCATTTTTGAAAAAGACTGTTGAAAATAGAGAAGATATATTTGAAGTTGAAGAGGATGAAAGTTGGAATCCCTTTGAAGACATTGCAAAATTTCAAGGGGTATCCACAAATTTACACTTATCCAAGCATTCTACAGAAGAATGTAATGTGTCAATGGAAGCCTTGAAGACTAGTGAAGTACTCTTGTTTTCTACAGAGGAGAACAATGAGTTGGCTTGTGTTAAGAAGCCTCATGTTGAAGATTCAAAGAAGGAACTTTTGGAAACAAAAGTTGAAACAAAGATGCATGAAGAGGCCATAAGTGTTGATCCAAATGAGGAAGAAGTTCAGATAGTTGAAGATATGTATTCAATCATAAATTTGCTTCTTCACAATTCCAGAGAATGTTGGTTTGAAAGTCAAGTCAAGGAGGAGAAGAAGAAAGAGGAAGTTGAAGTCTCTTCCTACTTCAAAGCTGATTTGATCAATTCATTTGAATCATTTGTAGAAGACAACATGGAAGGTGAAGCTTCTAGTAGTTATAAGGTAGATTTTTCTTCACCCAAAGCCAAACTAAGGTAGAAGGCTAAGGAATTGGATCACACTATGGATGGAATGATGGATAATGTTCATCACATGTGAGACAAATTGAAGAGTACAACTCAAACGATCTTTGAAATCTTTATCCATCAAGGTTGTTCTACATCATCTCAGCCAACATATGAAGATTGTAGCTCAAGTTCACACATTGCTGATAATGGTATTCAAGTTTTGTCAAAACTTGATAGAATTCATAGGCAAGTAGAACATTTGATTCATGATGTGCCTAGGGGAGAAGTTGTATGTTGCATTTCTATTGATGACATGAAGTCCATTAAATTTTCCTTGGAGGAGATTAAATCTAGTCTTTTGCACATCATTCATGACAAAGACATAGTGGCCAATATTGCTGACAAGGCATTGGAGTGGAATGAGCTTACCAAAGTGAGGTTGCAAGAAGTGCATGAGACTCTAATTGAAGCAGAAAATCAGATTGTTGCTTTTCAATAATCATGGGAGCAAGAAAACAAAAGAAGAGCGGAGGAGCTTCAAGTAATTTTTGATGAGCTTGATCTCATACAAGAAACATATGATTTGGAATGCTTCCCTAAGAGACCAAAGCATTCAAATTCTCAAGTTTTTCATGCTTTTGATAATCTCTTGTATGAAGAAGGTTCTAGTAAGGTTTATGTAAATCCTCTTTTTGAAAATGATGAAGGAATTGCTTCAGAGATTACTGAAGGAGGGGATTTGAGTTTGTCTTCCAGCATTGGAGAGTTGATACGTGAGTTGCGTGAAGTTGAATCTACTGTTGCTCCTAGTGCACCCACTCGGCAAGAATTGGTAACTCTTGGAACACAAAGAAATGAAGACACTCTTATTATTCATCCAAGAGTTGATGGGCATGTTGATGAAGGTTTTATTTATATTTTGATGAGGATGCTTGTGAGACTCTTGTCATATTTTAGTTCATCACCATCTTCTCTTAGAGTGATTGCTTTTAGAATTGCATTTGATGAAGGATTCATGGAATCTTTCTAGCAAATCATGTCACAAGATTTTGGATTCTATTTCTTCAACGAACGTAGGTTGGTTGATTATTTCTTGGAGTTTCAAGAAGCATCAATTCAGATGGAATGAGCAAATCAAAGGATTCAAGTGAGAGCAATTCTCTGCCTGAGAAATGGTTCTTCATTGTTGTTGGTTTGGGATCCTGGTATTATTTGGCAAGAAGGTAATATTGAAAATTCTAAAGGGGATAAACCAACACATCATATTCAAAATGTTGTTGCAATCATTTGCTCTTGTGTTGGGAAATGTCTCCAATTGAAAATTAGTATTTGGGATTCCAAGTATATTCATATGAAGATTGGTCTGCATAAAAAGAAGATTGGTTGGAGAGATAAGTGTCTAAATTTTAGTTCTATGATTGTTTCTATCTTCTTTTTTTGTCATGAGTTCATTACTTTTGATCATAAATTGGTGTTCTGGGAAGGAAATATGATCAGAAGTTGGTTTGTGGTGGCATGGGGACTCTTGTTGAAGGTGCCACCAGCCTTATTCAAGAGAAAATATGCTTATTTTTTTGGAGATTTTTCATATTGTAGTTGTTGCTTATTGTTTGGGATGTTGATTTTTCATAAATCAGATTTCAAATTGTCTAAATCAGACTTATTAGTTGGTTAATGTTTCCATTTTCTAACCTTCCAGTCTACTATTAGGACTGATTTTGAGCCTCAAATGGATTGTTCCGGAGTAGCCAAAATTCATGTATGGGATGTTCTCTAATGTTCAACAGTGGCCTTCTCTATATTTTCTCCTATACCAATGTTTGGGGTAGCAAGTTGAAAACTGATTTGGTTCACCAGTTGGAGACTCATGAGGTGAAATTTGTAAGTTTTTCATGGAGTTATCTCAGTTTGCTTCAAAGAAGGCATTATACATCTTCATGGATTTTTGAGGATGTGATGGGGGATCTCTTGCAAGGAGTTGCTCTTTCCTTTGCAAGAAGTACTGGAAGAGTCACATATGCTATCGTGACTCTACTTGGTGCTTTGAGGAGTTATGATATGGAGCATGCTTTTGAGTTGAGAGGACTATCTTTCTTTCTGCTCATAAATGTGTTAGATTGTGGGATTGTTGTTGTTGACTCCTTTGAGTTTACAGGATATGAGATGTTGCAGGATTATGATTTCAATTCCTTCAGGACAATCAGTTTAAGCCGCGTGATTGGAAGGAGTACAGTGCAGTCTTGGGATATTGGTCATGTTTATGTGATCAGTGTAGCACAACATCAACATGATGGGTCTATACGGAGATGGATTTGGGACCCTGGGTTCCTATTTGGTGTGGTAAGGATCAAATTGTTTCCTTGGAGTGTGGTGGCATTGCTTGAGGACAAGCAATTTTGGGAAGGGCAGACTGTAATGTCCCCATTTTAGCCCTACACTCTTCATGTGGTTTTAGCCTATTTCTAGAAATTTGTAGGCTAAGCTGAAGCAGAAAATTAGGGTTTCCTCTTTCAAATACTGCTCAGTTGGCATTTAGAGTCCATGTTGTGAAAACTTACTATTTATAGTAGTTTGTTATTTTTAGCAAGTCTATCTTTTGGTAGTATTTGTCTAGCAGCAGTTCAATCCTTTGCAGTTTAGTGCTTAGTTTGGATTTTTGTTGTTTTGATGTAAATTTACTATTTATAGCAGTTGGCTATTTATAGTAAGTCTAAATTTGGTAGTAGTATCATCAACAATTCAACTCAAATCATTTTGCTAACCTCAGCTTCAGTTTGGCTTTGGTTATCTCAATGGACTAAGTTTATACTTAGTCAATTTTATGTTACTCAATTGTACCCCACGCCTAGGAGTGATAACTTCATGTTGTTTTAAAGAGGGGACATTATGGGGTCAATTGTGCATTTAATGATTTATTAAATGCTTTATTATTGCATTATTAAGTTGGACGCCTAAAGGAGGTTAAATAAAGTTTTATTATTTCAAAAAGTAAAATTCTTAAAGGTGGCGTCCCTCTTGGAAGTTGAAGTGATTCAACTTCTTGGAATTTGAAGTGATTCAGTTCCCAATTGAAGCTTATATATTGTTTTTGTTTGAAGAGCTGATTATCTTTTGGAAAAATATAACATTATACTGCTGGTTTGAAATCCAGAATCCGGCTAAGGGAAAGCTTAGCAAATTTACTCCACTCTTCGGGCCTAAAACTATGGTTCCCTAGGTGGTGGACTAAGGTGTACTTCATCTAGAAGTACATATTGAGCATTATTGTGGAGTTTTGGTGAGATATTTCCAGTTTTCATGTTGCTGGTTTATCATGGCTAAAAGTGATTTTTGTATACAGCTTATAGTATGAATTTTATTTTGTTCTAGGTATTTGATCATTGCATTTCTATGATAGAGGTGACCATAGTTGGAGGTTATCAGAATTTAATTCCAAGTTTCAAATTTTTGCAAGTGAAATCGCCCCTCTTGAGGGTCGTACCATTTAGTGAGGTCTTGGAATTCGTGCAAGAATAATCATTGAGCTTTTGTTGCAGTTTGTTGAATAAGTCTTGGGCACCTACCTCATAGAAATATTTTGCTTTTAATTTCAAGTCAATAGGAGCATATTTGAGGGAGTTGTGTTCATTTTGGTGAGTTTGTTGTTGGCTGATAGACATTTGCAGATTGCAGATTTTTGTATCAGATTGTTCTAGTTTTCTAATTTATGGCTTTGGCATCTTTATTTAAGAGGATTTTCATTGAGGAAACCATCATTTAATTGTATATTGTAATGATGGCTAAAAACACTTGAAATTTGCAGTTATTCTTCATTGTAAAACTGAAAACAGTTGTATTGTTTCAGTTCTTTAATTTGCTGCATTTTCTTGTAATTAATTCACAACATTGTAACCCTTGGATGGTTTACTGCCAATGTGGATAAAGAACATTCTGAGCTTTCATTTGTCACCCATTGGAAAGTGGAGAATTCCCACTGTTTAGTGGATGCCCACCACAACGGATGAATTAGTTCCTACTTTTGTAGTTATTCCCCCCACTAATTAAGTGGTAGAGTGGAAATCATCATGGTTGGTTCACCGCCTAAGTTTATTTCAATTTTGTAATTGGTACGCTGCCATATGCTATCAACTCACCTTCCAAGGATCTTGGTGAACATTCTTGGCGTTGAGTTTTATCTTTGCACTTACAGTTGTAATCAATTTCAGTTATTGAGTTATTTTAGATCCTAGGGATCTTCTAACCATATGCCCGCCCCTCCTCCTTCAGTGGTCTTAGGGCACATTCTTGGTTAGAGTTACTATTCCACATCGTTTGGTTTTGGAGCTAACCTTAACAGGTGAGTGTTGCATTGTAATTGATATTGAAAAATCAAGAAAAAATTAAGGGGCATATTTCACATTATAGCCTTCCATTTCTTCCATCTGAGGGACACCTCTGAAAAGTAAGGTAGTTTCTTATCACATCCTCCTCATAATATACTTGTTCTGCCATTGCCATTTTGGTAAGAAGATTATGCCTTATGTTATTCATATGATTTTCAGGGTCAAAGGCTCTTTCTTTTCTAGAACTGAATGCATATCTTGTCTTCAAGTAATATTGCAACTCCTCTAGTGTATTTGAGCCTACTGTCCAGCCTCCACATTTGGTTAAGTTTGGCAAAAATATTCCCTTCTTTTGTTTGTGCATTACATCCTTTTCCATCCACATCATTTTCCACATAAATTCAAGAAATGCTAATCTGAGGGGCACAAACTTTGGCAGCATGTGTGGAGCAGTAGGGCAGCCATAGATTCTTATTATTGTAACTTCAAGGAGAAAAAACCAATCACCAAAATTATGTGTGTGACCATGTTCCTGTCTCAGGGCCAAAGGTCTTAACAATTGTTACATTTTGTTTGGCAATCTTGGCATCGAATAACCAAGAACTTCAAGGATTATGTGCACAAAGTCTTTAGAGAATATAGCAAAGCTTGAATTCTTGCATCGACTATCCCAAATATAGCACCACTTCTAGATAGGTGTGGGGTTCCTTTGCTCATCCACTCTAGCCAAGTCCATTCATTTAGTCCAATGGTCCTGATTCTAGTATAGTATCAAATGGCACAATAAGGAATAGTGTTTGAATGTAATTGGTGCTCTATCCTCTATGAATTGTGAGAATTCATCATCCAATGCCCTTTCAAGGTATGAAGCAAAGTCATACTCAATATTAGTCTTAGGGTTTTGAATTCTCATGGCCATCATCATCAAAGTTATTGGCATTTTATCTTGAGCATCCACCCCTAGTACTTGACACGGAGCTAGATTCAAAAATAATATTGAAAATTTGTCACAGTGAATGGTTCAGTGGTGGAAGTAGAAATGGGAATCATTTTGTTACCAGCACCTATTTTCATATATATGGGTAGCTCATCACTTCTATAAGTTCTTCTTAACCTGGTATAATCTTCCTCACTCTTTTGTAGGTTTATTTTGGTCAAATCCTGCTTGTTTAAGCCAAAACACTCAATGATAGTAGCTCTGGTTACCTCTACCAATATTGAGCCATTTGGAAACCTTACTATCTTGGTTGCAAAGTGATAATGCTTGGATAGTAATTTGATAAACTCCACATCAATAAACACGTTTGGGACAATCAACTTTGCTAAATCCAACATCCAAGGGTTTGACACTAGAATCTTCTCATTTCTCTTATTGTAAAAATACCAAAATAAGTCCCACCTAGATTTGGGAATGAGAGCATCCCTACAACCTTGCGTAGTTTCTACAAGAAATTTCTTATTTCCTCCTTGGTTGATCCTGGAAGTATATCTAATATAGACTAGTAGAGTGGTCTCTTCTTTACCTTAGGTTCTTCTACCTTAATTTTGGCCTTACTTTGTTTTACCTCCGATTGTTTTCTTTTAGGAGGCATATTTCAATTTTTCCTACTACAACTTCAAATAATAGAGCTCTACCAAATACTACACCAATCAAGCTTCTTCATAGGGTTATTCATGCACTTACCCAAGTGCTCGTCATTCACATAGCTCCTTTTCTCGGCATCCTCAGCTTCGTCCACAACAATGCATTTCAACTGAGCATGGTCTTAGGAAAATTCACTTGCTTTTGAGGGCATGGTATTTAGTCATATCAGTATTAATGCCAATTCTTCGCTAGATAGTTTCCCAACAAACTCAAATCCTTGAAATAAATTTTGAAGCATGTGTCAGGGCATTTATTGGTGTAAATTGTAATGATGCCACAATTACCGTACTACCGCAGTATCTTATTATACCCGCTGTAATATGGTGGTGTTTTTCCCTTCCCTTATGTTGTTTACCACACTACCACCTTGTTTAAGACCTCTTACTGTGGGGTTGTGGTGTATACCGCTCTACTGCAGCTATATTATCCACCTCACACGGTACTGCAGTGTCCACTTTTCTTCCAATGCTTACCACTCTATCGCCTTGCTCAAGACTTCTTGTTGTGGGGTTGTAGTGTATACTGCTCTACCACATATGTTGCTCACCCTCTCAGTGGTATAGCAATGTATGCTTTATCTTCTTGTTGTTTACCACCTTACCGCACTCCTTTGAATTGCCTTATGCAAGATGGCAGTAGGTACCACATTACCTTATAATTCTCCCCACAGGGTGGTGGCGGTGAGTACCACTTTACAGTGCAAGCTATATAATCTCTTGGCAATATGGTGGTAAAGGCTTATTTCTTAACTTAATAGCTGACATCCCATGTTGCCTTTATTTTGATGTCACGATACTGTAGTAAAGGCGAAATTTGCTTTGTTTATGATTGTCTAGAGGAATAAATGGGTATATACAAAGGGAATGTTGGTGACAGTATGGATCTTGTCACACAAATTGTTGCATTTCATGTTAAATACCATGAAAAATTTAGGTTGAAGGATTAGGGTATAGGTTTGAGGGTATATGGTTTAAGGATTAGGTTGAGGTTCCAATGTATAGGGTAGAGGGTATAGGGGTTGAGGTTTTAGGGTTTAAGCGTTGAGGGTTGAGAATTGAGGGTTAAGGGTTTAATGTATAGGGTAGAGGGTAGAGGGTTTAAGGGTTTAGGGTTTAAGGTTGAGAGTAGAGGATTAAGGGGTATGGTTGAGGGTCCATGTATAGGGTAGAGGGTTATATAGGGGTTGAGGGATTGGGGTTTAAGGGTTGAGTGTAGAGGGCTGAGGGTTGAAGGGTTGAGGGATTAGGGTAGAGAGTTTACTTGGGTTTAAGGGTTTAAGGCCGCTGAGGGTTGAGGGTAGAGGGCATTGGCTGGTGAGGGTAGAGGGTAGAGGCAGGTTTAAGGGTTTAGGGTTTGGGGGTTTAGGGTTTAGGGTTGAGGTTTATGGGTTTAAGGGGTTGATGGTTTAGGGTTGAAGGATTAGGTAGAGAGGGAGGGATGGATGGAGTGAGAGATTGGAGGGAGAAGTGAGATAGAGAGAAGGAGAGAAGAGGAGGGAGGGATAGAGATATATGAGGGTTGAGGATCCAATGTATAGGGTAGAGGGTTGAGAGTTGAGGGTATAGAGTTGAGAACCTATACAGTTGATGGTTTAGGGTATTGGGTTGAGGGTATAGGGTTGAGGGTAGAGAGTAGAAGATTTAAGGTTTTAGGGTTTGGATTTTAAGGGTTTAGGGTTGATGGTTAAGGGTTGAGGGTAGAGCGTTTAGGGTATAGGTTTGAGGGTATATGATTGAAGGATTAGGGTTGAGGGTCCAATGTATAGGGTAGAGGGTATAGGGGTTGAGGGCTTATGGTTTAAGGTTGAGGGTTGAGGGATTAGGGTTGAGGGTTTATGGTTTAAGGTTGAGGGTTGAGGGATTAGGGTTGAGGGTTGAGGGATCTTTTGATGCAAGTGAAATGTAGGAAAGCAATTGAAGGATAGTGAATATTAGGGAAGGATTTTTTGTTCTAACACCCCTAATCCCTGCTAGATCAAAACAATTAGGTGCTCAATTAGGTGCTAAATTAGCTACTAAATTAGGCGCTAAATTAGGCATTAAATTAGGTGCTAATCTCAGTCCTAATCTTGGTGCTAATTTGGGCGCTAATTTAGGCACTAATGTAATGCCTAAATTAACACCTATTTGTTCTGATCAGTGCAAAAAATGCCAAAAATAGTGCCATCCCGATAAATAGTGCCAAATTTTTCAAAAAATTAGTGAAAAATACATTAAAACAGTGGGTGGAAGCAATAAAGAGAGCTAATCATAGGGATTTGTTGTACTGACTTAGATCCCATTTAGTTATGGAGCATCAAAGCAAGATGTGTCAGAATTTGTATTTGATAACCATCATTAGTTCAATGTGAAGATTGAGCTATCTTATGAAGATTGTCACTATTGACTGTGAAGATCACCATGGCTTTCATGTATGCTCATCATCAACTTGAAGGCTTACCTTGAAAGAAATTTTCACATTTTACTAGAAATTTCCCTCTTATGTAGGGTGATCCTACAATACTGGCTTACATTTTTTGGCCAAACTGGACACTGAATTGATTTTTTCTAACTAAATCTTCACTTTCAGGCACCTATAGCAGCTAAAACGTGAGGAATTTGAAGATGATGCAAACTAGTGATTTGTGAAATTTTCTCTGTAGATTCTAAATATATTTTTTTAAAAAAATTTGGAATCAAATTGCACTTCTTTTTCCATCTCCTTCGAAAACTAGTTTTTATCAGTAAACACCATTTTTAAGGAGTGATGCTCACCATATACAACATAAATTTTTTTTCTATGAAGGATAAAATTCTATTTTTTTTAATTTAGATTTGTAACTACGATATCTTTCATTTGGTTTCATAGTGTTTTATTGAATATTTTTTCCTTAATCAAGTTTTGAAGTCAAATCAATTATAATTCAGAGATAGGCGGATCGTATACAACATAAAAAAAATTGTATGTATCGAAATTCAATTTTTTTTACTGGATCAAGGACATCAATACCTAGCCTACACATATTTTTTAGAATTTTATTTTGATAATCTGCTATTTTTCCACATTTGTAGAACAAAGAGCTTGATTTTTGGTGAAAAACCTATGTTTAATCAAACTAAAAAAACAAATACAAAATAAAACCAAAACATATTAAAATTATATTCGTTGGATAGCTCGTTTCGAGGACTACCATCATCTAATTGGGTCTGTGAAGTCTCCTCCATTTTCATCCTCAACTTGAGCTTCAAAGGGCAACATTCTAGAGATTTTTGGTGCCAAAGGGGGAGAAGGGGGGTTCTAGCAAACTAGGGTTCACTCGAACCCCCCCTTCTAGCGAACCCCCTTTAATGCAATTAAAAAATAAAACCCGTTAAAGGGGGTTTGCTAGAAGGGGGGGTTCTAGTGAACTCTCTAGTTCTAGCGAACCCCTTAAAGTGTTTTCCATTTGAAAATGCATTTTTCCTTCCTCAATGGAATTGTAAACCAGTTTTGTGGGTTTACCCTGCATTTTCATGGCTATATCAATACTTTTCCTCATACTTGGACAACATTATCATGAATTCCTTAGACTTCCTTTGCATGCTTTCTTTACAGTTTATTGCCCTATGACACCATCATACAATGCTCCCTTTATTATGTAGCGTGTTTTAAAAAAACCATGAAAGCTATTGAATCAATAGGGGCTTTGTTACCCTTCTCACGAGTGTCCTTGTCATAACACTATCCATCCCAGACCTAATAATTGTAGGACTGTATTTTCCCTGTTTGATGACTATCATACTCATCTAGAGCAACACTATACTCCTATAAATCTGCAAAAGCTCTTGGGAGAAACTTTTATGGAGAAATGCATGTTTTTGAGCTTTAGAGAAAAAGAAATAGCATGTGCAAATCACTTATTTGTAGAAAAGAAACCTACTCTATCCTACTCTACTTTTACTCTACTTTTTATGTAGAGATAGGTTACACAAAACCTTTAACTGGTTGTGGAAAATAACATTCTTTTCTCAAAAGATGGATCCATATATTCAACTTTTTTAAAGAAGAAAACCATGAGAAGAAGATGATTGAAGATTTAAACTCTGATGCTTCACCTTCCTTTGAAATGGCACTCTTCTCTATAATATTTGATTCTAGTAGATTCATGGGTTGATTGGAAAGATCTTGCAATCCTTCCTCACATTTTGCTGCATGCATGACTAGATGTAGCTCCTTATCCTTCAAATATCTAATCGGGCAACCCTCCTTGGACTTTGAAGGTGTCCAAACAATAATCTTTTTTCTTGCTAGGGCTTGAAGTCATGGTCCTCTAGTTGAGGAGACTACACAAGAGTTGTCACCTCTGCATGCAAGAACATCTTCCTTTGGATTTGTTGTTTTAGGGGGGGGGGGGTTTCTAAAATAATAAAGCTAAAAAAACTTGCCAAACTAATTTTTCTTTTGACCTATTGTCACCAGATCAACATCAACTCCCTAATGACACTTATCCTTGACAATAGTGCCAAAAATGACAAGGGTCACTGTAGTCCTCATCATTTAATTAAAAATGTCAAACCAGAGTGGTGTCCATGGTGATATGCAAGAGGGAGAATAAATCATTTGCATAACATTTTTTTCTACAAACAGAATTGAAAGGCACTGCATGAAAGAAATTTTTAGAATCAAATCTAATCTAAGAGCTTGTAAATAAAAATGTTGGAATCAAATCTATTTTAAAAAGCATTCAAAGGGAAATTATGGAAATGTAAATAATAGGGAATGGAAAGATTGCTGGAAAATAAGCTGTGAAATGAAAACTACAAACAACTACACTACTACTGCTTAAAAAAACTAAACTCTATTATTTTATAAAACTCTTCCCCATTTGATTCCTTGATTACAATGAATTTATAGAATTTTTATCCTCAACCAATCCACCAAGAATGTGGATTTGAGATCCTATTTTTGGGGAGAAAAACTAGATCTTCCTCATATTTCGCTGCCTTCTTTCACACCACTTTTATTTCAGTCAAATTTAGTCATGAGCTACACGTTTATTTTGGTGAATATCTTCAAATGGTTTATGGGTTTTATTCCCCTCGTTCCTAGCTTTCCAAATCATTTTGAAATTCTAGATTTAGTTGAGAAATGAGGGAGATATCACAGTTTTACTAAACCTACATTTTTAAACTTCCTCTTTTGATGCTTCTTTCTGAAAGTTTTCTGACGTTTCAAAATTTATGCTTTAAACTACTAATAGTTGATTACAAGGAAAACCATGTCAAACCAGAGCGGTGTCCATGGCGATATGCAAGAGGGAGAAAAAATCATTTGCATGACATTCTTTTTCTACAAACAAAATTGAAAGGCAGTGCATGAAAGAAATTGTTGAAATCAAATCTAATCTAAGAGCTTGTAAATGAAAATGTTGGAATCAAATCTATTTTAAGAAGCATTCAAAGGGATATTCTAAAAGTGTAAAGAACAGAGAATGGAAAGATTGCTAGAAAATAAACTAAGAAATGAAAACTACAAACAACTACAGTACTGCTGCTAAAAAAAATTGAACTATAATATTTTATAAAACTCTTCCCCATTTGATTCTTTGATGTAACAATAAATTTATAGAATTCTTATCCTCAACCAATCCACCAAGAATGTGGATCTGAGATCCTATTTTTGGGGAAAAAAATAGATCTTCTTCCTCAAATTCCGCCGCCTTCTTTCACGCCACTTTTATTTCAGTCAAAATTCAGTCACGAGATACGCATTTATTTTGGCGAATACCTTCAAATGGTTTATGGGTTTTGTTCCCCTTGTTCCTAGCTTTCCAAATCATTTTGAAATTGTAGATTTCGTTGAGAAACAAGATATTGTCGTTTTACTAAAACTACATTTTTTAAACTTCCTCTTTTAATGCTTCTTTCTGGAAGTTTTTTGACATTTCAGAATTTATACTTTAAACTACTAATTGTTGATTACAAGGAAAACCATGTAATAGCATTAATACATGCAATGATACTAATTAAGCAAAATACATGCTTTTATTTAGCTAATAGATGGGACGGTTTATTGTCTCATCAAATATAACACCATCTATCACAACACATTTAACATCGAACCTAGAGCTAAATTATTTTATTTTATTAAATTTCATACACATTTATAAATATGTTTATCTAATATAATTGACCTTAACTCTAATATGAAAGACATTCATTAATTAGTGCTAATTATATTTAATTATATCCCCAATATTTTATAAGAGGTGTTTTATTTGTGATTTATTCCACAAACAAAGTTTCATGCAAGTCAAAATATGTATAATGCAAATGTATTATCAAATATGAATATTATACTCTATTTACATATACCATTATTATTAAATCACAAATTCTAATTCTAATAGTTAATCTAGAGTTTTAAATTTTATATTTCATTATGCTCAAAGGTTAATTAAAATGGTCGTAAGGGGAGATGGTAATGGAGTGGGTGGATAACAAAAACTCATTAACACAAATTTTACTATCAATTATTTGTCAAACCTTCATTATGAAAGTTGTGAAAAGTCATAATGTGATACACACATGTGTATGCCTACATCTTATATATAACTATATGTGTGTTTTACATACACATCAAATTTGGAAAGTTATATTATTTAAAGGTATTCAATGATATCAAGTTTGAGCATCTATGAAACTTATGTCATAAATCTAATATAGATGTTTTTAAGACTCCTTTTTAGCAAGATGAATTTAAGATGTATATGTTAGTTCTAGTTATATCTAGAAATATAATTATAGTGGTAACAATAAGAGACTTGTAATAAAGCGGGTGGGTAAGAAAAACTCTTCAACATAAATTTAATAGCCATTAATATATCAAACCTAATAAATTTCATAAACTAATATAAATATCTCAAATATATTTTATCTAAAAGACAATAAGAAATATCATTCTAACAACACTCTAAATATCTTTTAAATAGATATTTTAACATTACGACTATTAAAACATCTATATAAACAACATATATTAGATCAACCATTTTGTTCTTAACCAAAATAATTAGAATAACCTCTTTATTTATTTATTTATTTTTGGGCTGAGGTGGGTAACAACTATCTATTGATTGAAGCATACAGCAAGGATTAAGGAAAAGTACTTTTATAATTAAAAAAATCATTGTTATTATAGTTGAACAAGAAAATAGATAAGAGTCGATAACCACTTCACATGGTGAGGTCCACCTAGGAAGAAATTTATCCCTCTCATAAACAACAAACATTATGACAAACCCTAATGTTCTGTATTTTCGTGAATCACACTCATACCCCACATAGGTAACACTCATACTGTATAATGGGAATGCTAATTTTAAGAAAGCGTGATATCTACTCCAACTCAGCCTTCACTTTCAAGTGGTTTAGAAATGAACAGTGTGGGCCCCTGTATTATATTTTTCCCTCTTGTGCTTTAGACATGAACAGGTGGGCTCCATTATTATATTATATTTTTCCCTCTTGCCCCTGCAGGATCACGATCTATTATGCAGCATAAAAATATTTATCATGAAAATATTTCATTTAATTACTGTGTAATACAGGTTTAATTTATGGTGAAGGTAGGGTTCATTGGATCGCCTATTTAATCAACGGGTGGGAAGCTCACCTGATTCGCCACGGAACAAGTTTCAGGTTCTTCTGATATTAAAGAAATCTGTTTCGTTTACTCCGAGTCAATTGAAGTGAAATAAAATCCCTCTTTACTGTTGCACAACTGTTTTTTATGTAGTAGTTGGAGAGGTGAGGCCATGCTGTACCGCTCACATTCACTTTATGGGAAACATATGGACCTTTTTAGGGTTGAGCCATTGAATCTTCTCTGTTAAATTCTCTTTCGAAATTCCGTACATGTCGACGCTTTTTCCGGGAAAAGCGGTGATCTTTCTTTTTGGCGGAGCAGGCTCCAAATTTAGCGGAATTTGTAGTCATTTAGTAAGATACTTCCGCATAGAAATAGCCTCGAGTTTTTGCAGATGTCAGATGCGTGCTTGCGGGCATGTTTTATGACGGATTTAGCGATCTTTGGAAAATTTAACCGCTGATTGTGTTCTTGGCGAAGAATTTAGCGGGATTCTTTAGGTTGCCGAGATTTTGAAAATGTTCTGAGGTTTATTTAGCTTTTGGCGGATAAAATTGAAGGTTTTGTGGGGGCTTTTCTGTGTTTTTTTTCAAAGATGGCGAGTGCATATGGAGATTATAGCCATAAAATTGATTATGTGTTTAAGGTAGTTGTGATTGGAGATTCTGCTGTTGGAAAGTCGCAAATATTATCGAGATTTGCGAGGAATGAGTTCAGCTTGGACTCGAAGTCGACAATTGGAGTTGAGTTTCAGACGAGGACACTTGTTATTGAAGATAAGACCATTAAAGCACAAATATGGGACACCGCCGGTCAAGAGAGGTTAGCCATTTTCTTGTAGCCTTTTCACGGTTTTTTGTCTAGGTAAATGATTTTTCTGCTATCTTAAGCTGTTGATTTGTATGAAAATTTGAAAGTAATTGTTGAAAATTTTCCATAGGCTTACAGTTGTTTTTAAGGGTTTTGAGGAGTATTTTAGATGTTTAAACATGAAAAGCGATCTGTTTGAAGATGTAAAATTGGCGATCTCGTTAGTGAAACGGTACGGTCTTCCAAATGTGTTTGGAAAGCGTGTTTCCGATTGGCGTGTTTATTTTCGCTTTTATTTGCAGTTCACAGCTATTTAAGCTTTGCTATTGGGATACAGCAATTTTATTCAATTTTGTTTCTGGCTTTGATCGTGTTGGGATAAAGCAATTTGTTTTTTCTGAAGTTTGTAGTTAGGCCACATTTCTGGATATAACTGCTACTCTTCCAGATTCTGTGTTGTTTGATAGTTAAAAACTTTTGACAGATTCAATATTTAAAAGAAAACGTTTTACTGCAAATTTGTAATTAGGCCCCAGTTTATGATCACGGCTGTAAACCACTAAATTAATCGGCTCATAGTTTCTTACAGTGGCTCGAACTAAGACCTCCCTGCTCTGAAGTTTACAGCATGACAATATCCACCCTTCCCACTTCATTAGATAAAAGCCGCCCTAATTCTGGAAATTTACAATAAAATACGATTTTGAATTTTAATTAATTAATGAATGTCATTATTTTTTTAGAATTATTTATAACAACAAAAATTTAATTTTTTAATTATAAAAATATCATAATCTTAAAAAATTAGCCTTTTTAAGGTTTATTCTTGAATTTCAATGTAATTTCCATGAAAGTAATTCCTGGTAGTCTTATCTTGAACTTTGCGCGCATGCTATTTTATTAACGACATAAACAGCGCGTAGGTAAATGTGCGCCGGTGGTTTTAAAAAAAACTGCCTGAGATTCGTCCCCTCAACTTGCTTTGAATGGTCGGTCAATTTTACATATAAACTTTAGATTTTTTTATATTTTCTTTTTATAATTAAATTAAAAAATGATCTGATGTTTTACAAACCTTAAAAAAATGATTAGCAGTTGTGTAAAAATAAATATTTTATTCGCCCCAAAATGCGGCTTGCTCACTCGCAAAGCTCTGCAGCATTTGGGTTCTAAATTTTAAACTGTGAATACAATTTTATCAGTTTGGAAGGATGAAATACCTAGACCAGGCAAAAGTAGAGGTACTTTGTAAAGGTTATTTGTAATTAAGGTAATATACATTGTTTTTTGTTTTTTTTAAGGTTGTTATTAAGTAAGATACTATTTATATATCTATTTATTTCATTATAAAGTACACATTGTGTTTTATGAAGGTAATTTATTGTGAATTAGATAGATATTGTGAAGTACGTGTATATTTATGAATAAGTTGATATACATATATTATTAGTTTACTATGAAGTATTTATATTTTTATTGTTAAATTAATTTAAGATGATATATTTCTTTAATATTAAGTTAATTTAAACTGTTTTTATTAAATTTAACTTGTAGTTAAAACATGTTAATTTATTATATGATAAATTATTTATATTAAATTGTTTTATTTGAAGGTATTGTTTAAATGATAATTTTTCAGTTTTTATCATAATTTTTATTTTAATGAAAGATCATAGAGTGTGATCTGAAATGTGAAAACTCACATTATTAGTATTAACAAATATTTTTTATCACTAATATACTATAAAATATTATGTCTCATTTATAATAAAACAAAATTCCTTATCCTCTGATCTAATTCAATAAACCTCAAAATTTCATTAAAAAAATCTTATATCTTAATATTAATGATTTTAATATATTTTTTCAAATATTTGATATATAATATAAAATGACATGAATCAATATTCTTATTTCATCTTCATATAAAAAAGATTATGAGCTTTGCTTAAACATTAGCAGAGCTACAGGTTATTGCCAGAGTTACGGGGCTTTGAATAGTGGTCGAACTTGGAAGAAAACTACGAAGGTGTCGGACCAGATTAGTATGAACTAGTTCTTTCGCGGCATGGAGAAACCTGTCAAGTTGCGGGGTGGCTTTGACTGCGAGGCGCTGTCGGAGCCGTGGGATAGAGTTTGTATGGTGATCATGAAGTACTCCACGTTGGAAGGAAGGTATGGGGTCTACTACTATTACCACTTTAATTTCCTCAACCACCTTAGGAATCACCAGCATATCTCCATTCCTTTTTTCATGTTTCATGCTCTTGATAGCACTGTGGCGGAGTTTAATGAAGCCTCAATTTCTGGAAAAAAAAAAATTATCCTGCACCAAGGCCTTATGTCTAGGCTTTATCATTTTCATATGGCCCTTTTCCCTGCTCGACCTATCACTGTGCAAGAAGTCTCGTCTCTCCCTGCTCTTGATGAAACCTCGGTTTCCTCTACTCCCCCCTCTGCTAGCATTCTGGATACGCCGAGCTCAAGTAAGAAAAAATGCCTAAAAAATCCTGCCTTGAAAGCCCTTCCCCATGGCACATCCCTTGCCAAGGGCCTGAGGGATACGGGTAAGGAAAAAAAGCGTCTTGCCCCTACCCTGCGACCTAAGGCTAAAGCCTCTAAGAAAACTAAATTCTGCCTCCATCAAATTGATTTCGACATCGAGATCACTGATGAAGCTAACACCCCCCGTAGATCTCATAGATTGGTCCTTAAGCAGGACAAGGTGGGAAGTCTTAAGGAGGCCTCAGATTCGGATAATGATAATGGGAGTGACAGTGAAAGCCAGGAGAAAAAGGTGGCGGGTGGGGATGACCAGTCTGTCTCGGTGAATAGCGCGTCCCATGTGTTTGAAAGCTTGAAGAAGGGCCATACCAGTGCCAATGTGATGGAAATTAACCCCCGGGCCTCTAATACGGATAAGGGAGAAGCCCCCTTGTAGGAAGATCTCAATGAAAAAGAGAAAGCTCGGGAAGAAGTTGGCAAGCTAAAAGGGAGAATGGAGAGGCTGGAAAAAAAGATTTAAGAGGTGTCGCACTTTGCCCTGAAGGTCATGCACAGGGTGGCTACCAGTCTATGCTTGCTGCAGGAGGACAAGTTTGCGGTTGATGGCGAAGAAGATGTTGGTTTTTAAGGAGTTGCTCGAGTTCCTCACGATGGATTGGGCAACTACTATTCAGGATAAACCTTGCAGGGAGGAAAATAATTAGGCCTTTGGGTCTTTTTGTTTTTGTCAATTTCTCTATGACTTTTTATATGTTAATGTTGTTTATCTTGTTTGACCCCTGGGGGTCTTTGGACTCGTTTGCTTCGTATCATGCTTGCATAATGGACTATGTTTATCCTATTTTTACTGTTGCTTTTTGGTTTTTGATATGACTTGCTATGGGTGATGGTTTGGTGCTCTCTGTTGTCATTGTGCTGTTAATGTGCTTACTCTGGATGGCTTTTGGTGCCTTGTATTGATGGGACAGCACCCTTATTTTTGCTGCTTTTTATATCAAAAACAATGTTTCATCTTTTTTTTAAGCTTTAGTGACGTTTATTCCATCTAGCATTGATATCTTGTTGGGACGTTTACAATACTTGTCTGAAATGCCTTGCCTCTCTAACAAGCTAATTTAACTTTCATGTCTTTCATAATTTGAAGATTTAGACTTTTGGGCTGTAGTATAGGGTAGCAAAGATGGCTTGCATTTGGTTCCTTGAAGTGATGTTCCATAAATGTTGGAACAAAAGTATCTCAGGCCTTTCAAAGCAGAATTTTGAGGCTTGAATGCTGTGCAAGAGCAGGCCTAGATTGTCAGTCTGGTTCACAACATATAGCAAGGATAATATTTCTGCATTTTGCAGCCCTTCGATTCAGTATGCCAAAAAAAACTTTTGGCATTATTAAAATGATATTGTTTTTGTATTCATCAATTTCTCGAGGAGCATGGAATGATCTTTCCTCGGATATCATTAAATGGTACTTTTAGTGGACCCAAAAAGAGTTAACCGCATACCAAACTTATCTCGTTCCAGACAGGAAAGTTTTAAATATCATAATTTGCGTCGGTGGGCATGTGACATGTGACCGTGACAACGCGTCTACCTACTCCATGGTCTGCAGGTCTTGATCTCCTAAAAAGCTATAGATGTGCCGTAGCATAGAGGTTATCTTCGATGAGTGGAAGTAGGAAGATTATAGAGGTTATACAACAAAGGAGAGAGAAGAAATTATATATTTAAACAAATCTCATATCCACAAGATCGCATTGAAGTTTATCTGTTTTATTGATATTTTTCAGAGGCTTATCGCTTCTAAGTTAGAAAACAAAATCCACCTCACAGAAAGTAGCAATTATAAAGACAGTAGGCTCAAAATTATATAGGACAAAGAGACTTTAATATAGTTTGTAAGGCTTTTGTACAGTGTTTTGTAACTGTTTTTGGACATTCCTCTTCTTTCTGCAGACATAAGTTCAGTTTTATTTAATAATATATATATATATATATATATATATATATATATATATATATATAACAAAATTTGTCGTCGTGATGAGTGGGTTTAGCAATCTATCAGAAATTTATTTAAACATGTTTATGTTAAACTTATAATTTATATTAAAAAACATATTGTAGTATATTTTCTTGTCTTTCCACTTTCTAAAGGTAATATGCTCAATTATACTTAAATATTAAGGTAAAAGTGGAAAAGCATTGAAGTTTCGAAATGTAGGTTTTGTTAGGCCCAAGAGGGGCAGAATAAAAACATATTTGATTGTATCTCTAGAAATGTCTTTTCAAGAAATGTTTACATCTTTATTTTATAAAGAGAAGGATAGTTTAACTGTCGCAAATATCTAACTATCTAAATAGAATAATAAAATTGCAAATGCGTTAACCCAAATGATTAACACGTTAACATCCCCCCTTTAATCTGAAGGGGTTATCATGAAACTATGCAGTATTGTGAACTACTCAAACTTCTCTCAGCCAAGCACTTTGGCGAAGATTTGATGGTTGATTTGAAGAAACTGTTACTATGATAGATCTTGAATTTGTTTGAACTAAGCCTATTACCTTGACAAGGTTCAAACTTTGATAATGAGCTTGTTGCTTTGACAAGTCTTAAATTTGATAATGAGCCTGTTACTTTGACAGGTCTCAACTTTTGATAATGAGCTTGTTGCTTGCACAAGTCTCAACTTTTGATAATGAGCTTGTTGCTTGCACAAATCTCGACTTTTGATAATGAGCCTGTTACGTGGACAAGTCTTAAATTTTGAAGAATGAGCTTGTATCTTTGACAAGTTTCAACTTTGGGCTTGTTTTGTCCATGCTGCAATTTGAAAAAAAATGATCAAACTTTAGTGGCCAATATGAATAGTCACCAACTATCAATATGGGGATATCATTGAAAATTATAGTAAAAATTTATCTAAAATAGCATACATTGGGTTCAGTCATTGAAAATAATATCTGAAATGGCATAATTGAGTGCAATAAAATATTGAAGTGTAAATACCACACCAATCACAAGGTGTCAACAATCTATGAGATCTCCACTTGAATGTGTAAATACCACACCAATCACAAGGTATCAACAATCTATGAAATCTCCACTTGAATGTGTAAATACCACACTAATCACAAGGTGTCAACAATCTATGAAATCTCCAATTAAATTTGACATATACCAATATTCCCCCCCTTGGTAGATGAGAGGAAAATGCCAACAAAATGATCTCCTTGATGGAGTGACTGAACAAGAGGCAACATCTTTTTCTCCATAGCCTCAAATAATTGGAATATATTAGTAAGGACCAACATCATCATAATTAACATAAACTGCAATCCAACATTCGCAACATAATCACATTTCTTAGCAAAATCATTCTTGAGAAGTAGATTCACTTCATCAATCTTTTCAACAACTGAATTCTTATCAAATATACTAAGTGGCATCTCAAAAATATCAACATTAATTGGAGTTAATGTAGGCTTAGTAAGATCTACATCATCATTAAAAGAATTATGAGGAATAACATCACCACCATTATGAGTAGGCACATTTTCATTATCAATAATAGATTGAACTCTCTTATAATATTTGGTTAACAAAGCAACCTTGGATCTCCAACTTAAATGATCTATCCAACCAAAATTCATATGCCTCATAGATTTTGAAGATGGATCTAGTAGATAACAATGCTTGGTAGAAGAGTATGTAAATCACATGATGTACAAGGGTGTAGATCAAAGCAATTACTAGAAAGATGACCTTGATGAGCACAATAGGAACAAATTTGGACATTATTGGACTTAGTGCCACATTGCTTTAGGTTGCTTAGATTTTTGAAATTCACAAGAATCATCAACACATGTAGACTCAACATGAGATTTATTCATATGTACCCCTAATACAAATTTGATGGGCTTGGAGTATTCTTGTATATAAGGACCAACAATACCTTTGAAACCAAGACCACATTTTCTCTTATTTCTTTTCTGAGATTCCAAACTCTCACAATGGGTTTTCGTTTTTGTGGCTTTGATTGGTAGCATTTTTGTGTCAGAGGTTTAGATGTAACATGTTTCTTTTATGACACATTGGTTTTACTCTCTCGCTTTGTTGAAATACTAGAAGGCACATCATGCTTAACATCTTTTTGCTTGTTCTTTCCTAACCGATCTTGTAACATATTAAGTTATTTTCTCAATAATATGTGTTGGTTACAAAATTTCATGAACAAAGGTTTGTATTGTCTCCAACATTCATATATTAATTCAGCCTCATCTTTTGTATTTACATGAATTTGTAGAGATAATATGCCATCAATGTAGAATGTGGACATGATTGGAGATAGGGAAACAAACAATTTGACAAACACCTTATAACATCAATTTATACCCTTATTTCTCCATATTTTAATTACTCCCAAAAACCTTATTATTCCATAGATAATTAAGTTAAAAAAACAGAGAATATTAATGGCTACAAAACATACCTTATAGATCTAATTAATCTTGCAAGTAACAATATACCACTCCATAAATATTTACAAACCATAACTGTCGATCTATACCCTCCTACGTTGACCATAAGCATTCTAATACCTCCTCACATTGTGAATCTAATTTCCATTGCTTCAATTCACATTCAATCTAGGGAAGTCTTCGAATGACATTCAACAAACAAAATTGCTCTGCAAATATTAGCTTGTAAATTGCCTCTCTTTCTTTGGCATCTGCACTTAAATTCTTTCTCTTATTCACGAATGACCTAGCAAATGTCATTAAACACATGATCATGGTTGCTAATTTGAAATATATGGCATGTGAGTTGAGAATGTAATAGATGCCATTAATCCATTAGTGTACTAGTTATGTCATATTTACATTTGCATAACATACTTGGAATGTATGTTAAAACTTTATTTTTTAGAAAGGACATGATTGCCATCAAACCAACCAAGGACCTTTGCCTTGTCTTTAAGCAAGTCCCTTTATACTTATTAGCACAACAAAGCTTTGAAACAAGATTAGAAGATAACAATGATCAAATCAAGAAGATTTATGCTATTAGAAGACTCAACTACACTATCTAAACCAATCACTTGATGAAACCTAATCCACTAGAGAGGAAATAACTCAACTATTATAATCTTCTACAAATCCCACCATTAAATTTTAAGGCTTTTATTATAACATTTTAAATAAATATTTATTCTTACTCAAATTAGATCATTCACTACAATCATTTTCTAAATTTAATATATAATAATTGATTTTAATTAAAGAATATTTATTTTCCTTGGAATATCATAGCTAGCATTGTTTTAAAAACCTCTAGGTATACCAAAAGGTTGTAGTTCAATTGGTTGAGCAAAATTAGTGAGGGTGATGGTATGTTCCTTGATTATGTCATCCACCAAGATGTTGGGATCATACCCTAGATAATTTTGGTAGAATGAATACTACTCAATCAATGATATCAAGTTTCCACAATGCATAGTTTTGTACAATATCGTTTCTAAATTTGATTGTGTTGGAGATTTTACTTCAATATTTCGAATTACACTATATAATCCATCATCAAGATAATAGAGCATTAGAGGAGAAGAAACATTGATCATGGAGTATGATCCGAAATGATGCAAAATCTCCTACTACTCTTCAATCCTTAGCTTTAAGCTAAAGAGGTATTAATATAGACTCATGCTCCTCTACTAGATAGTAAAATGAAATGAACTTGTGAATGATATAAATCCTTCATTTTAAAAAACCTCTACATATAAACTCTATATATAGATGTCCCATCACTCTCTGTAATTAATCAGATTTCAAAGCTGTGCCAAAGTACTCAAAGTGTCTACCTATTCAAACTCACGCCAAGAAACTGAAGTGAAATACGTCTTCTATGTAATGAATTCTCTTACAGTCAGACCACATTTTACTCTTTATATATTACATTCTTTAATAATAATAAAAAATCCACTTCACTTGCTAACCATGTATTAATTGAGGTGAAGTAAAATCCCCTTACTGTGCACAACTATTCTTTAATAGTTGGAGACATTGGGCCAGTTGTACCTACCTTATGCTTTTCCCGTGAAAAACGATCAGCTTTTTGGCGGAACATACTCCGAATTTAGCGGAAATTGTAGTAACGGAGTAAGATACTTCCCCTTTATTTAGCTTTTGACGGGTAACTTTTGAAGGTTTTGATCTTCGAAAATTATAGTTAAGTTGGGTTTTGATTGGTGGAGACTTATCGAGATTATCGCCGACAGGAGAGAAGTGCTCTCGACCTTATGATGTGAAATGTTTACGTTGTTAGAAGAATGTTGGAATTTTTCTTATATATGGCCGGCAAGAGTAATTATGCTTCCTTTTATGATATTAGTATTAAAAGTGGTGACGTTTTGAATACCATAAATCACTGTCCAATAGTTGAAAGATTTTTTTTTCACATGCCTTAAAATGTGACGTTCATTAGCAAAGCTGCCTAGCTTTCTAAATTTCCCTGAATTTAATAATTTGTCCATGGGTTCCAAAGCAAGAATTAAAATGCTTCTAAAGGAATTAAAATATGTTAATTTATGAGGTGATAAGATATATTTTGATACGATTTATTAGTTGTTGAATATGTAATAAGAATTCTCTTGTGAACTATTGTCTATTCAATTTTGAGAATGCACCTTTGGTCGTATTTATTAATTAATTGAAAATCATAATATAATAAATTTTTAATTTTCAATTAATTAATAAATACAGTCAAAGGTGCATTCTCGAGGTTGGGTAGACATTTCTCTCTTGTGTAATGAAGCTAGCTTTTACATGTGTATTTTATGAAGACAATTTCAAATGCGCAAAATAGATGTTGGACGCCCATGAAAAAGATCACAGTCCTTAATGTCAAAATCAAAAGCAATATGCATATGTGGTGGTGGTTTACATTAGTTGGAATGTTTAGGGCCACTAGTCGTCACAATAGTGTAGAATATAATGTCTAGTTAAAATTTCCTAGTTGCTAAAGTGTTTCAGAGTTCATTAAAGTGGGTTGTATTGTCAAATGTGTATAGATAAAAGTTGATAATTGTGTAATATTTTGGGTTAATAAAGCGGTTTCAAGTGAAATAATTTTGTCTAAAATTATTTGACATCTAAATCATATAAAGAGTTTTGAATGAACTTTTTCATCTAAAATTATTAAATAGTAATAATTTAATTTTAAAATTCAAATTAAGTTGTATTTACATGCAATGTTTTGATTAAAACATTTTCAAGTGAAAGGGTTTTGGTCAAAATTGTTCATGTGGTAACTTAACCACTATTTTAAGACAAATTGAACAAATAATCAAATTTAATGTAAGACTTCTCCAACCAAAAGTAGTTTTATGAAAATACCCTTTTGTAGAGACTAGAGTGTAGATTTTTTTTATTTTTTTTAATATATCATGATTAGTTTTCTTTTTTAAATTATTGCTAGCTAGTGGGGTTGGCCCTTCGAATACAAATCCAAATGCCAAGCCCCTCCTTGACACTTACATCTAACTACCTTAGGTCATCATGCATGGGCTTATAAGACCTTTCCCCCCAACCATTCTAATAAAAACCAGGTAGGGGAGAGGGTCCAATAGTCGTGCGGGGTCCAATAGTCGTGCACCCAATCGTACATATAATACCCAATAGTCGTTTATATAATGTCTAGTAGTTGTGAATTGACTACCCATAATTAAACAAAATGTATGCTTTTGATCTAAAAAACAACCAATCATGTGATACCACATCAGCGCTCAACTACTCATGATGTAATGCACGAGAATTGGTCTCACTATTTTTTGAGGCCTTTTTGGACACTTTGACAAAAACGCATGCTGATGTGGCATCATATTTGATGATGTGGCCCTGAAACCTTAGTTATAAGCAGAGAACTTGCCAAGTAAGCTGCTGTAAAAAATTGGGAGTGATTTGAAATTTCGACGTAGGATAATTAGAAGCGCGAAGTTAGGGTGCGCGACTACTGGGCCCTCTCCCCTAATCCCATACATATAGTGTATTTATTATTGTTCATATTAGCATGTGTTAGGTCATCGATTATTGGGTTACAAGGTTATTATAATCAAACATAAGACTTATTAAAAATTTGAAAAATATGGTGCCACTATCTAAGAGAATTTTCTTCAAGTGGGTATATTTTTTTAAATAATACTAAATTGGGAAAAAACTAACATCTCATGAAAACTATATCGTTTTGATTAAGTTTGACTTTAAAAATTTATTAAAAAATATATTTATCAATTTTTTTCATGCTATAGGTTTTCAAATTATCTATAGGAAAAAAATCAAAGAAAAAACTTACTCTTTTTTTATGTTGTCCCATTGACTTCACTTTTAAAATATTTTTTTATGTTGTCTCATTGATCTCATTTTTAAAATAAATCAATTAACAATTAAAATTCTTCTCTTAAATTTATAGAAACATTAAGCTTAACTAATTTTATAAAAATTAAAAAAATTATAAACATAAAGTACATTAAGAGTACATCTCAAAATTTTATATCATTTTAAAATAGAAAATATAAATATCACTTTTAAGTGATCCAAATTAAAAAAATGTATTTGTGTTTGTCCATTTCTATTATAAAAGTGACATAGTTTTGAACTTTTATATGTATAAGATATATTATAGAAAACTTAAAGTCGTGATTTTGACTATTTTAAACAAGAAATTTTAGCTATTTTAAACAATTCTTATTATTTATGTTGAAAATTTAGAAGTCTAAAATGTAGATTAATTTTATTACTTTAAAATGCATACTTGTCTCACATTTCCATTTGTGCTTAGGGAACCTTAGCCTACTTAGATCCAAAAAATTACAAAAAACATATCATCTCATTAATAAGAGTGACATCTACAATTTTAGTGTGGTGCTACTCAAAATTTATTCATACAAAAAAAATATCATTAAAGTGGTTGACCGCGTTCTGCGGTTCTAGACAGGAAAGTTTTAAATATAATATTTCGTGTCGGTGGGAACGTGACCATTTTACAGTGTACAACGCGTTCACATGCAAGAAAAAGCTATACTAGGTAAAGCTGGCAAGAAATATCTTTAATAATTGAATTGGGAAATTATAGAACTTAGGTACAAAACTTACAATTTTTTTAATAATGAGTGAGGATATTATAGAACTGATATTTTATTTAAACAAACCTTGTATTCAAAAATCCGTAGTATACACAATCGTACGGAAGTTCCCATGTTTTATTGCTATTTGACTCGTGCTTAGTAGAAATCAAATTTGAAAGAATTATGTTAAAAACAAAGTTACATAAAAATGCTAGTGATAATAAGTAGTATGTTTCCATTTTATCAAGGTAATAATTAATATGCTCAATTCTATTCAGATGTTTAGGTAGAAGTTTCGAGATAAATTTTTTATTATAGGGTTATGGTTTTAGTATTGAAGTTACATTCTTAAAACATTTTTTAATTTAAAATATATATTATTTTTATAAATGATTTTTTTCAAATAAAATTAAAACATTTTTTAATTTAAAAAATATATATTATTTTTATAAATGATTTTTTTTCAAATAAAAATATATATAGAAGAGTGTCATCAAGACATTTTTTAAGATTCAATTAAAAATTTTAAAGTATATTTGTCTATATTATTTAAGTTGAGGAGTTTATCATAATAAGATTGGCTCAATTTATTATCTTATTATGCTACCACACATTATGATTGATCCATACTCAACTTGTCAAGAAGATCAATAACTTCGCTATTTTTTCTTGGGATGTAATTAATGCTTTTTCAAATGTAATTAAGAGGCTTCTAATTTCTTGAAGATAGGTGTTAATATGCTAGTGAGTAGCATTCTTATTGTTATTATTATTAAGGAGTTGCACCAAGAGCATGGAGTTAATTTCAATCTAGACCCAAAGAATAACATTATCCAAGATACATCGAAGACCATTATGAATAGTTAAAGCCTCAAAGTGTTGGGAAAATGAACCCCTTAAATACTTAATGCTCCAAAATTAGGTAATATCTTCATAATTTATGGCTAGAAAACCAAGTTTTTAGCATTTCTAGGGTTGCTCTAGAAGCATCATCTAAACTAATCTTGATCCAAGGATAAGTTAGTGATAGCCACACATTAGATCAACCCTCACTAATAATAGTTGAAGGGGGGGATTGTTTACCAAGAAGCCCAACTTTTCATTGATTTGTCTCTCATTAACATGATCAACAATTTTAGAATTGTAGAAGGCTCTTCTTGTCTTGAGAGAAGAATGGAGCATTTGCCCCCAAATTTGACCAACAAATTTAGAGACAAATTGAAAGATTTTATTATCGACTCTAGCCAAGATTACACCAAATATTTAAAAAATCAAAACTTCACAAAGCCTTTAGACAAGAACCTTTTAGGGTTTTCTTTTTAATATCTCAACAATATGTTCAATATTTTGAATAGGTCTTCAAATTTGAGTAGAAGTTTCAAACTAGCAAGCCCAAAGATGTTGAACAAAGGATCATTATGATATTATATAAAAAGTGGTTTTCCTAGTAGACCCGCAAAGGACACGTCATGAGGGGTTGTTCCATCCACATTTTTTTAGATTTTCATTAGAGAAATTTGTTGTGTACAATGAGCTACGAAGAACATTAACTTTGTGCCAATTTAGATGATTCCAAATCACATGCTTGTTAGTAGCTAGATGCTACCATAACAAGAGCTTGTAACTAGCCTTAACAAAAAAATTACTTGATCCTTTCTATCCCTAGCCAAGGACATCCTCACTAGCATTCACTAGATCTCCAACATAAGGTCTACTTTGGAGGAGTTTTTAAAGCTTCTCTCTAAGTTCTCTTTGAGGCCAAAAATCCATATGCTCCATATGCATCCATTTCTTGATGAGGACATCATTTTGATCTTTTAAGGAAAAAATAATTGTCACTTTGTTTTAGCTAATAGAATCTCAAACTTCTTTCAAGGCATGAATTTCAAGAAATTTAGTTTCAATAAAGTTTCTTGAATTTTGTTTCTTCTATTAGAATTTGTAAGAGTGAATGCATGCTTAAAATTTAAACTATGGAACCTTTAGGGTCCCCATCCAAGACAACCATGAAAGAAATAACAATCAAACCCTAAACCATAAGCTTTGTTTCTTTTAGTTGATTATTCTTCTTATAATTTTTCTTATACCATTAAAATAATAATCATAATATCTAAAATTAATAGAAAAATTATCATGAAATTTTTATTTTATATATATTAAATAAATTTCATATTTCATTTTAATATAAATAATTATTGTAACATATATAATTTTACACAAAATAATAATTATTTTTATTATAAAAAATATTTAAAAAAATAAATTTACCTTTATTAAAATTAATATACATATTTTCTTTTATTAACACCAACTAAATAAATTTATTATTTAACTTAAACTTAATATAATTCAATAGAAAATATTATCTTAACTACTTAATTGTAAGATATCTTTCTATTATAATAACACTTTGAAATTTTATAATATTATCATAATTGTTGAAAAAAATGCTTTGCAAATTAATATCTCATTTTCCTTAAAAAAAACATTAAAAAATCACACTTCTCAATTTAAATGTTTTGAACTCATTACTATTACCATTTTTATAAAACAAATTATCCTTATTACAAGTGTTTCCATCGTATTCACTTACTACTATCTCCATTTTTCTTTAAAATCATAATGAAGTGTTTGCTTCTTGCATATGTTCCTATCCAAATGTTCATAAGTTTTAGTGAATAATCACTTAAAAGACTCACATTTTGATTTAAAATGGCTAATAATAGTTTTTTTGTTTTTATTTTATTTTAATAGCTAATAAATTAAAATAGTAGCATTTTAGTAAGTTCTATAGTTAGAGAACTCGGATAAGAAAAAAAATTAATTTAAAAAATTAAATTATTTTGTAGTTATAATCAAAGATATAAAATAATTATTAAAATATAGATGTAAAAAATAAAAGTATGTTGTATGTTTTTAAAATTTTGTATTATATTAGATGATTTATATTTTAATGTATAATCAATACATTTGATTTGATTTATTTGGTATTTTAATTGACTCTTCTTTTATTATTTTATTTTGTCATAATACATTTCACAATATTTTGAAAACTTCATATTAGAGTGCAGAATACAATTGGATCTTGAATTATAGTGCAAGGTGCAATTGGGCCCTCATTAAATCACAAGCCATGACCTAGTTTACCAAAAATTCATTTTTTTACACTACAACTTTGTCTTTTTTGCAAAACTAATTATTACCTTGTCAACTTATACGTCTAATATTTCAAATTAGCAATCATAAGCACGTGTTTAAGGACATCTCCTAGATCATTTGTAAATAAGGGAGAATCACACAAAGGCAAGAAAGAGTTTTAAGAGTTTTAAAGCATGATATTTACATTTAGGCATTTAGACATTTTAGATTTGCATAATGCGTTTGACATGTATGAAGAACTTTTTTCTTTATTAAGAGCTTGATTGCAATCAAGACAATCAAAGGATCTTCCTCTTGTCTTTAAGCAAGTCCTCCCATGGTTTTAGCATGACCAAGCTTAAAAATAAGATGGGAAGACAATTACAAGGAAAGCGAGAAAATTTATATTGTCAAAAGACCCAATTATTCTGTCTAAACTAGATTGCATGACAACCTAATCCACTAGATAACAAACATCAATTACACAATCATTACATCCTCCTTAATCACAAATCCATCTTAATTTCAAATTTTTATTATAACATTCTAATCATTTAATACCAATAATTAATCCCTACTAAACCAAATTAAATAAACATCTAATCTTTTCTTTTATACAACAGGGGTGTCACCGCAATCCAGCCCAACCCAGCAACCCTTACCTTAGGTCCCTGACTCAAATTACTTCACTAACAATATATTTTACGCCGAAGGCGTATCCTACTATGAAGTGAGCGAAACTGTTTTTTACGCCCTACGGTTGAGATCATCTTGGAGACTATTGTAATGATCGCAGCCGTTGAGCCAGTCCGCCACTTCTCGGTTGTTTTTCACCGTTTCCCGACTGTTTTTCGCCGCCGTGTTTTTTGTTTTCCCGCCGGCAGTGTGGTATCGTACGCAACGTGCATTCTACGCCTGCGCTGGCAGCTCACGTTTACTACGAAACTGGTTGGCATTAATAAATATTGTACGATGAAATTGCAGATGTATTCAAAATCCCTAGCGCGTCTTTAATAATATCTGCAAGTGGGCGTTCAGATTGAGGCGGTCAATTCTTGTGGATGTAATGCTGGTTTTGCTCTCTGCTGCGTGGTGTCTAGCAATGGTGGATTCATCCAATCTATTGTTCTCCATGACACGTAGAAAGAAGGCTTTCAGGCGAAGAGATCTTTACTGTTGGTTTTAAACAATATGTTCCATTCTCATCTGCGAAGAGCTTGCGGCTTCAGGTTATGTCAAGGTAGTTGCCGGTGATTCAGAAAATGCTCATACACAAGCATCTGATGGCGTCCCTTTTTTGCACAAAAGCCCTTCAGTCTTACCACGAAATTTGACAATGTCTGCGAGAAGGCAAACCCTGCTAAAGGTTATCATCCTCGGCGACAGTGGGTAAGCCAATTCATTTTCGTCAAATCTTAGGTTGCCATTTTGCAAAGAATTGTATTTTCTAAGAATTCTATTATATTATTTTAGTTTTCCTGTCATTAGGTGTGTGAATTGATGTTAGGGTTTACATACGGACTCGAATTTGACCATTGGGTTTTGATTAATTCTTGTTTGTAGGGTCGGTAAAGCGTCTCTCATGAATCAGTATCCTTTAAATGGTATTTATTTGTTCATTTGTGTTTTTATAAAGAATTTACGATTGTTTTTGAGTGACCTTATGTGGGATTACTAGGGCTGGTCCAATCACGTGAAATTCTATATTTTATGGGTAAGTGATCATCTAAATTACTTTTACAGCTGGTAAAAATTGCTAAAAAACATAGGATTTCTGTATTTTTAGGGATTTTATTTATTAATATTTGTGAATTTGTGATCCTTAGAAAATACTTGTAGCAATATGTTCACTGGAGACACGGGTCATCTTGGTGGGGTGAGGGGAATGGGAATACTTAGTGCTAATTAGGACGCAACCTTCTGTTTTATTGTGGTTGGGGGATTTGAACCCCTCGCGATCATTTTGCCTCAATCTCATCTGATTTCCCTGAGGAAGAATTGGGCACCCCACGATTACTACGCCAACACAGACTACGAACTGTGGAGCTCGGGAACTCTCCTAGCAGCTGGGCAGCAGCCTGGATGAGTGTAAGAAACATGATGCGTACGTTTTAAATTTCAATCCTCATCAGCTAAGGGGAATATGAACACCCCATAGTCGATATGCCACAACCAATCCTTATTGCGGCAAGATTGAATTTTAAATCCATTATTATTGTGCTATAATCTCGCCTGATTACAGTGAGGGCATTTGAACACTCCATAATATTGCGTCACCACTTGACCTAATTGAGGCGAGGCGGTCATGGACACATCATAATCATCACGAAATGCCCTCTCCGCATGTACACTACCATTGTGAGTTACTTTATTGTAGTGGAGAGATTTGAAGTTGTTTCATGCTCTAACAATTTCTCTCTATTACCATCATAGCACACCTGCCTATATTTGTATGTTTCTACAACTTAATACCTTAGGTCAAAAACTTCATTATTTCTTTGCAAAATAATCAGAATTTTTGTTTTTCTAATTTGAGATTAAGGGATTAGCAATGTGCTTTTTTAACAATCTGTTGCAGTTGGGTATGCTATGTTAAAACGAAGTAAAAAAGTTCAAGTGATCTTTTAGACAATTCATGTAGTTTGTTAAATATAGTCGATACTATGTAATTTTGGGGTAAGCGATCTCTTTGCAATTTTAAAAAATGAGATCAAAATATAATAATTTTTTTGGTGAAAGAATTGAACTTTTATTTTGTGTAGTTTATGTTTGACAGAAATTGCTGTTGGTATTTATCCTGACCAGTCATTGTTGGAGTTGCATTAGGTAGCAGCTCAGTAGTTTGCAGTTGATGATCTTCTGGAAAGTTCCTACACAATTACTTTTTTTGTCATACTTTTCTACTTCTATTTCCATAGCTATTATGGTATATTGTTTTTACTTCACATATCCTTGCGATTAACTGTTATGCTGTTACAATTCTGTGAGTTTGAAATCATATATCCCAACTTGCCCGTTAATATCTTCTAGAGTGGTTCTACAATGTCATCGAGACCAATAGTACTTACGTCATCTCCAATGGCCGCATCAGAGTTAGGAACACAAAATATAGTAATGGCACAAACCCTTATGAAATATTCCTCCATAGCTCCTCAACCATAACCAAACCATTGAATAATTTGAATCCATCTTGATTGTTCATGTCAAAGGCAAGAAAAGTGTTAAACAAATATCCAAACCATTTGAGATTTTTGCTTATAACCTTCGATGTAGGAGCAAGTGGAGATTGGCAAAGCAAGAATTGGATAGATTGTTGATACACAATTTTCTATCCAAAATTTACAAAATACAAATTAAAAAAAGTTGCATTTCAAAATAATAATGCAACAAGAGCTCAAGGTTTGCAATGACCACTTGTCGCATTTAGCAATTAATTATCAAATTATATTTTTCAAATTTACTAAGATTGATCCATTTCAAACAATATAACCATTCCAACCAAAAATTCGGCGTACCCAATTGCACACAAAAAGTGCAATAGCTAGTTTTAAAACCTAACAGATTATTAATTAAACCTAAAATGATGTAAGAGGGCGTTTATTTTCTCTACAATAACATGACTTTAAAAATCCATAAAAACTTTATATATTTATTCTTTATATAAATATTATTAAAAAAACTGTCGCAAAAAAATCTTCTTTGATATCTCATTAAAGTTCTAATGACACCCAATTCCCTATATTTTCTTCCCAAACACGATAAAGCACTTAACTAGAACCACGTGGGGAGGTCCACCTTACCATTATACTGGGAATCTGTGTTAACCGCTTCACACTCAAAACTCTCGAATTTTAAGGCGTTCGCTAAAGGTGCCCAAATAACCGGACGTGTAAGGTGTAGATTCATTCCAGAAAGCTTGAAGTACTTCCACACAGCTTGGAGTGCATGTACACCGTCCCGTACAATATGCTTGACAGGAAAATTGAGCCTCTTTCGGCAATTCCGGATTTTAATGAATCGTACCGTGACCTTGTTTGCCTTATTTGGCCCACACGAAGGTGATACCCTGGCCTGTTAATTATAGTTTGATATGACTGATTTCCTTTCTCCCAGCGCTTTACCTACTGTTGAATGGCACGCTGGGAACTTGCTCTACTGGTCGCCTTTTTCACTTGAAGCAAAATAAATTAGCCGTTTGATTTCAGTCATCGGATCTTCCACGCTATAATGTCCTTAAAATACTCTTCTGGGTGGAAAATGGCGATCTTTTAGGCAGAGTGCTTCAAATTGGGCGGAATTTACAGGCCTTCTTTTGGTCGAATTCCAGCCTTGGAAGAAGGATAGGCAAAAGTGTCAAATGCGAGCTCGATGTTCATTTTTTTGCGGAATTTGACCGTTAATTGTTGAAATTTTTAGTGGGGTTTTGAGATCCCCAAATTTTAGACGTCATTTGGAGAAAAAAAGTTATTTTGAATATTTGGTGGATATTTTAGAAGTTCTTTTCTGGGTTGGAGTTTTAGTGGACTGGAGGGGGTTTAGTAGAAGATGGCGAGTGGGCATGGAGATTATAGCCATAAAATTGACTATGTGTTTAAGGTGGTTGTGATTGGAGATTCTGCGGTTGGAAAATCGCAAATATTGTCACGGTTTGCGAGGAATGAGTTCAGCTTGGAGTCCAAGTCCACAATTGGAGTTGAGTTTCAGACGAGGACAGTCGTTATTGACAATAAGACTGTTAAAGCACAAGTATGGGACACTGCTGGTCAGGAGAGGTTTACCACTTCTATACTTTCACCTTTTCATTTGCAACAGTGCTTGCTTTCTTAAACAAAGAATTTTTTAGAAATAAATATAAACAATTTTCTGAGTTATTGTTGGGTTCAGTAGGCCTACAGTGTTTTAAGGGGTTGCAGTACTGCTTTTGTGTTTAAAAAATTAAGCGTAAAAAAAACAGTGTAGTAATAGATATAACCCTGAAGATTTAACAGTATGGATTTTGGAAAGTTGCCTTTGAGTAGAGTGTTTAGTACCATTTTATGTGATCTTCCAATTGCTTTGATTCGTTGTAGATAGCAGCTACTTCTTGTTGCTTAAATTGCATTTTGGAATCGGATAGCTATATTTATAGTGATTAGAATAGAAGAGCAGGCGTTCTAGTATAGATGATTTTCAGCGTGAAAGACATGGAAGTTCTGAGATAAACTAGTTGCGGTTAATGTCTGAGTACCATTTTATTAAATTATCGGGCTTTCTTCTCTATCCTATCACTATGAGGTAGGACTCAAAGTTGACAAATGGACGATACAAATCTGTTTATAACGTTGAAACGTGCTATTGTGTTGATCTGTTATGAAGCATTTTCTGATAGGAAGTTGCTTTTCTGTTCCCTTTTTCTTTCTCTTTGCAATAAATTTATAGCAATCTGGAAGTTTGTTTGGTTTGAAGGCTCTTATTTGTTCGAGAGGAGAGCTCAATTTTCTTGAATGCTCTAAAAGTGAACTGCTGGTTTAAGAAGACCCTAGAATGATGAGAAACATTTGTTGTTGACTACCCGAGAGAAACTAACTTGTCTTGACGCGTAATGGCTATAGCTTACTGGTAAAGCTGTAAATTATTGGGGGTCTTAATTTGTCTGAATTTATTAAGGGCCTACACCAAGTGTGTCAGGGGTCCTAACAAGAAAAGAAGTGACAAAATGTCCACTCATTTGGTACAGTATTAATGTGAATGAGATTTATAGTTGGCTGCATTGTTACTCTTTGTTGAAATGGATGGACATAGCTACCTGCTGTAACGAGGAAATTTCGATGAGGTGCATCTTGTTATTGTATACTGTGGAGAGCCTATATAACCTTTTCTTTTCTTTCAATTTTAGCAGAGATGATAAAGTATGTTTTTTCAAGGTTTCCATGGTTTAATCACAAATTACAACACTGTAGATAAAACCTAAGTAGACAGTTGACAAGGCCATCTGATCTGAATTTTGAAAGCATAGGGCTTGCAGATTGGGTTTGTAGCTGACATTTATCTTCAGACTTGAATAGCATATCTCATGTGGTTCTTGTTTCTTTTTGTCTGGAACAGATACAGGGCAGTTACTAGTGCCTACTACAGAGGCGCTGTTGGTGCGATGCTGGTATATGACATAACCAAGCGACAAACCTTTGATCATGTTGTGAGGTGGCTTGAGGAGTTGAGAGGCCATGCAGACAACAATATTGTTATTATGCTGATAGGAAACAAATGTGATCTTGCTGACAAACGTGAAGTGCCTATAGAAGATGCACAAGAGTTTGCTCAAACAGAGGGTTTGTTCTTCTTTGAAACATCAGCACTAGATGCAACAAATGTGGAGGCTGCATTTATGACAGTCTTGACAGAAATCTACAAGACAATAAGTAGGAAAGTCCTCACCGCAAATGAAGAACAAGGAAATGGAAATGCAACTTCGTTGACTGGCACAAAAATTGTTCTTCCCAGCCCAGTGCAAGAGATCAATGTCAAGAAAAGTAACTGTTGTAATTTAACATAAGTATTCGTTTTCCTACTAGAGGTCTCAGCATAACGTCATCCTTATATATTGGCTTGCATTTCTGTCCTTAACGCAAAACCTACTTTCTAGAAAATATCTTTATTTATGATGCTGGTTTTGGTTCTAAATTTTTGTTCTGGGGAGTCTCTGGTCCTATACTGGTGAGTTTGCATTGTAATTTGCTGTATTCGTCTGTTCCGCTTTTGTAAAGGGTCATTATAAATTTTAGTACACAAGGTGAAACACTTCTATTAACAAAATTCTTATATGTTATTGATATTTCTTTGGTTGCTGTATTTTGGGATTGCTTAATAATCCATATATTGTCGATAAAGAAAACCTTATCATAGTTTCTTAGATATAACTGCAGAATTTCAGATCTGATCTATCATCTAGCTGTAGGGATTTGTTAATAGGATCTTATTCAGATTGTAAAATCTTCCTTCTGAACTGTCATTAAGTTTTTTTAGTCTACTGTTCAACAATGTCAGTTTTGTTTTTTATGTTTTAGATGTGATATGCACATTTCTGATTTTTACTTGAGGTTTGTCTCCAGCTATGCACTCTGAAAACTTTAATTAATATCAGAAAGGGAATTCTGAATTAATTAGATATCCCATTTCATATGTACGATTGGCACAAGGACAATAGGCTGTTGTTAGGAATATTTGCCATGATATTATTTTTCTAAAAACGGCCTTCTTTATCCAATTGAGTGAACTTGTTAAATTCGAGTTGTTAACATCAAGGCTACATGAGTTCTGTACTTCTAATCACTGTATGTTGAACGATGATTTTGGAGCTCTGTGGGCAGAAATAATTTACCTTGAAATTTTCCAGACCCCTGGAAAATTCTTCTAAAAATTAGACACTGATGCACTTCTCTATATATTTACCATTTAAAATACTGCTACCAAGAAAATCTGCTAGTCCTGTTTTATGCATTTTTCCCTGTTGCTACGTCACAAGCTCATGGTTCATTTGAGGATTTTATATGTTATAACCAATGCTATTTGCCCAATTGAGGTTTGGACTCGGATGATGTAGGAAGAGCATCTTAGAACTAGTGGTAATAATCCCTGATTTTGTTTACTTCGTCATAAATAAAGGTGGTTTAATCAACATAAACTCTATGAAATTAACACATCTGACTCTCACGCTAGGGTTATACTTAAAATTCTTTTTCTAACAGGACTTATTGTTCGGCTCAAATCATGGAATACAGCTCTATGCATTTTCCAAAGTTCTGGACACTTTGCGTTTGAGTTGAGTGGAATTTTTTTAGGACACTGCATCGACTTAATTTTCGGACCACGGCTCCAAAGGACTAGTAAACACCTGAAAATTTACAGGCAAGAGCATCCAATTGTTTTGGTTGTTGAAAGACAGTTCATATACTCACAGACATTAAGGACCTTAGCTCTTTATCCTGAAAGAGAGAAGTGAACATTGGATTATTCCAAATTTCTACGATGCTTTTAAATGGAACCCAAGGGTAACATTATTGTTAGTTATATCACAGGTCTTGGCTTCACTACGGATAATATTTCAGAGATTTTGGCCTTAATACATATCAATAACACTCAACGGAGAAAGGGGAATCCAGTATTACTATCGGACAATTTTTTATGAACTATGTTTTGCTGCCGTGGTCATCCTGATGAGGAATTATGGAGTGATACAAAAAGTCGTAAAAATTTGATACACGGTGTTCTCCAAAAGCTTAAAATATTCATGAATATGGATTATGGAAATCTAATGCCCCTAATGTTCTTGATAGATGACTTCTAAAGATTGGAAATTCATGTAAGCTTTTGGATGAGGCTCTTTGGAAGCTTGAGTGTCAATGTGCGCCCCAAAACATCCAAATAACCGTAATTCTAGAAGATTCATCTTTGTTCAGCACTCCATGTGTGGTACATGAAAACCCAGATAAATGTGATATAGTCAAAGCATAAGATGCTAATTGTAGGATGTACAGAAATTACCTTTCCAGTGTCTATGCTTGAATAGAAAGGCAGATTCATGGTGCTTGATTAGCATGATGCCTGTTTTTTAAAGATTTTGTACTAGGGTTATTGACCCTTTTTGTTAGCAAAATGTTCTTTGCACTGGTGAAAGCCCTCTTATTCGGCTTTAAGTTTAGTTTTCCTGTTCTTGAATTGTTGATAGATATCATATTCTCAAACGTGTTGCATTTACGTGTCAGAAAAATATGGCTTCCGTAGGTGAAATATTATATTGGAGTAATTGAATATTTTTCTGCCATCAAGATAAGAGAGGAATTGGCACAGGCATTATTCACGATATTGCTTATGTAATCTTTACAAATGCATTCCTTTGAAACAAACCTTTTGAACTATTGGGTTGTTCCTTCTATTACCTATTCGTACACAGTTTTTTCTCTGTTATGTGCATATATATATCTGGGCACTAACTCTGTATTCTTCCGAGCAACAAATATGAATCTATTAACAGTGAAAGTCTTTTGGGACATTAATTTTGGCTTCGGTATAAATACCAAGTTGGATGATTTTAACAAAAAAGAGGGGTAAAAATTTATTAAAACAAGAGGAAATTAGAGAGCCAAATCATTGCATAACCTTATCAAGCTCCTTATCAAGCTCCACCAAGTTGGATGATGATTTTGTGTTTTACCAACAAAATTTTGGCAACGGGGTATCAATCTTGGATAAAGTTAATAGAAATTGAATTCTTTTATCGTCGATTATGGTGATCTTAGAAAGAGGTAAAAGAGGGCCTCATGATAGAGGATAGCATTTGTTTTTTCAGGGTTGTCATTGATGAACAAATTTAGGAAGAGGTATAAGAGGGCCAGAAGAATCTGACTAAGAGTAAATTGTATACTGTAGATAAAGATAGCAGTTGCATTTTTTAGGTCGTCATGGATGAGTAAACTTAGGAAGAAGTAGAAGAGGGCCTCATAAATCTGATTAAGAGTAAATAGTAGACTGTGGATAAGGATAATACTTGTATTTTTAGGGATGTCATGGATGAGTTGATAGAAAATCAAAGAGATGTGTGAATATCTGATATTGGAGTGGTTTGATTTTAGGTATATATGAATAAATAATAAAGGAGAAAAGGAAAGGAGGGTAAGATGAGTTAGAGTGTGGTAGCAAGATGTTTGTGGCTGGTGAAAAGGCTATTAAAGTTACATGGAACTTTGTTAGGAAGGTAAAATTGATAGGCCATGATCTAGTTGGAGGTTATGCATCCATCACTATAAATTGCAAGTCTCCTTTGTCACTCTCCATGTTCAAGGTAAAGGTTTGTGAAACAAAGAAATATTTTGTTATTTTAAAGGATTCAAATTGTAAAACATGAACACCAACAACAAAAGTAGGAAGGTCAAAAGGATGAAAGAGAAATCCAAACAAAAAGTCTAAGGATCTTAATGCACTATTGTAGACACCTAAAATATGACCTTATCCAACCACACCTAATTTTAGTGTATTTTTAGCCATTAATTAAATAAATATCTATTTATTTAATTATTTCCATCTTATGATATTGCTATCACGATTCAACTATGTAGTTTTTCGAGTCAAACTCATTGACCCAATGTTTCATGAGTATTTTCATCTTTTCATAATCTTTTAATTAAATAAATATTTAATTCTCATCACGATCCCATTAATTTTATTTATTTAATTAGTTATCTTTTATCGATTATATGTGTTCATCTAATCCTAGCCCTTCATCTTGTTTACATGGATCATAATCTAAATTTATTTTTATGTGACAAATGTCTCATTCACATGTCTAATTAACCCCTTGTCTAAATTTATTGAATCTAGACACTTACCCAAAAGTCAAACTAACTTTTCATCTTATCCATTCATTTCATTTAACCTCTTAATCTTAGCCATTGTCATAAGGATTTTTGTCTTTATCCCTATCCTAAACCTAGATCCTATCAATCATTTGACACTTGTCATATGATTGCATCATTGATCCAAAACCTAATTCTCTTTTAATCTCGACCATCCATCATCAATCATTTCTAGCCGTTGATTTTGCCTCTTCAAGACAACATCTAGAGGCTATCTTCCTTCATTTTCACCTAAAAATTTCTTGAGCTATCATACTTACGTGTCATTTTGATCTCTTATTTTGCAATCATTATCAATCATATCAAGGTTATGCTACACAATTGAGCAACCTACATGTCAACATCAAGAGCAAATCAAATGGAATAAGGGTGCACTCCATTTCCGCTTATTAAGGAATGAAGCAAAGATTCTAGGTGAAGGTATTGTGCTTTCGCATTGATTTTATCTTCTTTTGTTTTCCTTTAATCTTTTCTAACCTCTTCAACATCTTTGAGCTTTCACCCTATTACATCTAGGTTTAAAAGATATAAAACTTATTTACACTAATCAATGGGGATATAATCTCAACCTTAATTTATTTTTCTTTGATTGGTTGAGGATATGCTATCTCCCTTGAATAGATCTAGGGAATCTAAATTGATTTTGTTGTATATTTATTAAAAAATTAATAGATCAACATAGAAAAGTTAACTGAGAAAGAAAGAAGAGATTTCAATCAGAGGTCTCACTTATTTGATTAATGAGCACTACAACACTCTCACTCTTTAAGGTTGTGGGTTGAAAAGGTATATATCTTGATGAAAGGGGCTAATGATTCATGCGGCTTATAGTTTTAGATAAATTTCTTCATCAAGATAATCTTTATAAATGTGGGATTGTTGATCCAAATAGATATATTATCTACCTTCAACATAAAGAGTCTAGTAGACATTTTCTCTTAGCTTGCCCCTTTTCCTTTTTTCTTCATCATTTTGATTAATAGGGAAAAATAGGTTTTGAAGGGACCCGAAACTCTTTACATCAAAACGCAATTACATCAAAACATTGTTGAGACAACAGATAAGACAAGGAAACCAACAACTAGAAAATAGCCTCGGAACAACAAACTAAAAGGCTAAACAACGGGACATAAGGAAACTATCTCAATTTTTTTTAGGTTTTATCAACCTCCAACTCCTGGTTATAGTAAAGATAAACATAGTCAGCAGCTCTTGTTTTTCTTCCTCAAAAGGTTCTTTAGACTGGCCCTTGTTCTAGTGCTTGGGCCCTTACCCTCCTCATTTCCCTAATTCTTTCATTCTTCCTTGGTGGGAGGAGTTTTTGTTTGGAACTCAACCATCTGATGCTCTCTAAGAGCACTTAGTTTTTCCATTAGAACTCATAGAGAGTTTGCACTGTTCTTGATGGACATGTGACTAACCTTGAAGAGCTTATGAATATCCTTGTCCAATGCAGCCACCTTGCTTTCCAAACCTTGCAGGTGATTTTCACACTCAGATTTAAAGTTTGAGATTGAACTCTCCAAATCCACAATTCTTTCAATAAGAATGTCAGAGACTGATCCCTTGGGCATGTTTACAAACTTTTCCTTAAGGCCTCTAATCTTGATATTAACTTTATTGAATTTTGTTAAAACCCATTTAGCCACCCTAAAATTGTAGGTAGCTCTAGTTTTGGCCATAGATAACAGATTCATCATCTCATGGTTCTCATCATCCAAGTAAGAAAAATCAACAAAGAGGGGATCAACCTTTCCAGAATCTTTCAATAAATCCATTTGGTATCCACAAAGTTATTAGGAACAACAACAATTTTCTCCTTACCTTTCTCCTTGGAGGTGGATTGTTGGGAGATCATATGCTAAGAGGAGACAGTCTCCACATTCATCTCTAGACCATCTTCCAATTTAACTACATCTTCAAGAACCAACACCAAATGGGGGAGGGTTGGACTTCAACCTCTTCTTCTATCTCATAGCCGCTAGAACATTCACCTCGAGGGTTAGTAGACTGCTTCTTGTGTTTCTTCTTGGGCGTTGACTTCTTAGAAGGCTATATAACTTCCTCTTCTCTTGTCTCATACCCACCATCATCCTTGCCATGGGGATAAACCTCCTACTTCTTGGCTTTTAGCAATGGTTTCTTAGAAGGCTAAGCAACTTCCTCTTCACCCATCGCATATCCACCAGCATCCTCATCATGGGGGGAGAACCACCTGCTTCTTGGGTTTCTTCTTACTGCATTGTTTCATTTTCTGCGGTAGCGAGCTCGAAGGGGAGGAGGACGAAACCTCAATGGCCTCTTCATCCTTCTTCCATTCAACGTCCCCCTCATCATTCATTGCAGACTTTGTATCTATATGTTCAACAACCCTATGCTAGCTTTTCACAGAAGAAACTTTTCCTTTAACTGATTTGGTCAAGGAATTGGCCTTAACATATTCCATTATGAGGAGAATCAACCCCTCATTAAGAGGAGGGGTATGAGGATTGTTCAGGTGGGCATAAATTGAAGTCTCTAGAGAGCAAAGCAGAAAAAATGGGAAGGAAACAAACAATTTATGACAAAAATGGTTGAGCAAGGTCAAATGAAACCCTAGGATGGTAGTGAAGCGACCATCTAGGGTTATATACCTCATAATAACTTTTTCCACCTCAGCCCATATAGCCTTAATCGACAGACGATCATAGCCCCAAGAGGCAAGCCTACAATCTGCTCCTCATTATCATGTGATTTGTTAAGAATTTATTGGAATATTTATGAGTTTATCCAAGACTCTTGTGATTGAATTTGGCATGACCTTTGAAGCTAAAATCCATTAATATATTGCATGATATTAGTCTTGCTTTGATATGTTGGAATATTTGGTGGGAACAAAATCAAAGTATTTTCAATGGTACAATAAGGCATATAAGTCAAGTTTGGGAAAAATAATGACCAATCTAAAAGAAACCTATTGAGTTTGGATTCAAAATTATTGACTTTGTGGTGGGAACTTAGAGTTCTAATGGGACTTGGTATTCATGTGGCTTCTTTTTCTTCTACCTATTCCAATAAGAATCCTCAAGATTATCAACTTACTAAATGGGAAATACCTCCTCTAGGTTTGGTTAAAATTGATGTTGATGGATCTTCAAAAGACAATCCTAGAAATGTTGGCATGGGAGGTGTTTTTCATTATCATAATGGTACCTAGTCAAGTTTTGGTTTACAATTAGTCTTAGTGTTGGTTCTAATTAGTTTTTTTATCATATTAGCACCCCATTGTAGATTGTCTAAATTTTTCTTGAGTACTAACTCCTATGTGCATTTAGGTCTCATTTTTTTATCACATATAACTAATCCAAGAAATATTTGTATGGTTCTCCATGTGTCTTTTTTTCTTAATCTTTTTGCTTTGTTGTGCTCCATGTGCCTATCATGTGTTATAAGTTGTAGGAATCCTAAAAATTTCTAAATCTAGAGGTTTTATATTCAAAATTCTAAGGATTGTGTTTTTTTCATATTTTGAGTTTCCCTTCCTAACATCCCTTTTAGAGTTTCCCTTCTTTGTATGCCTTTCCTCCCAACTCAACCTTGTTCCTTTATCCCTCAAGATATTAAGATTTTCCTTCTTAATATGTCTTTCATCCATGTCTAGCTCTTTTTCCTTTCCTTTTTCATAGTACCAAACTTTATCTTCCTAACATGTTTTCCCTCTAAACTTTAACTCCCAGATTCCTATACTAAGTTACCTTTTAGAGTTGTAGTATCAATCATCCCTTTACTCAAGTACATTTTCCTTGGTATCCCTAATCCATGATTTCTAATGTTTTCTTCTATATACTTTTTCAGAGTTGGAGATTTGAGAATATTTCTAATGTGGTACAAGGTATGAAGTATCCTTGAACCCTAATCCTTGACACTTTCACTTTGTTATCTTATCAGGATTATTGGCTTAGACTTATCCTTATTTTCATGCCATAATGGATGAATTCCTTGGTGCCTCCAATCCCCAAATCCTTGATAATTTCCTTTACATATCCTTTTGGAGTCAATGTTGCAAAGATAGGTCCTTATCTACTTGCTTTAAGTATGAATTATGTCATACTCCCAATCCCCAACTCCTTGATAGTTGAATGTTTTTTTATGTATCCCTAACCCCCAAACTTTGAAACTTTCACATTTTAACTTGTTTCAATTACCTACCTACAACTCCAGGATTATTCAACTACCAAAAGTAATGGCATGCGACCTTCTAGGGTTCTTCCTATAGATTTTTTGGGAATTCTCTCACACCATGGTACTTCTTATCTAATAAAGATTAATGTAGAGGATATTTGTATTTCATAGAAGAGCATGCCTCCATGATTTTAAGTATAGTTGAACATCCTAGGCCATGATTTCCCACATGATTCATAAAGAAGCAATGTTTGAGAGGTATGGGCATCCTCCACAGTGTACTACTTACAAGATTTTTAATTTTAATGTATATTTCAATGCCCCTTTCCATGCTTTTTAGGGCCCAAAGAATTCATTTTTAAAAGGGGTTTAAGGGAAAATTGAAACAAAGTACTTTCAAATCCAACAAAAAAGAGATATTTGCAAGGAGCCCTAGGGTTTCAAATTTTTAGCTCTTGGTGAGTTATTTTGACATTATAATGATATGGGCTCATCCTTAAATTTGTAATAACATTTGTAACATCTAAAGAGAAAATGATTAAAGGTAGATTCAACCTTGGTTGAGTGTCTCCCTATGTATGGTATGCATTTATAGATGGGTTGCTTTTTAGTTAGCCAACCTAACAATTGTAAAATCCTCACAAATCTTTTGTGAAGTATCATTTCAGGACAATAAAATAAATATATGGGTGCTCATCGATTATTAAGTAGAACTATCTAATATTCTACAAATATTTTATTTATTAATATATGTGTAGAATCTAGTTTGCATATGCATTTTGGAGAATATAATATTTTGTGATACCTTCATTAAGGTGACACCATTGGTTGCAATTGTTGCATGTTTTTGTATGAGTTTAGTGACTCTATTTCCCAATTGAATATGAGCACCAATGTACCATTAGCTTCCCCTCCCTATCATCCCATAACACATCAAAACAAATCAATTTAACCATCTTTTCAATTTTATTTGATTTAGTGTGTTCTCACTACCATGTCTAAATATGTATGACAACAATAAGAGCTATCAAAAGTCATATTCCTATCACATCTCAATTTTGCTTTTATAAACTTTATTTGATAATAAATGGAACTGGATGAGACCATTGGACTACATTTTGAAGCATAGATTAATATGTTTTCGTGGATGATAAATTAGATGTTATCTTTAAAATACATGATATTGTGATTAAAATAATGATGAATGATTATGATGCGAATATTTTGATTATTGATTATGGTTTTATGAGTTCACCTATTGATGAGATATCAAGTGAAAATGAGTGCATGAATAGGTTGAAGGAAAGAACATGACTAAGGTAGAGATGACCTAGCCATCCGACAATAGTTGGCATGATGGAAATCCTACGCACAATCACGTAGTTGCATTCATTCTGCATTGTGAATGATTATGTTATGTATTGTGTTATCATGAATATGCCATTGTCTATTGTGCGTTATGATTTAAATAACAATTGTCTTATGGTTGTTTTGTTTGTGAAAATTAATTTAATTAAGAAAATAAAAGATTTTATTTTCAAATCCTTGATAATAATAAATCTCATAACTTATAAATGTATTGTTTTTTCTATAATAATATCTTATGGTAGAGCAATGAATGCTAACGATCACCTGCGAGAGACTATGGAAGAAAGGGTTTCCTCTGGGGCAAGTCTGGGGAAGGATTCACAAGGGAAATCCCATGGTCTACAGTTGAATGAAGTGTAATGGTAAAATTAGTGACCAGGGCAATGGAAAAGTGAAAGACGCACAGGCCTCTAGCCATAGCGGTAACGGTGATAGGCAAAATGTTGAAGCTTGGACTGTACAACGAAACAAGCAACCTGTTGCTTGCATCACAGGGGACAACAGTGCTGTGGGGATCAAGGGCTTCGAAATGGACACCAACGGTCAACTCCAAAAGGATGGCGCAACTAGGGTTTTGATCAGATCAAGCCCTTTGGGATCGGCCTGACAGGTGAAGAGCGGAGGCATTTGTCTGGGCAGAGATGACAACAGAGTGAAGGAGGGTTGGGGTTGTCAAAAATCTCATGTTGGGAAGCCCTCAGGCCCAAACGGAGTTGTCCCTACTCGAATCAATGGCAACTTGGCTAAACAGGGAGGTCTGAATGGGGGTTAATCGGGAGTTGTCGCTTCTAGGGGAGAAAGAGTTGTGAAGGGGTCTAAGGCACATGAGAGTGGGGGGAGAAAAGCTGAGCAGGCTCAGACAGCAAAGCTCCCAACCAAAAGGCCATCAGGAGAGGGAAGAGGGGACTCTGCTTCCCAACCTTCCTCTAAAACAATCACAGTGGAACTTGATGAAGAGTTGGAACAAGATGTGACATTCAATGAAAAAAAAAAAATCTGGTTTGGGCCTGATCGGTAGATTTAGGGGTTTTTGGCCAAGCTTGTCTGATCTTCACTAATGGATTACAAACCACTGGAATCCTGTTCTGGAAGGGTATGTTCAAATTTATCCCATGGAAAAAGGTTTCTTTATTGTTGTTTTTGAAAAGGAACAAGATAGAAATAAGATCTTGTGTGACTATCATTGGGATTGGGATGAAAAAAATACTTTGATGTTGAAGCCATGGCACCCAGCCTTTAACCTAGCCACTGAGTTGTTTGAAAGGGCTCCTATTTGGGTGAGGCTTACTAACTTCCCTCTACAGTTCTGGTTTGAGTCCTGCCTAGAAGTTGTAGGGAACTCTTTAGGAAGCTTCTTAATGGTGGATGAGGGTTCTTCAAATCTTCTACACTTGACTTATGCCTGAATCTTGGTAGAAATGGATGTGTCCAAGGTGCCACCAGAGGAGATTTGGCTCAAAACTTCATAGGGATGTTGGGTGCAGCCCCTGGACTACGAAGGGGTACCCTTTAGGTGCATAATTTGTTATCAAACTGGGCATGTGGTTGCTGAGTGTGCCAGACACAGAGCAAACAAATCTGCTTCATGGTGGAAAGACGTGACTCCCCAGCACTATACAGTGGAGAAACCGGTGGAGAAACAAGTGGGTTCCCAGCTAAAAGGCAGCGAAGAGGAGAGACGGGTATCAGGGGTTCCGACACAAGAAGGGAAGACGTTGTTGAATCAAGTTGGCAGGGAGGATCAACAACTGACTAGGGCAGTCACAACATAGGGAGAAATTCTGGCTGGGATCAGTGACAATATTGGTTCTAATGGAAATAAAAAGGAGTCAAATTTTAAAAATGGGGTTGCAACACCTGAATGTAGGGAGAGAAAAGGGGGGTGAGGACACAGGTGCAAGATGTTGGGAAACGGAAGGCTGATGGTCAGGGTCAGCAAGCTTGTAGCAATGGGAATGGCAGTTGGAAGAGCCCTTGTGACAACTCATTAGAATGGCAAAAGGAGGCCGCAAGGGTGGAAGGCGGTTGGCAAACAATTCAGGGGAAGAAAGCAAAGAAGGAAAAGAGAAAAGAATTTGCAATGGTCCTCCGATCACAATCTAAAGGAAGACCAAAGATTGCTCTAAACTTTTGACCTGTTAATAGGTCCATTAGGGGATGATGCTTGTAAGCCTGTTTGGCAGATGTAGGGGCTGATGGTTGTAATCTGTCTGGCAGAGGTAGTGAAGCTATTTGTTTGTAATGGTTTATCTGCAGTATAAATTGGGGTAGGTCTAGGGGTGTTTTTCTAGGAATTGGTGGGGTTTGGGAGGACTTTAATTGAAGTTGTAATGAGAATTACCTTGTAATCTTTTATTTTCTTTTTTTATAATAAAATCAACGTTGTTACCGATCAAAAAATAAATAAATAAATCTCATAACTTATATTTATATATATGAATAAATAAATATTTTTCTATAATAAAATAAGTTTTAAATTCAAATGATCTGCATGATAAATCATGCGATCCTGGCAAGAGGTAAAAGTTTAGTTCTAAAAATAGAGAGATGGGTGATCCCACAATACTAGTTTACAATTTTTGGCCAAATTGGACATTGAATTGATTTTTTTAACTAAATCTTCACTTTCAGGCACCTATAGCTGTAAACCATGAGGAATTTGAAAATGACGCAAACTAGTGATTTCTGACATTTTGTCTATAGATTCTAAATATATTTTAAAAAAAAAATTGGAATCAAATTGCATTTCTTTTTCCATCTCCTTCGAAAACTAATTTTTAACAGTAAACATCATTTTTAAAGAGTGATGTTTGTCGTAAACAACATAACTTTTTTTCTATGAAGGATAAAATTCCTTTTTTTTCAAATTTAGTTTTGTAACTACAATATCTAGCACATTCATTTGGCTTCATAGTGTTTTATTGAATTATTTTTTCTTAATTATGTTTTGAAGTCAAACCAATTACAATTTAGACATAGGCGGACCGTGTACAACATAACTTTTTTTGTATGTATCGAAATTCAATTTTTTTTTTGCTGGATCAAGGATATCAATACCTAGCACAAACATATTTTTTAGATTTTTTTTTATAATCTACTATTTTCCACATGTGCAGAACAAAGATCTTGATTTTCAGTGAAAAACCTATGTTTAATTAAATTGAAAAAAATACAAAATGAAACCAAAATATAATAAAATTACATTTAATGGATAGCTCATTCTGAGGACTATCATCATCCAATTGGGTCTGTGAAGTTCCTCCAATTTCATCCTCAACCTGAGCTTGGAAATGTAAAATTCTGCAAAAAAATGCTAGAGGAGAGGGGAAGGGAAAAACAAGGGGGTTCGAGCGAACCCCCCTTCAAGTGAACTCCCCTTGACCCCTTCGAGCGAAGGGGGTTCACTTGAACCCCCATTGTTTTGCAATTTTTCCTTTGTTTTCCTTAAAAAAATGTGTGAAAAAGTGCATGACATCACAAATGGGTTCACTCGAAGGGGGGTTCGAGCAAACCCCTTTTTTGGGTTCATGCAAACCCCCCTTTGAGAAAACGTGTAAAAACCCAAAATTTGTTTCTTTGGAGTGTTTTTGCAATTTTTCTTCATGAAGGGAATTGTAAACCAGTATTGTGGGATCACCCAGATACTCCAACTGGAGTTGAACACTTCCATGGAAATACGAAAACCATTAAAAGAGAGCTCAACGAAGAGGAAAAGAAAACTATTTTTTTATCATCATTGATAGTGACTTAGGAGCATTGACTTGTAGGATCTAAGCAGAGTTGAGGAGTTAGCATGCAAAGCAAGAGACCAAGTAAATTTACAAGTTTAAATGATGAATAATATTGTTATTGTATGTATTTAGTTCTTGTATCAACCAGTATATGTATTGTTCTGCTTGTACATACATGCAAAATCTATGCATCGACCTTAATGCCTCAGTATATGGCCATGATCTACTTGTAACTTATTGCGGAAATTAAAAATATGTTTATATACATCTGTTATGGATCTACATAATGAATTGATGAAGATGTCCGATTGCTATATATATGTGTAAATACCATCATATCAATTCAGTTGTAGTGCTTGGAACAATAGAATCGATCATGTTTTTAGAAATATTTGTGGTTGTTTTAATAAGGACATGTGCATTGATTATTATGTATAAGGTAGAAATAACAACTATGCACATCGATTTTAATATATACATATGAGTTTTATACCTGAAGTATTGAGCGATTTGTGACTATAACCATATATGAATTATTTGTTGTTATAAAACCATTATGTTATTCTGTAATCTCAGCATATTTAAATAGTAGTATATGTTGAATGCACAAGACAATTGAGAGGGGGGTGAATCAGTTGTACTTTAAAACTTGAAAAACCTCGTACACATTCAGATCCACATTAATACAATTAACCCCTAATATGTCATAATGATTTAGCATGAAAGGAAAATAACATAAACTTAACCAAATCAACACCATGCACAAGAGAACACCGGATTTACATGGAAAACACAAGATGGGAAAAACCACGATGAGGATTAGCTCACAATATAAAGTAATATCAACACTAAATACAATAGGGCTCGCTGCTAGAGGTCTCGCTACCCAAAAGATAGAAAGGCTCACTACCAAAGGCTCACTGCCAAAATAGAAAAGAAGATAGAGAAGAATGTTACACAAATAAATCTATCTCAATGCAACAAGGAAATCCACCACAAAGTCTCCAACACCTTCATAGCCTCGTTGAAGAATTGTAGATACCTTTTGCTCACTGCATCTAGTAAACTAACACATGAAAGCTCGCATTGCACTTCTCAAATTCGCACTCTAACACTCTGCAATTTGCATCATTCACATCTCTCTTTTCTATTTTATCATTCCTAACAACTCAACTCTTATTTATGCCAACTTCAACCTTGAAACCCTTTCCCAAGGTTGGCTATGCATATCAATCATGCAAATCCAAATTAGGTCGACACCAGAACACTTTTGTGGCGAATAAAAGTGAAATCGAACCACACCATTCCTTATTTGGGACCCAAATCTATAACACTACACTACAACATGCTTCTACAAAGAATAAATATCCACCATAATTAGTGCAAACACCAAGGTTGGCTGTTACTCGTGTAAACACCATTAAAATTTTAAAAGTACACATTTTTTTTTATTCAACAATACCTTGCGGACAACAAATGTCACCTGAACATAACCTAGAATATTCGATTAACACCCTGAAATCCAACAAACTCCTTTGCAACAACTTCCACCTGAGAAATGTACACACCCAGTACACTCAAACAACCTTGCCATATACTGCAACTTAAGAAATTGACTTCTGAAGCACCAAACCTCAAACCACCTCATTTGAAGGAAGATACCAACACCATTAACATACCTTCAGATCGACAAGACCTAAAACCATACTGCAGAGAAACCCAGAGAAAATACATTTCTCACAAACACCTCTACAATATCCAATTCACACACTAGTGAACACAACTGTTGTATAGCAATCCAGCACACCAAATTTTGAATACCACACCTTTGAAAACGTCTTATCAACATCTCTGAAATGCATAGGAAAATCTTCAACCTAGAAGAAATGTCGAGCAACACCAGAACACTATTCTGCAACTCATAACACACTACTACTCACTGTTTCCTCTTTTTGTCAAATTTTCTCAAAAGCACTTGGAAAACCAAGCATCAAAAATATATCCTCGTCATCTCCATTAATTCCTCAACCATAGACATAAGCTTATCAAAGCAACACTAGAGATTGACACCAATAGCTTACTAATGACAACATAATGCAACTAATCAAAGCATCATCAATGCAACAATCTCCCCCAATAATGATTTCCTTCATTTTCCTACTAATGACAACACAAGCTTGTTGGTATCAATGGCAACACCAACTATTCATATTTGCAAGATTTTATATAAATATAGTGTAATTTTCATTAATTTAATACTGGTAAACATTTTATTTTGTTGTGATGATTCCATAGTAAAACTGTAAAACTAAATATATGAAGTTTTGTCATTTAATTGTTATGGATTTGATTCTTTTATTTCCAATCAACACATCAATGGTATAATTATAGTTAGCATTGCATATACATTAAATATTGCATGAAATTGAGAAATATCATTAGTTAAAAATCAAGTTGCATGCCAATAATCAAGTTGCATGTCAATAACCAAGTTGCATGTCAACATAGCATGTTCATATGTGAAAAATATGTAGATATATCAGGTTGTACCAGAATCCATCTTGCTATCCATCTCCAGGTTGTTAGGCTTCTCATGTAGGGTCAAGTAATCTTCATGTTAAGAAGAATTCCAAGGAAGCGTAAGCTTCGTAGTTAGGCAGAAAAGTGCATGAGCCATGTTCTCGTCTCTTGGTTTGTGTATGACCATTGTAGTTAGTGGTGGTCGAGGACTCTAGTGATTATGTTTATTTTATATCTTTACTTGTATTGTTATGACTAGATGGGCATTAGATCCTAAGTCATATTCTTGCATAAAGTATATCTTGTAAGTACTCTATAATACTTGACTAAATAGTACTTCATGTGATGATGTACCATATTTTTTATACTTGATATTCTAGATTAGACACTTTTACATGTAAGATGTAATATGTCATTTGTATATGTTGAAGATGTTCATTTAATTTCTATATTTATGTGAAAATGAGTTACTATTTATCTTCATAAGATAGTTTAGGGTTTTGAACCTTACATTTGGTATCAGAGCTCTAGGTTTAACACTAGGGCCTTTGTTTAGTTATGCAAAGATGCAAAACTTGTCGCATGTCATTTCATAACCAACCATGGTGCAAACTAGGAACAATGACCACTGTGGACCGAGCAACAATGAGAAAAATGATAGGTTGGACCAAATCCTCAACCTTGTGACTGAAACAAGGAACAGGATGAACAACTTAGAACAAGAGGTTAGAGGGAATTGAGAGGAACGAAATCAAGGGAATGAAGACCATGGAAATCATAGGGCTAGAATTGAAGAAGAACTAAGTAAGGACCTTAAGAGGATTGCACTACCCAAATTTGATGGAAAAACCATCAGAGACGGAGTTGAAGCTTGGATCATTGAGATGGAGAAGTACTTTGAACTTAGGAATCTATCCAATGAGACCAAAGCTATTTGGGTTGCACATCAACTCACTAGCGAAGCAGCTACTTGGTGGGACAATGAAAAGGCTAAAAAGAAGCTACTGTCAGGGTAGAAAACTTGGGAAATCTTTCTTCAACATTTCAAGAAGAGTTGGTTACCTCAACTCGTCTATGACAAGATGACAAAATTTCAAAATTTGATTCAGGGTAACATGATGATGACTCAATATTGGAAAATTTTCACCAACTTGCTTAAGTATGTACCTCAGTATCAGTTGGATGAGCAATTTTGATTCGGGAAGTACATCTAGAGATTGAAGCCTTAGATTGGTGTAGATGTGGACATCCATAACCCTTTGACTGTGGATGAATTTTTTGAGAAGGCTACCAAACAAGGGAAAAAACTTCAACAAGTGGCTAACTACTGCAATAATCGAGATGCTAGATTTGGTTTTGGAGAAGATATTTCAAAATAATAACCAATGAGGAGGCAACAGTTGACAAATCCAAAACATGAAGCGAGGCAACAATTTCTAGTATAAAACATAAAGGAATCACAATAGAAGCAATAAAAGGGCTAACTAAAACAACAACAATAATAGGAGGGATAGGTCTAAAGGACCAAGAGTCCCTTGTGCCGGATGCTTTGTATGTGGAGGCAAGAACTTTTCCAATATTTTCCCTCAATGTTCGGAAGAACGAAGGGAAAGAAATCAACAAGGGGCAACTCAACATCAAATCCATGTAGTTGTAGACAATCGATAGACTGACTTCCAAGCCGCACCAATTTAGTGTACCGATAAGCTCTATGGCCAACCTATTTCTATATTAATTGATACTAGAGAAACTGAATGGTTTGTAGATCCAAAAATATTTTCAAATTTACCAGTTAGACCAAGACACATGGCTAATTCATGGATGATTTTGTATGGAAATCAAGCAGAAAAGAGGGTAGATTCTTGTCTATCTTGCAATGAGATAACTTCCCAATTTTCAGACTCAAGTCAACCTTTATGTAGCTTCCTTAGCAACATATGATGTGATTTTTGGAATCAATTGTTTGACTGAACACAAGTCTATAGTAAATTGTGAAGATAAGATTGTAAGATGTTTGGATGATTTTGGGAATCATGTTGAGATGCATGGCTTTCTAAGATCTTTGGAGCTTAGACAAATTTTAGCTATGCAAATAAAGAAGTCCCAAAGGAAGGGATGTTCCATTTATTTCATTCATGTTAGTGACCTTGATACTATGAAGCTAGTACTTGGTGACTACCCTATCCTTAGAGAATTTTAGGATGTGTTTCCAAAGGAATTAAGAGAGTTACCACAAAAAAGGGAGTTTGACTTTTTTATTGAGTTGCTACCTGGAACTAAACCTCAATCCAAGGCTTTGTATAGGATGACCACTACCGAGTTTTATGAATTGAAGGCCCAATTGCAAGAGTTGTTGAACCAAGGATTATCAGACCTGGTGTGTGATTGTGGGGTGCACCAATCACTTTTGTGAAGAAGGATGGAACTTTGTGCTTGTACATTGACTATAGGATGTTGAACAAGGTAACTATCAAGAATAAGTATCCCCTTCTGAGAATTGATGAACTCTTTGATTAGATGAAAGAGGCTATAGTGTTCTCTAAGATATGGATATCACCAATTGAGGATTAAAGAGGAGGACATCTCCAAGATACCTTTTAGGACTCATTATGGCCACTACGAATTCAATGTGGTGTCATCCAGGTTAACCAATGCTCCCACAACTTTCATGAACTTAATGAATAGTGTATTCAGAGATTTCTTAGATCACTTTGTGTTGATATTGTTGGATGATATCTTGATTTACTCCAAGAATATTGAGGAGCATGAAAATCATTTAAGGATTGTTAGAGTAATCATGCATTAGCTAATAATTAATTAATCTCAAGTTAATTATTAGTCTAATTTATTCTCATGCATGTAAGCTAAACTTAGGATTTCTTTATTTAGTTAATTAAGTGATTTTTTGTTAACTGAAGTGAGCAACTATTAGGGTTGCTCCCATATAGCACTCAACCCTCATTGTATTATCTATCTAGAGATTTACTCTCGAACTCTCAACCTTTGAGGACTTTTGTTTTCCTTGAAGTTTCTTGAGGTTCTTCTATAGCTTTTTCTTGTTGAGGAATATTGCACATATTGTTTGCATCTCTTGCGTGGAAGGTGTATTTGTTTGTTGTTTGATCTTGTGGCTTGTGGTTTTATGGTTTTTCACAATTTTAACATGGTATTAGAGTGTGGATTCAACAAACCCCTTCTTGATTTATGAGATTTTTTCTTCAACAAGGGTTACAAACTTTAGATCTAGAATCTCTTTTGTTTTTTTTGCAGTTTTTGGAGGTGGGTGAATTTTTAGTGCATTTTGGATTAAAAATGACCAATACTTTTGCTTCGTGTATTTTTGAGAAAAAAAAATTTTGGGTTTTGTTCAAAATCACAAAATACCAGCTAGGTATCTACTAGATTTTATAGATAGTGAATAGATCTTGCAAAAATGGTTGGAAAAATAGCCCAACGCAGCTATTTTCCCTACAAGTGAAGTTTTTTGGTTTTTTACCAAATCACATGTTTTGCTTTTGGGATTCAAAAATGTTTTATGGGTTTTATTGGTAGGACCATAATATTTTCTAGGTATCTAGTTTTTTTGTATACAATGAGTAATTTTTTCAAAAATCAAATCAAAGGGGTCATGTCTGTTGATTGTCGGCTGGAAAAATTTACCCTATTTTTCAAAAATGCATAACTTTTGCATATGAACTCCCATTTTCAAAAATGAGATATCGTCGAAAAGCTGGTTTTGCCAACTTTCCAATGGTGTGGGTCTTATCATTTTTTTTTGCTGCTAGTGCATTCTACAACCTGTTGAATTCAAAATGTTGTTTTCAGTCCCGAGCTCATAAATTTTGACTAGCTTTTCCATTTTTCACGATTTCAGCGGCGTTGGAACCATCTTTCAAAGATCTTCACAATCATCTATGCACTTTTTCTAGATTTCTCTCTAGGTACATTTTATTCATATTTTTGTGTTTTCGCACTCTCGTGAATTACTTGGACGTCTTAGCTCCTAGGAACTTGTTTGTGTGGGATGACTTAGTTTTGGTTGTTCTTTATGTATTTCTAGTATTTTGTCCTATTTGGGCATTATAGACATCTATTTCATGCACATTCTTTTTTTAGATGCATTGAGATAAAGTGTCATTCTAGTGTTTGTTTAGGGATTTTGCACATCTTGTTGTGCCTTTTGTATTCACACTATGATATAAAGTGTCATGGGGGGTTGATGTTTTCCTTTGGTTTGCTATCACACCTTTTTCAAGTGAGTGTTCCTTCCATGACAACAGTGAATCCTAGTGATTTTTTCCTTATGAATGTGTGCCTTAGTTTTCACACCCTTTTATTTACAAATTGTTTCTCCTACATGCACTTCTTGGACTCACACTTTAGTGTACCTATCTTGGCTCACCTTTTTTCAACATTATGGGGAGGTTTCTACTATTGGTGCTTAAGCTTCCTTGGTTTCATGGTTTGAGTGATCTACATATCTAGTTCTTGTTCCTAAGTACTTTTATATGCAGCATACATTAGTGGTTGGTTACATGCATTTCAGTAAGTTGGAACACTTACCATATGGACATTATTCCATTCCTATTTCTGAAGGTGACCTTCCATTTTCATTTGATCAGAGACTATTGGTACCTATATTTTTTACTTGCATTTTTCATGCATGTTGAGTAGTGTCAATTTTTTGGTCACTCATACAGATTCACGTGTCATTTTGTATCTTTGAGTTCCAAATTTTTTTTCCTTTGTTTTCCATCTGACTCAAGTAGTGTCATTGGGGACACTCATGCAGATTATTGTCTCTTTAGTGATCTGTGTTCTTCAAACTAGTTGGTACTTGTATCTTCGACTTGCATCTTGCATGTTGAGAAGTGTCGTTGGAGTCACTCATGCAGATTCATGTACCACTTGTATCTTCAACTTCCCTATGTTTTCATTTTTTTTTCCATCTTATTTGAGTAGTGTCGTTGGGGGAACTCATGCAGATTATAGTCTCCTTGATCTTGACATTTGTATCTTTGATTTCCAGATGTTTTCCTTTATTTTTCATCTGATTCGAGTAGTGTCATTGGGGCACTCATGCAGATTCTTGTTATCTTGATCTTAATCATCATTTATTTCAGAGGAGGTTCTTTATTTCAACACCATATCAGTCATCATTTGATAATATTCTACAGCTTCTTCGTGCTTTTGTGATGTTCTACATGTTCTCTCTTTTCAAGACATTGTTTGGTTGGAGGCTTCTCAGTCCTTCACACCTTGATTTGGAGGATTTTCCAATCCTTCATTCACCTTTCTCTCTTTTGGAGAGTTTTCTCCCACTATGGTTTTCTCCTTTTCTATGGTTTTGAGAGATCTTTTGTTTGTTCATGGGTACCTCACCAAGCCTTGTTTGTTGGGACCCATCATGCATTCTTTTAGGCTTTTTAGCTACCACCTAAGTTCATCTTAAGGGGGGTTGTTAGAGTAATCATGCATTAGTTGATAATAAATTAATATTTAATTAATTATTAGTCTAATTTATTCTCATGCACTTAAGCTAAACTTAGGAGTGCTTAAATATGCTTTTAGGGATTTTCTCCTATATAGCACTCAACCCTCGTTGTAATTAACTCTCGTGATTTCATATCTTTTTGATAGTTTCTTGCTTCCATAGCTTTTTCTTCTTGAGGGATATATCAATTCTTTGTTTGTATATCTCTTACGTAAAAATGCTAAGAAGAATAAAAGCACTCCTAAGTTTAGCTTAAGTGCATGAGAATAAATTAAACTTTAATAATTAATTAAAGATTAATTAATTATTAGCTAGTGCATGATTACTCTACCAAGGATAGTGTTACAACGTGTGAGGGAGAGAAATTATTTTGGAAAGATATCCAAGTGTACCTTCTATCAAGACAAGGTGCATTATCTAGGCCATATCATTTCAGAAGAAGGGATTGTAGTAGATCCTAAGAAAATCATTGAAATAGTTGATTGGCCTACACTACATAATGTAGTTGAAGTTCAAAACTTCATGGGACTTGCATGATACTATAGGAAGTTTGTAGAAGCTTTGTTTTCTATAATTGCAACACCAATCACTTCACTCCAAAAGAAAGAAAAAATATTTTAGTGGACCAATAAGTGTGAGAAAGCTTTCCAAAATTTGAAGGAAAAACTCACTATAGCTCCAACTTTGACTATACCTGATCCAAATAGACAATTCATAATGATAAATAATGTATCAAGAGAAGGTGTAGGAGGAGTGCTAATACAGAATGGGCAAGTGGTGGCTTATGAATCAAGGAAATTGAAGTAGTATGAGCTGAATTATGCATCGCATGACTTAGAGTTAGCAACCATAGTTCATGCACTACAAATGTGGAGACATTACCTCTTGAAGAAGTCATTTGAATTAAAGATAGACCATCTAGGACTCAAGTATATTTGCACACAACCCAATCTCAACGCTCAACAAAGGAGATGGATAGAGTTCCTCAGTGTATGATTTTGACATTGAGTATATCAAGGGGAAAGAAAATAGAGTAATTAATGCTCTTAGAAGAAGAAGGCATCTAGCAACCATGACTACTACAAGATCTAGAATTTGAGATAACAAGTGGTTCAAATCTACAAGGAGATGAGTACTATTCAAGAGTAAACCAAACTTTAGAGAAGAACCGCTCGAACCGTCGTTTCGATGGGTATGTGTTGGAATCAGATGGAATTTTGAGTACCAAGGAAGAATGTACATTCCAAACTCAAGGGATTTAAGAAAGTTGATCCTGGAAGAAATTCACAATGCACCTTATTCAAGGCACCTTGGAGTAACCAAGACAGTAGAAAAATTGAGATCTCTATACTTTTTGCCAAGACTCAAGAAGGATGCTTGGAGTCTCAGCGAGTTAG
>VDFB02000008.1:112368650-112449732 GCA_007258455.2 Sequoia sempervirens | reverse complement strand
GATTTCTTTACAAGGGTTCTTGACATTCATTAGGCATAGGGGGAAATGGCTCAACATCCCATTGATATTTGAGTGAATTTGGATCAAGGTTGAGTTGAAGATTCCTTCAATATCCAATCATGAGGTTGAAGGACGCCACATGTTCCTGGAAAGGACCACGTTAGACTTTGTGAGAGATGTTGATCATGTTTTAGAATAAATTTTGAGATATGTCCTAACCCATTAGTGATGAGACATTTTCAACATGGTCATTGGTTGATGGATTGTTGATTACAGGATCAAATAATGTTAACACTCCTTGAAATAGATCATTGTTGGATATTGTTGAGGGATTCTTATCATGATCAAAAAGTGACTCTTGATGTATGTTGATTTGATCTTTGGATGAGGTAGAAACATCTTCCATGTGTTCGTTGATGCATAGGTCTTGACGAATGTGATCATTGACTTGGAGCGATACATGGAGTCGTTAACATTTTTTTGGGATTTTGAACAACAGTTGCTTGTTGGGCTTGGTATTGGGCTTGAGCTTGCACTTGCACTTGAGCCTAGGATTGTGCTTGTTGGGCTTGTAGGGTGGCTTGGGCAACTTGAGCAGCTTGTGCAATTTGTTGAGCAACTAGTTGTGTAGCTTTTCAGTTTTCGTTTTGTTGGAGTGCCTTCTGATAAGCAGCCTGTTGAGCAACTTGTAACACAATGCTATATTGGTTTGATGTGTTTGGTTTGGGTGGTGGTGGTGGCGGAGGTGGTTTTGGAATAGTGCTTGTTGTGGTGATAAGAGGTATTGCCATATTGATGATTGGGATTTGAGTGGTGGATGGTGTGATCAATATGATTGGTCCTTGAGAGACCACGTTTTGATGGATGATAGACAATGTGTTGGTTGCTTGTGCTATGGGGATGGTTTCCATCTTTTGTTGCAATATTGATGGAAAGGGAGGAGGATTTGGTATGATACCTTGATTGATGGTTGGGAGGATGTTTTGGATGAGCAGTGGTAGAAAAGGTAGCCCCAAAGAAAGAGGTGATATGGATGTTAATGGCAAGGGTGGGAGTGGTGGGAAAGTGAGTGGCATTCTCCCTTGGGGAAATGATGATGTTTGATCAAAAGTGCCCCCTGGTCCAAATAAGTCACCTTCTCCTTGTGAGGTCATAGGGAGAGAGGTTTGAGGGGTTGTGTGAAATGATGATGATGGTTCATTAGGATTATGAAAGGTGAGTGGGACATATGGGTGCAATGGATTTTTCATAACAACATTCGTGTGATTTTCAAACATATCTATCAAAAATTTTACCAACTGTGGATTCGAAATGTTCATGTTTGGTATAGTTGTACTTGGTATATTCTCATTTGGCATGTATGGATTTGGTGGGATAATTTTTTTTTGTTGAAGACTCATGCATTGAGTATTTGGTTGATAGATTTGTAAGTTTGGACTTGGATTTAAATCTACCATCGGAAAAGGTGTTCCAAGATCTAGATTGGGTATACTCACATTTTTTGTACCATTGAGATTTGTAGGAGATAATGATCCCATGTATGGATTGTATAAACGTGAGTTTTGAAAATCAATTGGCATCGTAAGGCTTTGATAATTTGGTTGGTTTAGACTGCTTATGATGTATGGATCAAGTTTGTATTCCATGTTCTTCTTGTGTTTTTTCCTTGTTGTAAAAGTGACCTCTAAGGTGTTTAGGACCAATGATGAGATGAAGGATGAAAGGGGTGAATGATATGGGTTTTGATTTTTTAGGAACTTTGGATCAATGCTAGACTTTAGGATTTGATTTTGATTGGTTTTGATTGGATAATGAACTTGTAAACCCTAAGATAACAGGTTGTGATCATTAGGATAAACCTGTTCAAAGGTGTGCTAATTTAACTAGTGGTATGAGAAAGGATGCATTCCCATACTCCTAATTAAACAAGGTGATTTTTATTTGGTTTAAGGATGTACCCAAGTCTAGATAATGATGTTTCCAAAGCTCTAAAGTTGCTTGTGGGATGGGATGATAAATGTTTGAAATGGATGAAGTGTTTGATTTTGATCCTAAATGAACCTAAGAAGGACTTGTTTACAAGGCCAAGGTTTTGAAGAACATGTTTTTCCCTTCAAACCAAAATATCAATGTTTTCTCAAAAGAGCATAAGACAAAAGATACACAAGCACATGTGTGGGGTTCAATTGATTTCATTTTGATTAGTGAATTGCTTTTACCACAAACACTTTCTTGATTAGATTTTCAAACTAAATGTACAATGTCCTAACTTCTTTGAATCCCACAAAGTATGTTATGTGGAAATTTGATGAATTTAAGGCAAGGGTTACCTATTGTTTATCTTTAGTAGGAGAATTGAGATGTAGATCCAAGTGTTTAGAAACCTCTAAGGATGAAATCCAAGGGCAAGCAATAACACATGAATTTGGTCAATTGTATTTTCCTCCTAAAGGGTTTGAAATTTTGAAGATGATCTTAAGTGATTGTTTCCAAATGTTTTCGAACGTAAGCAAAGAATTTTTTGACCACGAACAAGCACAACCTTATGGATATGAAAGATAATATTTGTTGAGTCCCCACTTGGACAAGTCCAACTACACTTATCTTTAGCGAATGGTTAGATGCTTGACCCCACTGGCTCCCCTCCATGGCACTCACTTATATAGGACAGCCAAGCATCAACACCCATGAAACTCCCATGGCATGCTTTCCATTTCTAATAAAGACCATAAAAGTGTGGGGAAGCTTCAAAACGACCGTTCTTGCACCAACAAATAGATCAAGGATTTTGGGAATTCTTAAACAAGGGTTTTAATTTGAACTTTCTGTTCGTAGGAGTTGACCCAACATGGTGAGAGACCATTGTTTCCCTTCTCGTCGGAACCAACCGCGTGATATTGGTGTTTATTCCAATACCCACATTTATATCCCGACAGGAAATACTCTCAGGTTCAAAGTGTTACCGATTGAGTCGTTCCCTTGGGTGAGTACTTTTTTCCCCAAGGCAGGCCCTCTAAGAAAAAAAATAGCGAGTAAATGTATTCATAGTTCGATCAACCTTCGTTTAGAAACAAATGGATAACACATGCAATAGATTTAATCACACTCTCACAATTTTGTTCAATTTTAAACGCAAATTGAAGTGTGTATGGGAAATTATTTACGCAACTTAATGTCACCAAAAGCCTTTTGATTCTCAAGATTGTCATGAGGCATGAGAGAAGTGCATACGTCTTTTTATGATATTACTTTGTGTACGTAATTTCAAAACAATGCAAACACTTGTTTATTTTAAATCCTCAAAGCAAAAGTGAATTCGTTTTAAATCACCAAAGTAAGTGTGACAACTTGCCTTGTTCAATTTTTTAATCCCAAAACAAACTCTAGTAAATTTGTGTCCTAATGTTCTTTTTAAGCCCTTTTGTAACAAGAATTCAAAAGGTTCTTTTTAAAGCCCAAAATAAAATTAGTAAGTCCTAAGCATAAAAAGATGACAAATTTTTGTTTGAGAGGAATAATGAATCCTCCAAGAGTGTTAAAATAACACTAGAGTGTTTTAAAAAACTTGTTTTAGTGAAATGACATCATCATGCTTCTCTTCCTTTTCATCCTTGATCGATCCAACCTACAAGAAAATCAATTATATTCTACAAAAATAGAGATCAAAAAGGCAGAAAACAAACAAAAGAACCAAAATTTAAAAAAGAGTGCATGCTATAAATAAAATTTCACTTCATACTCCCCTCTAGCAGTGCAATCCAGGAAGGCGTCACAGTTTGATTTCACAAACGGTGCTATATAGCATCGCTTATCAGTCAACATCGCTCTACAACCAAGCCAATGAGCCTGAATGTGCCGCCCTTTTGGCCAAGGGTGCAGTTTAGGTTTTTGAAAGATTCTCGTGGGTCAAACAGGTTCAGTGGCACAGTTTGAAATTCAAAATTCTGGGCGAGAGGACAAAGGTGTCGCAGTTTGAAGTTTTAGTTGTTACATTTAGAGACGCTGGAGAACCAGCGGTGCTGAACAGTGATGTTGAGCTTCTAGCGGTAGAGTTTTCCTGTAGACAATGAAAAACACAAAAATTTTGACAAAAAGATGATTAGAAAATGAGATTCCCCTCCCTCTAGCACCAAATGTATGAACCTAGATACTAAACCTGCAATAACGCAATAAGCAAACAACAAATTAGATCAAATGCAAGCTAGAACATAGATTCCTCAAGAAATTCATTTAGATTGCAAAAGGTAAAGGAAATGAGATGAAGAATACAAAAAAACTTAAAACATATCAAATTCTATTCTAAATCAAAGTAAATTCTCAATCCCTGAGGGAATTGGTGTCAATTTAATGTGAAAATTGGCCCTTTCCGAACTCCAATGATGCAATGGTGATTTGGTGATGGAAGTTGATCTACTTTGATGAAGAGTGATGAGTGCTCCAAGATGAAAATCTGCATAACCTAGCTATAAATTCGAAAGTATGGATGAAGATTGCTAAATATTTGAGCATAGTAAGTTTACTCAAATTATGGATGATAGAAATGAAGGATGAGCTCTCTATTTATATAAAGAAAGAGTTGAAGATTGAAAGATAGGATGAATGTGGGATAAAAGATAAGCCAATGACATGATGCCACTTGTCAACATGTGAGAGGATTAAGGTTGATCACATTTTGATCAATGTGCGAGTTTGAAATTTGAATTTGAAGAAGTGACATGTTTAGGGGGGATGAAAGAGGTGTTAAATGCCACTTGGCTCAATGCACAAGGACATGTAAGAGATTTTAAATGCTTTGTTGGATGTACATGTCTATTTGGGGGGAGATTTAAAATTTGAAGAATATTCCCACTTGGATGCCTTTTTTGAATGAAAATAGATGATTTATAAATCAATTAAATTGATTTTCATGTGCAAGTTGCAAAATCTAGAGGATTTGAGTGATTAGGATTAGCATTAATTATGATTTGTTTAATTTAAATGATGTTAGTTGATTTGACCATTTTGACTTAGATTTTAGGATTTAAATAACTCAAAATGAGAAGAGAATGATTTAGACTTAGTTAAATAAATGTTTTTGATTTATTTAACCAAAGGGGGTGATGTTAGATTAAATTAGATAAATGTTTGATTTATTTAATTTAATTAGATGAACTTTAGAGATTTAATCAAATAATATGGATTATTTAATTAAACAAAGATAGGAAGATGAAATGACCTAGCTAATTACACAGAGACAATGATTTAATTAAATTGAGGGATTTATTTAATTAAAAGGGGAATTATGATTACTTTAATCAAATAAGGCTATTCAATTAAATGGTTAGACAGAGGGATAATTCAGGATGAAGCGATGTTAGTAGATCAAGATCGAGTGTGATATCAATTTGTATATTTTTCGTGTCTATAGTGTACGAGTCCTATGTATGAATCTTGTTCAGATTTTTCTAAGGCAGAAGCAAAGTGTGAAGAAGAGTGAAGAAGAGTGAAGAAGTGTTCATGTGCATAACAAGAACTATAATCAGGCATTAGCATATGCTATTTTTCTCAGTTCAAATCCTATGGATGTAATTTAATCTTTTGTAAGACAGTGTATCTACCTTTGGGTAGTAAGCCTTTTGTATTTGAGTAGTGAGCTCTAGGCAGTGCACCTGAATGCATGTGCATTCCCCATTTATATTTCTTTATACTTTTAATAGGGTATAATCTTGTGGACTAACCTCCACCGTGGTTTTTCCCCTAACAGGGTTTCCACATAAAAAAATCTTGGTGTTATGTGTGTTTCTGATGTGTTGTCGAGTTATGCCTTCATGGTTATTGATCAGATCTAAGAATAAGGTTAATAAGTTGAATAAGTTTGAAATTTTTTGACAACTGATTCACCCCCCCTCTTAGTTGTCTTCCCTTGTGTTGCCAACAATTGGTATCAGAGCAGGTTCCTTGGAAGAAGTTTAACTGCTTGAGGTGATCTGGGATGGCAACATACAAGAAGGATAGTTTGAGATTTGATGGAACAAATTACTCTTTGTGGAAGACTTGAATGGAGTGGCATGTGAGATGCATTGGTGAACCCTACTAGAGAATTACAACCAATAGGTATGTTATTCCTCAAAATGGCCCTACTACTATTGCTGAGATTAGGAATGTTAAGCACAATATCAAGGCTAAGGAAGCATTGTTGAGTGCTTTGACTGATTTTGAGATGACAATTGTTATGGATCTAAAGACTGCTTATGAGATCTAGAAAAAGTTGGAAACTTTGTATGAAGGTGATGCCAATGTGAAGATTGCTAAGCTACAAAGTCTAAAAGGGAAATATGAAATTTTGAGAATGGGTGATGATGAGAACATTACTACTTTCATGCAAAGAGTGAATGAACTTGTGTGTGGTATCAGATGTGCTAGTGTATAGTTGGAAGAATCAGAGATTGTTGCTAAAGTGCTTAGATCCTTTCCTGTTGCATACAAATTCAAAGCTACTGCTATTGAGGAGCTCCAAACTATAACAAATGTAACTAGAGATTTGTTGATTGGTAAGCTTACTACTTTTGAGTTGAATGAATTTAGTGATGCTCTTCCTAAGATAGAATCTACGTTCAAGGCTACTACCTCTAGAAGAGATAAACAGAGATATGATCTGGGTGAAATTTCTCCTAGAAAGGTATTCAAGTATGAGGAGGAAATGAGAGAGATTGAAGAAGAGGAGAGAAAGCTAGAGGAGCTTAAAGAACTTATTGTAAAAAGGGAAGCTAGAGGAGAAGGTAAGTATAAAGGAAAATTTCCTATTATATGTTTTTCTTGCAATAAGATAGGTCATTTTGCATCAAGGTGTCTGAAAAGAGTCCCTAAGCCAAGACATAACAAGCCTACATTTCAAAGAAAGTGTTATTATGTTGCCGATGAAGGTGTGACAAATGATGAATCTGATAAAGGGAATGTAAGTGAAGATGAATGGGTATTTATTGCTATCAAGGAAAATGATCCAACCCCTATTAAATCTATTAGTTGCTCAAATGTGGAGAAAGCTCTAACTGCTTGAATTGAAGAGAAAGATGAATGGGAAATTGAAAGTGGATGCTCTCATCGCATGACAAGTGATAAAAGCAAGTTTGTGAGTCTGGAAAAGTATGATGGTGATGCTGTAAGATTTGGTGATAACGAAGCTGGTGTAATTTGTGGTACAGGATCCATTTCTCTTGATGGTAAGAATAATATTGATGATGTTCTTTATGTGGAAGGTTTCAATCATAATCTCTTAAGTGTCGGAAAGATGGTTGACAAGGGATACAATCTTCAATTCAAGAATGGAAAGTGTAGAATATTGGGGAGTTCTGGAAATGTGATTGCTTCGAGTACAAAAAGAAAAGGTAACATCTTTCACCTGAATGTTGCTAGTAAAAGTTGTTTGATTGCTCAAGTTGATGAAATTTGGTTGTGGCATAGGAGAATGTGTCATGTAAACTTTGAAAATATTGTTAAGATAAGTTCTACTTAGGAAATGAGAGATCTTCCTAAGTTGGTAAAGACTACTAATACTATATGCAAGGAATGTCAGTTAGGGAAGAAAACTAGAATTTCATTTTAGAGAAAATAGTATTGTTCAAAAGAAGTGTTGGAGCTTGTTCATACTGATTTGTGTGTTCCTTCTAGAATCAAAAGCTTACAAGGAGATAGGTACTTCATGTTACTTATTGATGATTACTCTAGATTGATGTGGGTTACCTTCTTAAGGGAGAAATCTGAAGCTTTGGATAAATTCAAGACTTTTGAGGCTATGGTTGAGACAGAGATAGGTCTGAAGATTAAATGTCTAAGATCGGATAGAGGTGGTGAATTCACTTCACATGAGTTTAATTCTTTTTGTGAAGTGCATGGGATAAAGGAGTTGTGGAAAGAAAGAATAGGATAGTTCAAGATGCTACTAGGACTATGATGTTGGAAGGAAATTTTCCTCATATATATTGGAGAGAAGTTGTGAGTACTGTTGTTTACATCCTCAACCGGGTACAAGTCAAAGGTGATACTGGTAAGACCCCTTTTCAGCTATGGACTGGTCATAAGCCTATTGTTAGATATTTCAAAATCTTTGGGAGTAAATTTTATATCAGAAGAGATGAAGAGATAGGAAAGTTTAAAGCTAGGAGTGATGAAGGAATCTTTCTTGGTTATTCTACTAAGAGTAAGGCCTATCGGTGCTACAACAAGAGATTGAGGAAAGTAGTTGAAAGTGCAAATGTCAAGGTTGATGAAGGCATAGCTAGACCATCTAGAACCTATGGATATGATTCAGATTATTAGAATCACAGTTCAGTCATAGGAAAGAAAGTTCAAACTCAAAATCAAGTTCAGATCATTCTAGTGAATCAAGAAAATCAAGAGGAAGGAACTAGTGAAAGTGGAGAAGAGAGATCACAAGAGCCAGAAGTTCAAGAACATCCTAAGACTCCAAGGTATATAAGACTAAATCATTCAGAAGATCAGATTATAGGTGATAAGAACAAAGGTGTTCAGACTAGGAGAAAGATTACAGAAGAATATTGTTTGATTTCAAAGACTGAGCCTAATAATGTGAATGAAGCATGCAAAGATGAACATTGGGTGGAAGCGATGAAAGAAGAACTACAGCAAATTGAGAAGAATAATACATGGATCTTGTTCCTATACGTAAGGACAAAAATGTAATTGGAACTAAATGGGTCTTTAGAAACAAGTTAAATGAGCAAGGTGAAGTTGTTAGAAACAAAGCAAGATTGGTGTGTAAAGGATATTCTCAAATGGAAGGAATTGACTTTGAAGAAACTTTTACCCCTATTGCTAGGATTGAAGTTGTGAGACTATTTCTTGCTTATGTTGCTTACAAAAACTACAAGGTTTATTAGATGGATGTCAAGTCAACATTTCTAAATGGCGAACTGGAAGAACAGGTGTATGTAGAGCAACCTGATGGATTTAAATTTACTAATCAGGGAGATATGGTTTTTCGGTTGAAGAAAGCATTGTATAGACTTAAGCAAGCCCCAAGAGCATGGTATGCTAGATTGGACAAGTATTTTTTGAAGCTTGGATTTCATAAAGGTACTACTGATAGTAATTTTTATTTCAAGATTGATCATGATAAAGATCTGATTGTTGAAGTCGTTGTTGATGATATCATTTTTGGAGGAGATGATAGTTTGTGCATGAAGTTTGTTGATCATATGTAGAATGAGTTTGAGATTTCTACGATTGGTGAGATGAGAGTTCTTTTTGGAATTACAAATTACTCAATTAGATAAAGGGATCTTCATATCTTAGTCCAAGTATGTGAAATAATTGCTAAAGAAGTTTGGTATGGAAGATTCAAAGCCAGTTGGTACACCTATGGTGACCAGATGCAAGTTGACACAAGATGATGATTCTCCGAAAGCAAATCAAACAAGATACAAATCGATGATTGGTGGATTGCCTTACTTGACTCAAACTAGACCAAATATCATGAATGTTTTATTCATTGCTGCAAGATTTCAAGTTGATTCTAAGGAATCGCATGTAACAGTTGTGAAGAGAATTTTTAGATACTTGAAGGGGACAGTTGATTTTGGGATGTGGTATCCTAAAGATGATGATCTTACTTTGAGCACTTTTACTGATGTTGATTGGGCAGGTGACATGGATGACAGAAAGTGTTAGTGGTGGTTCATTTTTCTTGGGTAAGAAGCTAATTTCATGGTTAAGTAAGAAGTAGAATGCCATTTATTTGTCTACTGTAGAGGAAAAATACATTGTTGCTGCTAATAATTGTACTCAAGTTTTGTTGATGAAGCAGATGTTGAAAGATATCAAAGTTGTGTATGATGAACCCATTGCCATATTCTCTGATAACTCAAGTGCAATTAACATTTCTAAGAATCTGGTGTTGCATTCAAAGACCAAGCATATATCTATCAAGTTTCAATTTTTGAGAGAGAAGGTGAGTGAAAAGTAAGTCAGATTGGAGTATGTGCCTACTAAGGAATAGATTGCAAACATCTTTACAAATTTGTTGCCTAAGGATACTTTTGAGTATCTCAGAGGGAAGCTAGGGGTGATTACCCCTCCTAATCAGAACTAAGATGCATTAACTTGCATTAATCCGTGTGTTTCATGGTCATATTTTGATCTAGATTGATGTTGTGGTGGCTGCTACTCAAGGGGAGTAGTCAGATGTTCAGATATGTAGTTCAAAGCTTGTATGGAGAAAAGAGATCTTTGTCATTGATGTCAAAGCAGGAGAAGAGTCATGTGAAAAACAGTGAATTATCTGAGGAAGAAGAGTCATGTGGGAGAAGAGATGTTAAAGAGAAAAGAGTCAGAACCTAAGGGGGAGTAAGTGCTAAAGATAGTTGTGTTGATGGTGTTTTTCACATGCCAAAGGGGGAGATTGTTGGATGTTGTGGATGTGTTGCTAATATGTGGTTGTCATTAATGTCAACACTATTGGAATTAATGTTTTAGAAGTTATATATGTCGAGGATATTGAGAAAATTGTAATAAAATAAGTTGCAAGTTATCAGTTGTGAAGTGAAGTTTAGTCTGTTGGTGAGTTCAGTACATTGATGATCAAAGGTTGTGGATTAAAGGGTTTCTTGTCGTTATATCTAGTTTATCCACATTAAGTTTCTAAGATCTACGTGAATATTTTTTCATGTTATGAAGATTTGTATTCTAACAATTTTTTTGTTGCTTTAGTTGGTGTTCCTGAATGAAGATGATTTGATTTTAGTAAGTTCATTTGTTATGGATGCTTCTCTGGTGATTCACATGATGTTTTTGGATGTTTCTAGATCGTTCTCTATCTGTGTTGCATGTTTACATTGATCGTTGTGCTCACAATTGGAGATTTTCTCTTGCTTGTTCATTTTTTCATGTTCTTGGCTGACAGGGTGTTGTAGCGTGTTGTGGATCTTTGTGGAATAATTTTTTAAGGTGGTTCATGTTTTAGAATTTTATTTTGGGTCTTCACTATGTTGTGGCTGACCTTGGTTGATTTGCATTAATAATCTTTAATGTTTTGGTCCGACAGTTTGTATTCATTTTATTATTTCATTAAGGTTGACATGTAGCGATGTAATTTCTTGTTGCGGATATATATAAGCGATTTCTTTATCATTTGAAGGCATGAATATGTAATGTGTGCGATTCCAATGTGTGAATATTGTTCAGATCTTTTGAAGGCAGAAGTAGAGTGTGAAGAAGAGTGAAGAAGAATGGAGAAGTGTTCATGTGCTTAACTGGAATTGTAATCAAGCATTAGTAGATGTTATTTTTCTTAGTTCAAATCCTATGGATGCAATTCAATCTTTTGTAAGACAATGTGTCTTCCTTTGGGCAGCAAGCCTTTTGTATTTGAATAGTGAGCTCTAGGCAATGCGCCTAAATTCATGTGAATTCCCCATTCATATTTCTTTATAATATTAAAAGGGTATAATCTTGTGGGCTGACCTCCACATTAGTTTTTCCCCTAATAGGGTTTCCACATAAAAAAATCTTGGTGTTATGTGTGTTTCTGATGTTTTGTTGATTTATGCCTTCATGGTTATTGATTAGATCTAAGAATAAGGTTAATAAGTTGAATAAGTTTGAAATTTTGTGACAACTAATTCACCCCCCCCCCTCTCAGTTGTCTGACCTTGTGTTGCTAACAGGTAACCCATACCCTAATAACACATTAAACTAGAATAATCATATCATAGATTCAATCATCAAGTGCAGTTTCCAATAGTTGTTTAATTAGTTAGCCCATGTTTTATTTTCCTCATAAACTAATATTTTATAATCCAATGACAAATATCCATTTGAGGAAAATAGCAATAAGAAAATATATCTCTTCTCACATCATCAATTTTTTAACTCAAAGAAAAATGAAATCAAATAAAGTAATTAATACATTGAATACAAATTAATGTGAGTGTCAAAATATTTTACATACAACATGGTTAACCTTAGCCATTTTTTTTAAAAGATAAATGCCAACTAAAATGAAAAATTAAATAAAATTTGTGATATGCATCTTGAATCAAGTGTGGAAAACCTTAGATCTACAATGTTTAATCTCAACCATTCATTTATGTATTTTTTCAACTAATCATCATTAAACAAACATTTATCGACATAATTAAAATTACCTCTTTAAATATAACATCAAGAATCACAAACAAAACCTTTGACAAATCAAACTAGCACAAAATGATTTCAAAGAAATATAAAAGAGACTTCAAATTTAAATTTAAAAGTTAAAAGAAATTGTTTCTATTAATCTAATCACTTTTTATCATCATAAGACTTTTTTAGCCAAAAACTTAAGATGCATGGTTTTTTCGGAATTATTATTATTGATGAGAAATGAACAATGAGAATGAATTATTACGCTGAGAGGCGTCTACAGTGGCATCCAACAATCTGTGTAAATTTTTTGAATGACAGGAAGGTGGAAGTCATGTGCAATACAGTAGATTTGATGAAACAAAAAAATCAAATCAAAGAGATTTGAAGAAACAAAAAGAACAAATAAATAAATAAATAATAAAAATAATTCAAATATTTGTATAAATTAAAAGAAAAAGAAAATAAATAAATAATATTTTTTATCACAAAGAGAAATAAAATATTTGATCACAAAGATAAATCAATCAAAAAAGAAAATTAGAGAATGATAACTCTCAGCATATTTTATTACTCCAAGGCATCTCTACAAATTTTCTTTATCGATGGTAGAAAAGCTCTGATAGCCCCAACAAGGGGGTTAAACAAATCTCAGTTGTTCATCATTTTCCACTATTTTCTCAGCTATTTTCCGTCACTTTTATTGCTTTCCCCGCCACTATTAGTTTTCGCTCCTCCAAACTTGTCCTCGCTTGTATTGATCTTTCATTCTTCCAATTTGACGAGCTCTGAAAATATGGTTTTAGCAAGGGTTTTAGAGTATGTTTATTATTAAAATGAAAATTACAGCCAAGACCTAATAATGAGCACATTTAGGTTTTAACATTATGGCATTCTTTATCCTACGTAGATAAGTATATATTAGCAAAATATATAATGTAAATTTTATATAAGGAAAAAATAATTATAAATATATAATTATATTATTTTTTATTATTATATATTATATTCTCTAATAAAACTATTATATATATAACATTTTTATAATTATTAATTAATAATAATTATATTCTTATTTAATAAAAAATATAATTAATATATTATATATTTTATATAATATAGATTTGTTGGCAACACAAGGGAAAACAACTGAGAGGGGGGGTGAATCAGTTGTCTTAGAAATTATACTTATTTAACTTATTCTCAAATCTAATAAATAAACATGAAAGCATAAGCCATCACCACATTAGAAACACACATAGCACCAAGATTTTTTTATGTGGAAACCCTGTTAGGGGAAAAACCACGGTGGAGGTTAGTCCACAAGATTATACCTTGTTAAAAGTATAAAGAATTATAAATGTGGAATGCACATGCATTCAGGCACACTGCCTAGAGCTCACTACTCAAATACAAAAGGCTTACTACCCAAAGGAAGACACACTATCTTACAAAACCATTTGGATTACATCTGGAAGATTTTACACTAAGAAAATAGCATCTGCTAATGCATGATTACAGTTCCAATTAAGCACATAAACATCTACTCACTCTTCTTCACACTTTACTTTTGCCTTCAAAATATTAGAACATTATTTTCACACAGCATTCACACATCATTCGTAGACACACCTTCAAATGGTATAAAAAATCACTCATATATATCCACAACAAGAGATAACATCATCTACATGTCGACTTCAATAAAATATAAAATGTGTACAAACTGTCGGCCCAATCCATAAAAAAATTTCAATATGCACCAACCAATGTCAGCCACAACATAGTAAGGATCCAAAACAACATCCTCAAACATGAACCACCTTTGAAAATTATGCCTCGAAGATACACAACACGCTACAATCGCCCTATCAACCATGATCATGAAAAACATGAACACACAACAAAAAATCACCAATTGTGAGCACAATGATCAATATGGATCAACAACATAGATAGAGCACGATCTAGAAACATCCACAAGCATCATGAGTCACCACAGAAGCATCTACAACAACTCAAATTACTAGAATCACATTATCTTCTTTTAGGAACACTAGCTGAAGCAACAGAAAACTGTCAAAACACAGATACTCATAACTCGATCAAATCTTCATGCGGATCACTAAAAATTTACGTGGATAAACTAAATATACTCAACAATAAACTCTTTAATCCACAACCTATTATCATCAATATACTATTCTATCCAACATACTAAACTTCACAGCACCACTAACAACCTGCAACTTATTTTATTACAATTTTCTCAATATCCTCGACATATACAACTTTAATGCCAATAGTGTTGACATCAATGACAACCACATATTAGAAAAATCCAACAATCTCCCCTTTTGGCATTGATGGCAACACATGATGTGAAAAACACCATCAAAGCAACTTTCTCTTAACACTTTCTCCCCCTTAGATTTTCACAGTTTTTCACATGACTCTTCTCCCCCTTTGACATCAATGACAAAGATACACATTATCTTTCTCCATACAAGCTCTAAACCACATTTCTAAACATTTGAATACTCCCCCTAAGTAGCATCCACCACAACATCAATCTGGATCATAAGATATGACTATGAAATGCACTAACCGATGCAATTCAATGCATCTTAGTTCTAATTAGGAGGGGTAATCACCCCTAGCTTCCCTCTGAGATACTCAAAAGTATCCTTAAGAAAAGGCTTGGTAAAGATATCTGCAATCTGCTCCTTAGTGGGAACATACTCCAATCTGACTTCCTTTTCACTCACCTTCTCTCTCAAAAAGTGAAACTTGATAGATATATGCTTGGTTTTTGAATGCAGCACTAGATTCTTAGAAATATTAATTACACTTGAATTATCATAGAATATAGCAATAGGCTCATCATACACATCTCTGATATCTTTCAACATCTGCTTCATCCACAATACTTGAGTACAATTGTTAGCAATAGCAATGTATTCTGCCTCTGCAATAGATAAAGAAATGGCATTCTTCTTCTTACTTAACCATGAAATCAGCTTCTTTCCCAAGAAAAATGCACCACCACTAGTACTCTTTCTATCATTCACATCTCCTGCCCAATCAGCATCAGTAAAGGCACTCAAAGTAAAGTCATCTTCTTTAGGATACCATAGGCCAAAATTAACTCTCCCCTTCAAGTATCTGAAAATCCTCTTCACAGCTGTCACATGAGATTCCTTAGGATCAACTTGAAATCTTGCAACAATGCATATGGCATTCATGATATCAGGTCTAGTTTGAGTCTGTAATGCCCCACTATGTACCCTAGAGGACACAACTTATACTACCAAATACAAACAATTTTTTTTTAAAGAACATCACATAAATTATCTCCCTTAGTCCCCTAGGGTGCACAACAACATTACCAACTTTTCATTATCCAATTTACGAAATCAAATAACTTAATAACCATTAAGCACTAATCATCAATAAACCATGTTTTATCTCATTTCATAATTACAAAGAACCAAGTGAATCATCCATTCATTTACAAAGAAAGGCAACTACTTTCTTCCATTCAATTTACAAGTATAATGATACTGGTTACAAAATATCTTACATACAAGAGATACATCATTTATGTGTTCATAAGCATTTTACAATGATACATGATACAACAACACATATAGTACATAATATAATTATATTAATCAACTTCCTAAAAGAGGTGCAATGCTAAAGATGATGAACCTAATGTAAATGCCACTTCATGAACATAAGGGGAACCCAATGGAGAACGTTACACGTTCCTCCCAACTGCGTGAATCTAGAGATTCACTCCCCTATGCTAGGAGGTTACAAGGGTCCCACCAACTGATATATAAGGACTGGGTATCACAAGGTTGACAAAACTCACAATATAGGACAAATGACACAAGTACAACATCAACAAATATCATACTTCCAGAGGCACGAAGATATACACAAGTAAAGAACACACATGGTTGTCGTAGGGAAGTGTCATCACATAACTAGACATAGGTTATCCAGGTAGTTCTTCCTAGGCCCCGGCCCCCATCTTTGGGTTATCTTGGTAGCCTCTACCAAACTTCAGCCCCTCATGCCAGCTTATGCCGAATCAAGCTACCTCTCGTGGAGACGAGGTAGTTGATTATGCCATTCCAGGCCTTCCCATCTCCTCTCAAGCCTAAAAGAGCACCTAAGGCTAAGCGGTGTACTTCTTATCTTGTTAAATGTTTAATCTACCCTTTTCCCCCTAATTTTATTTTAATTTTGTCACTTGTTTATTGACTTCCACATGGGTTATCTAGGCACCCCTTTGTGCATCAGCCCCCATTGGAAGCCACTTCCCTACTTCCAACCTCAAACCCCAAAAGCCAAAAATAATTCCACATACACAACACAACCCAAATGAACCACATTGTGAGGTATTACCCTTCCCGCACACAAGATTATAAATCCGATCACAAAGACATACCTAATGTGCAAGGTGAATGACTTAAAAACCATATTTTTGACAAACCTTCCCAAAACAAGTAACATGAACATAGACAATCAAAGAATAGATCCAACTAGCCTCTGGATACTCATATCACATTTCATTAAATACTATTTAGGAACCATTGATACATAGCTCCTTATTACACAAGTAAATCAGCATTCATTCACAATTTCCCATTCTTTAAAGTTAACAACACACAATAAAATAAAATACACTCCATGATCCATCTTATCTATTAAATAAAATAAAATCTCTAAGGAACAATTTGGTTTTTCCCAATACAGCCCTACTATAAAACATAAATAATACTATATTGAATGAGTAAATATAAGTGTATATATATATTCATACTGAAACATATACATAAATGTTCATTCTAATTATATATAACACAAACATAAACGTGTATATATCGATATAAATAGTAGTTACAAACCTGACTACATAATTTTCTGTTATGTTAAGACTTAAGGTTAAGACAAATTCACAGCCAAGTTCAAGTAAGCAACCTACATAAACATCCTCATTCAACTATTCACAGTCCGCAGTCTCTTAGATGCTCAGGAAAACACGGTTTAAACTTACACCATCAATATTTAATCAAGTTTGAAACTTAATAGAATATCAAGGAATTTATTTTGTAGCAAGTAAGGATTTACATTTAACCAACCATCAGCAGAATAAAACATTCATTGTGATAAAAAAAATAAGGTTATAATCGTACAGTCAAGAAAAATTCAATTTCTGACTAAATCCTGAATGTACACTCCCATTTCACATCTAAAAATTCCCAGTTGAAGAATAAGAGGGCGATGGACTGGACGCTTATGAATTTTGTGACTAACAGTTTTGTTATGAATCCAAGACACGTACACAACTTAAGTTTCAATTACAGACTTGGAGCCATGTGTTTTGTCAAATTCAGCCAGTGACAGTTCAAATGACTTGAAGAAGTGACTATTATCACACCCAGCATTATGTGCTAGTAATGAATGGAGAGGCGGATGTGGCTAACTAGAGAGGTAGAGTTAATTGATAGTTCCGGATATACGGAAGCCCTCTAAACTTAAACATGGGCAGGACAAAGAATTATGCCAACCACAAATGTGGCCCACCTAGTATACCTGAAGCTCTTTACATCACACCGTGGCATGTACACCGAACAATGGAAGTTAGGGAATATGTTAAATAGAATTCGTTCACTGGAAAATTCTATACCAATGACATATCTACCCACAGAAGCAAGAATGCTAATATATGTAAAATGCAAATTACCTAGCGTGAAGGAAAGAAACCGGTTTCCAATTAAATGAAATATGGAAATATGTAGAACTTGTCAAAATAATTGACGTCGTTTAGGGGATTGATCCCGCCTAGTTTCATTAAAGATAAACAAAATATATTAAGCATTAGCACTAAAGATGCTCCTACAACATCGTCCGACCACAAAGTAAGAGAGACTTTAATTTAATAAAACCACAAACACAGTAAACAGAACAGGGCGGTGGCTCAAGGAAATTTGTTTCCATGCACAAACGGTATTTCTCTACAAGGCAGTGATTTACCCCCATCATAATAATTTCTCAAAAGAATGTCATTACACAGGGTTCAGGAACTTGAAATACTTCATTATAGGCTCTTACTAAATCGGCAGAAGCCTTGTTGATAGGGAAAGCATATTTACATGCACGCCATCTCATAGTTTGTATCATATCCATCGAATTTTAAAGATAAAAATTTTATTAATCTACAGATTTTGTATGAACCACACTTAGGTCACATCCCAATGAAGATGTTGTTCATGGATTTTTGACTAACAGAAGTGTGAATTAAGAATCAACTAAAATCAACCGATGAATAATTTCCAACAGTTAATAGATGGGTTTCTATGATTGATGAACTTAACATAATTAAACTTTGTGTGGAGCCAAACGATGTCCCGTTACATAGGATAAATAAAGAGAAACAAAGAAATCCCTTCGCTACATAAACTTCTTCTGGTTTAAGGAGATAAAAGAAAGTAATAAATTCACTCGGCACAACCTACGCCCTTAATAGATGGCGTTCCTCTAATTTGCACAGTATTCCTAAATGCAAATATAGATCTATTGTTTCCACAACTAGAAGAAATTAGAGATTTTGTTCAAGATTCGGTAAATAAAAATATAATAAAGAGCTACGCATGCAAGACACAGTTTTTTTTCAAAGACATGGGAGTATTAAGGTAATCAGAAGATCATTCATCAACCAGCTGAAGAAATCACTATGTACAGACACATTTTTTTCTTTTAAAAAAAAACAGGAAACACATATTTAACAAAGGTAAGACCATGGAACCTGGTGTCTGGCTTAAAAAATTGAATTGGCTACAGATTTTTTCCTTCTATCTGCAACAAAACACTTCCTTCAACCCTCTTGATAAACTGAATTCTCCCCAATCTCCAAGAAATTCCAAAGAAAAGAGCAGAGCCTGCTTCTAAAAACTTTTTTTTTGCCTCCAAAACATTCATGGAAAAACATGCAAAACTGAATTAGTTTTCTTCTGGGAGAGATTAAAGGCAATTTCCCCTATGGAATTAACTTCGCTCCTTTAATTAGTTACTCCCGTAACATTTTTTGATTCCACCACTTATTCCACATTTTCTAATCTAGAAATCTTTATTTTAATTTTCCTTTTCCTTTACATGCACACAAAACATTATTTATTTATTTATTACATTAAATTTCTTTTATAATTTATTTACACAAATGTATAAATATATATATATTATTGAATACTCTACTTAAGACTTAGCTCTTATCTTAAAGAAATTAAACTCCATAGCGAAGTTACATAAGTCTTTTAATTTATATTAGACTTTTAAATCATCAATTAAGCCTTCAAATTTAACGTTCAAAATAGAATGAAATAATCTTACCAGACTTAAAACTTAGACATGACTCCAATTCAAACAACGTAAAGCAACAAAAACATGAAAAAGTTTGACAAGCACACGGAAATGAAATGACACCAAAGACTTACTAGCTGGGAGAGACAATAGTTATACATCCTTTAAAAGGACATTGGCTTGAAGTGGGGGACCCAATGCAACCTCCAAACAATAGCTTCATTGGGCTATGGCACGCTCAAACCTAATAAATAGGTGGAGTTGATGCCATGTACCTACAGCCTACAGCAGAACAAGGTGTCAAACATGTACATATATAATGAGTAGTCACACCGTGATGGGGAATTTGTAAAGTCACAGGGAACTCGCAAGTGAGTGATGCAACATTGTTCCCATCACCAACACATAACATCTACATTATCACATGAATGCATACATCATAAATAACATCATATCACCATATTCTATTAAACAATTAACTAATCTGACAAACATTGCATAAACGAAAGACATTAAATATCACATTGTCATTAACATTGTTAAACCAACCATCATAGCATCAGCAACATCGCTAAGCTAATCACCATAATATCATCAAACAGTCTCTACAATAGCGCATCAAAATATCATCATGTCCGAACAATATCCACAAAGTCATAATGTCTAACAACAAAATAGCATCGGATAGTCTAGAGGAAATCAAAAAATGTTGTCTGAACATGAGCAACCTGAGGGGCATCATAGAGTCAAATAAAGCAATCCACCAATCATGGATCTGTATCTAGTCCAGTTTGCTTTAGGAGAATCATCATCTTGTGTCAACTTACATCTGGTCACCATAGGTGTACCAACCCGCTTTGAATCTTCCATACCAAAATTCTTTAGCAATTCTTTCACATACTTGGACTGAGATATAAATATCCCTTTATCTAGCTAAGTAATTTTCAATCCCAAAAAGAATTTCATTTCGCCAATCATAGACATCTCAAACTCACTTTGCATCTCATAAGAAAACTTCATGCACAAACTATGATCTCCTCCAAAAATGATATCATCAACAAAGACTTCAGCAATCAAATCTTTATCATGATCAATCTTGAAATACAGATTACTATCTATAGTACCTTTATTAAATCCAAGCTTCAACAAATACTTGTCCAATCTAGCATACCATGCTATTGGGGCTCGCTTAAGTTCATACAATGCTTTCTTCAACCGAAAAACTATATCTCCCTGATTAGTCAATTGAAATCCATTAGGTTTCTCAATATACACTTCTTCCAGTTCACCATTTAGAAATGTTGACTTGACATCCTGAAACATAGATATTTGGGTCTATGTACTTCTCTTGCACTCCTAGGGTTTTTCACCTAAAAGGAGAGAGATAAACCTCAAAAACCTAGGTGGTTCACTCAATATAAGATATGTATGATGAAATTATGTCTAAATACAATGTTCTAGATGCAACTAATTGATAATATTGATTGATTAAGTATGCTAAACTATTGAAATGCAACTTGTTTGAAAACACATTGTGTTATGTAGAAATGAATGCAAAACTTAACAGAAATGAATCAAACTAAGAGTGTGCACCTAGGATCTTGATGAAGGCTGGAAAATACTTCTAGAAGGCTTCTGATATTGAAATTTAGGCCTGGTGAGACTCATTCGCCACTTTAGGAAAATCATTCCCAATTCTGGATGACTGTACCTGAGCCCATTTGAGCCAAATGGGTACCCAAATCTACAAAAATCTTCAGAAAATATGTACAATGGGACTCATTCACCACTAATGGTGAATTAGTCCACCTTGGACTTTCTGAAAACTCAAAAATTGAATATGTAGCTTTCGGATTGCTCAATCTGCACCTCCAGGTGTCTAGATCTAAAATTGCAAAATTTGGGCCTATAAGTGACTTTTTCTTGATATTTTGACTTGAATGATGAAGAGATGACTTGAATGACTTTTAAACTTGATTTCCAATTATCTCCAAGCCTCCAAGAGTCCTAAATCTGCAAACAAACAAGAAAAGAAAGAGATATGTTGAATGTTAGGGCATGGGGGTTTTCCTTGGTCAAACCCTATTTAGGTAATTAAACCAAAGTGATGAAATAAAGTAATGAAACATGCAACAATGGAGACATTATTACCTTTTCGTGATGATTTGATCTTGAAATTTTACAACATGACATGAAGATTCAGCCCTTGAATGCTTTAGAAAGCTAACTTGATGACTTATAATGAAGAAACCCTAGCTTGCTTGACTTGGATGAGAAGATAGATGATGAATTAAATATGAGAGATGTAAAGATGGATTGTTAGACGTAAAATGAGGATAAAAACACTTATTTATAGACAATTGTGCCTTAGTATCCCAATTATACTTCATCACAGGCCGACGTGCAAAAAAATTGAACTTAAAACCTAATTTTTCCTGCTCAAACCCTGAAAATGACTCAAAATGGGACTCATTCACCACTAATGGTGAATGGGTCCCAAAGGGGTCATTTTTGCTAGCTAGAATGTCGAGAAGTAAGAAAATTAGGCTTATATGATGACTATGTCGATTATTTGATCAAATTATGCCTCGGGATGCACAATATGGGTCAATTAAGGCCTATTAATGATGACGTAAATGTTGAATAGGGCTTGGGACACATAAATCACTGTGAAAGTGTGATTAAATACACTTTACAACACTAAAATTAGATCCACATAGCCTAGAAGGGCACAAAAACCATGTGAATGTGCAAGACACATTACAACACTAGCTTATCATTAAGTTTACATTAAGAACCTTCTAGATTGATGTAATAATGTTATTAAACACATTTTATAATGTTGAATTAGGGAGAAATAAGTTAATTAAGTCTAGAAAAGTGTGAAAGTCCTTTACAAGACTTTATAACACCTTTACAAGACGTCAATAAACATATTTTATTCAAGTTGCAAAGGTCCAAGACCTAGTGTGGATGCATAAAATACCTCACAACACTAAATCAAGGCCTCATTAAGTCCATTTTATCATGACTTAATCCCATGTCAATCAAAGGGTCCTTTTCTCTATAGTACATTTAGCCCCCACTTTAGTGAGAGGATGAGCTTACTTCAAATTTACACTAAAGTAGACATTCAAGGGAGATCCTTATGCACAGATGCAGATGAAAAAGAATGAAAAAAATCAAAGAAGATGGCCAAGCCCCTAGGATCGAATATTCTAAGTCAAGCCCCCAAGATGCAAAATCATGCAATCGCAAGAATGAAGAGAATGAAAGACAGGGAAGATGTACTCACTCTAGAGCCACAGAACTAGTTGTCTGCGGGGTGAGAAAGCCCAAAAAGGTAAGATACATACGCTAGTTGGTATACACTCACAAACACAAAGGTGGCTATGGGGAAAAGTCATGCCGCTAGGTGGGCTTCCCGCTCAACCATGTCAAAGTTATACCTCCTAATAACTTTAACAAGGCGCCACAAGAAAACACTTATGAACAAAAAGAAAAGGTACCACAGTCATGCAAGTTGTGTTATGCAAGGTGCAAAAAGGAATGTAAAGTGTAAAAATGTAAGATGTTCAAAGGAGTCTTGTTCAGTTCATGCAAGGTCAATCACTTAGGGAACATTGTGTCTAATGTCTCCAAGAGAGGACCAATCAAAGAATAGTATATTCACAACTTAGGGGATGCAGTGTGTTGCATCAAGCCACCAAGAGGAATGTAATATGCTAAGATAGATCACACGTATGAAGGACATCACACCCAATGTCATCCACAAAGTGACGAACACATCATATAAATGACAAGGCTACACTAGGAACCAAAAATGCAAATGAATTATGGTATTGTATGCCCCCCACTTTAAAGCAATTGCTAACACCATTGTTGTGAGAAATTGCTTTAAAGTAGAAGAGGAGAATATAAGAGCTTATTCAAAAATCCCTATTCCAAGTCATATGTTTTCGATAAGCTACGTCATGAAAGAGGGAAGTATGTCACATGCGAGTTAATCTTAAGACATGTTGTCCACATCCCAAGCTTGCTCTTTATACATTCATGAAAGGTTAATGATTAGTCAAAAGAGACATCAGCAAGTGCCATACAAGGATAAGGCTTGCTAACCCTTTGCCTCCATTTAGTGCAAGAAAAAGGTGATCCTAGAATGGATGATGGTATGTTGGCCCTTGCTATGGATGTAAGACATGCAATAGTGAGAATGTGATTGTCCTACAACTATTACATGGCAAGGAGCAGCAACTAAGGTTATTTATGTGAATAAGGAAGAGTCTTGGAAGAGTCTTGTGTGATAATATTGATGTTAAGTGAAGATTTGGTGATCGTGGTTAAAGGAGAATAACCAAGACCATGAGTGGTTTGTTGTGTGTTAAGCTCTATAGGGTTTCAGATACCTTTCTCTCAAGCACTACAGCCTTAAATTCCATTATACCCAAATTGTTTCATGAAGTCATACCCTTTTCCATAAAGTTGTTTCAATACTTTGGAATTGGGTGTTTGTTCATTGTTGTGTTCGTCAAGGGTGATTATAGAGTTTGTGGAATTTTCTAAAGTGGTTGAGGTGGATGCTTGTGAAAGGTTATTTGAATGTTACGTTGACAAGATAGTTGGTTGTTCTTGTTTCTCATCTTTCTTGTGCGTGAATATGTATTCACCCATAATTGATGGTGTGAATTCTAAGGATCCCCAATTGTCACCAAAGAATTTAGATTGTCATTCCTTATCATTATGTTCAATTTCTATGTTGGAAGTGGGAATCAAAGTTGTTAGAGGACTTGTAGCTCCTTTTTCAAGATGCAAGCAACTTTCAGGCTTGGGATTTGTTTCAATTTGATAAATTTTATTATTATAGACATATTTCATTATACAATGAAGGGTTGAAGGCACTGCATTCATCTCATGAATCCATAGTCTGCCTAGAAGAAGGTTGTACAAAAGATCATAAGGAATGACATGAATAAGAGTTTGCAAAGTAACCACCCCAACCATAATAGGTAAAGTGATTACACCAAGCAGTTGCTTTGTTGTATTATCAAATCCTCAAATAGAGACAGAATCAAGTATGATTTGAGATCTATTGGGTTTTAATCAATCAAGGAGACTCACACCACACACATTAAGGGCGGAACCATTATCTATGAGAGTGTGTTTGATACCTGTGCGATGGAATTGAGCAATTATCATTAAGTCATCATTCTGATTACGCAACTCCAAAGGAGGGAGCTCATGTTAATGAAAGGTAATATCAAGATTATTTTTGTGTACAAGAGCTACTACATCATTCGAAGTGGTACCAGGAGGAATTGTGATTTGGTTTAAGGAAGATTGAAGAATATTGATGTAATTTGGTGAGGTCTGAAGTAAATCCCAAAGGGAAATTTTTGCAAGAGTATTCTTTAATTGCTCAATAATATCACACTCCTTTGTTTGTGGGATGTAACGAGGAGCACTAGGAAAATTAGGCAAAGGTAGTGATGGTGGAATTGGTTGTGGTGGTTGTGGGTTATTTCGTGTGTTATATGTATGAGCAACAGTATCATCACTAGATTGTTGTGATACATTAGTGTTAGGTGGGTATAAAGTGTGGCATGGTCAATTAGAGGGATGAAGCAGATGTGAGGGTGGGTAAAGGATAAGTTTAGGTTTATTTGGATTTTTGTGTTTGTGTGAAAGGGGGTAAAGTGTGGAGCAAGGTTTATTGGAAGTATGAAGGTTATACGAGGGTGGGTAAAGGTTGAATGTAGTTGAATATTGTTAACATCCCATAACAAGTGAGAATCTTCAGTGTCTTTGAAGGGCATGTTATCTTTGTCTTGGGTCATAATATCCTCCCTAGAAGGAGCGTTGTTAGGAGAACAACAAACCACATGTTCATGACAATTAAGGTTTGGTTCATCTAAAAGAACTTCATCGCCACTAAGGGAGGTATTAATGGTTGAATGTGTTTCATTATTGATAGTGGGGAGATTAGGGGAAGAGTGTATTTGATTTTTGGTTGTTTCTAAGGTCACATTCTCTCATTCCATATTGTCTACCATACTAGGAGATCTTGTAATAAGTTCATATAAGGTTGAAATTGGAAAAGTAGCTTCATCACAAGTATGAGGAGGATCAAGGATTGAATTCATTTTCTCGATTTTAAGTTTTTTGTAAGTGAAAGGAGACAAGTCAAATTCTCATGACTCTCATTGGTTATGTTTTCTAACAACATAGTATCTTATTCACAACTAGGAGAGATACTAGGAGAAGAACAAATGGGATTATCATGATCGTTTATGACTTCATTGCTTTGTTCCCTAATATCTTCCAAAATAGGAGTGATAGGGGAAGGATAATAAAGAGGGTTGTTGTAGACCTTAAAGATTTGACTATTTAATACCAATCTATCATCCTCATCATTTATAATCTCATTCTCGTGTGTTATCTTATCTTTCCAAAGGGGATGAAGAGAAGGACAAGAAAGATTTGCATGATGCTCAATGATTGTATCTTCTTTCGCCAAGATACCTTTGTCGCTAAAAGGAGAGGTATTGGGAGAAGAACAAATATGATCATCATGGTTATCTATGTTTGTATGCACTTCTATCACATCATCCACACAAAGAGGAAAGATAGAAGAGGTTATGAGGTTAAGGTTAACATTGTCATTTTCCCTCTCTTGCGTTAAGAGACTTTCATAACTAAGACATGCATTGAATGAATTACGATCATGCTTATTAACTAAATTTTTCTTTGCAAATTTGGAGAAGATTGAAACTAAAATTTTGAAAGAACAATCTTTGATAACTCAAAATGCAATGCAAAATTCTGAAATGAAATGTAATTTTCAAATGACAATTGACTGATTAGAACAAGTAACAATGTGAGAATGCAAACTTGAAATTTAAACCATGCATGAAATGAGCTAATTAAGGCTAAATTTTATGAAACGAATACTACATAAATTTAACTAACTAATATATAGGTTAAGGCACCAAACAGAAGCCTAAAAACAAGGATCTGAATTCTAGAAAATGTTGTTTAAGGGGTCAGAAGGGACTGATTCGCCCAGGTTGGCAAATGAGTCCCACTATGGACTTTTTTCAAAATTTTCAGAAATTTTTTATTGATTTTAATGCTTTCAGAGTGCTATGATGCAAACCTAATTGCAAAATGCAAAATTTCAAAGAGTGGAAATGGATTTAGATGCTAACAATGCAACCTAAATGCACTTTTTATGAATGCAAAATTTAACACCTAGCATGCAAATGAATCATGAAAATCCTAATGCAAGCTCAATGAAAGCCTAGATCTATGATGGACTCCAAAATTAGAGAAAAAAGTGATAAAAAAGTAGGTTCACCAAAATGAACCATAGATTTTTGGGTCTATGTACTTCTCTTGCACTCTTAGGGTATTTCACCTAAAAGGAGAGAGATAAACCTCAAAAACCTAGGTGGTTCACTCAATCTAAGATATGTATGATGAAATTATGTCTAGATGCAATGTTCTAGATGCAACTAATTGATAATATTGATTGATTAAATATGCTAAACTATTGAAATGCAACTTGTTTGAAAACACGTTGTGTTATGCAAAAATGAACTAGAAATGAATGCAAAACTTAACAGAAATGAATCAAACTGAAAGTGCACACCTGGGATCTTGATGAAGGCTGGAAAAGACATCTAGAAGGCTACTGATAATGAAATTTAGGCTTGGTGGGACTCATTTTCCACTCTAGGCGAATTAGTCTAGTTCTGGATGACCGTATCAAAGCTCGTTTTAACCAAATGGGTGCCCAAATCTACAAAAAAAATATGTACAGTGGGACTCATTCACCACTAATGGAAAATTAGTCCACTTTAGACTTTCTGAAAACTCAAAAATTGAATTTGTAGCTTTTGGATTGCTCAATCTACACCTCCAAGTGTCCGGATCTGAAATTGCCAAATTTGGGCCTGTAAGTGACTTTTTCTTGATATTTTAACTTGAATGGTGAAGAGATGACTTAACTAACTTTACAAATTGATTTCCAATGATCTCCAAGCCTCCAAGAGTCCTAAATCTACAAAAAAAAGACAAGAAAGAGATATGTTAGGGCATGGGGGTTTGCCTTGGTCAAACCCCATTAGGTAATTAAACCAAAGTGATGAAATAAAGTAATGAAACATGCGATAATGGAGATTATTACCTTGTCATGATGATTTGATCTTGAAATTATGCAACATAACATGAAGATTCAACCCTTGAATGCTTTAGAAAGCTAACTTGATGACTTATAATGAAGAAACCCTAGCTTGCTTGACTTGGATGAGAAGATAGATGATGAATTAAAGATGAGAGATGTAAAGATGGGATGTTAGATGTAAAATGAGGATAAAAACACTTATTTATAGACAATTGTGCCTTAGTATCCTTATTATACCTCATCACAGGCTAACATGTAGAAAAATTGAACATAAAACATAATTTTTCCCGCTCAAACCCTGAAAATGAGTCAAAATGGGACTCATTCACCACTAATGGCGAATGGGTCCCACCTAGATGTGACTAATTCACCACTAATGGTGAATGGGTCCCACAAGGGTCATTTTTGCTAGCTGGAATGCCGAGAAGTAAGAAAATTAGGCTTATATGATGACTATGTCAGTTATTTGATCAAATTATGCCCCGGGATGCACAATGTGGGTCGATTAAGGACTTTTAATGATGATGTTAATGTTGAATAGTGCTTGGGACACATAAATCAATGTGAAAGTGTGATTAAATACACTTCACAACACTAAAATTAGGTCCACGTAGCCTAGAAGAGCACAAAAACCAATGTGAATGTGCAAGACAAATTACAACACTAGCTTATCATTAAGTTTACATTAAGAACATTCTAGATTGATGTAATAATGTTATTAAACACATTTTATAATGTTGAGTTAGGCAGAAATAAGTTAATTAAGTCTAGAAAAGCGTGAAAGTCCTTTACAAGACTTTACAACACCTTTACAAGACATCAATAAACATATTTTATTCAATCTGCAAAGGTCCAAGACCTAGTGTGGATGCATAAAATACCTTACAACACTAAATCAAGGACTCATTAAGTCCATTTTATCATGAATTAATCCCATGTCAAGCAAAGGGTCCTTTTTTCTACAGTACACATCCATCTGATAAACCTTGAAGCTTTTGTAAGTAGCATAAGCAAGAAATAGTCTCACAAAGCTTCAATCCTAGCAACAAGAGCAACAATTTCTTCAAATTCAATTCCTTCCATCTAATAATATCCTTTACACACAAGTCTTTTTTTTATTCTAACAACTTCACCTTGCTCATTTAGTTTGTTCTGAAAGACCCGTTTAGTTCCAATTACATTTTTGTCCTTAAGTCTAGGAACAAGAATCCATGTATCATTCTTCTCAATTTGTAGTATTTCTTCTTTCATTGCTTCCACCCAATGTTCCTCTTTGCATGTTTCATTGACACTATTAGGCTCAGTCTTCAAGATCAAACAATATTCTTTTGCAATTCTTCTCCTAGTTTGAACACCTTTGTTCTTATCACCAATAATCTAATCTTCTTAATGATTTAGTCTTACATACCTCAGAGTCTTAAGATGTTCTTCAACTCCAGGCTCTTGTGATCTCACTTATGTGCTTTCACTAGTTCCTTCCTCTTGATTTTCCTGATTCACTGAAATGATTTGAACTTGATTTGAAGTCTAAACTTTCTTTCCTTTATCTAAACTGTCATTTTGATCATCTGAATCATATTCATAGGTTTTGGATGGTCTGATTGTGTCTTCATCAACCTTGACATTAGAACTTTCAACTACTTTCCTCAATCTCTTATTGTAGCACTGGTAGGCTTTACTTTTAGTAGAATAACCAAGAAAAATTCCTTCATCACTTCTAGCATCAAAATTTCCTATATCTTCATCTCTTTTGATGTACCATTTACTCCCAAATATCTTGAAGTATCTAACAGTACACTTATGGCCATACCATAGCTCATAAGGAGTCTTACTGGTATCACCTTTGACTTGTACCCGGTTGAGAAGTGTAAACAGCAGTACTCATAGCTTCTCTCTAGTAGATATGAGGAACATTTCCTTCTAGCATCATTTTCCTAGCAGCTTCTTGAATTGTCTTGTTCTTCCTTTCCACAACTCCATTTTGCTAAGGGGTCCGTGGGGCAGATAATTGTCTCTTTATTCCATGCTCTTCACAAAAAGAATTAAACTCACCAAAAGTGAATTCACCACCTCTATCTGATCTCAGACATTTAATCTTCAAACCTATCTTTGTCTCAACCATAGCCTTAAAAATATTGAATTTCTCTAGAGCTTCATATTTTTCCCTTAAGAAAGTAACCCACATCATTCTAGAATAACCATCAATAAGTAACATGAAATACCTATATCCTTGTAAAATTTTGACTCTAGAAGGACCCCACAAGTCGGTATGCACAAGCTCCAACAATTCATTTGAACAATGTTGTTTGCTTCGAAATGAAACTCTAGTTTGCTTCCCTAACTGACATTCCTTGCATATAGTATTGGTAGGTTTTATCAACTTAGGAAGATCTCTCACAGCCTAGGTAGAACTTATCTTGATAATATTTTCAAAGTTTACATGACACATTCTCCTATGTCGCAACCAACGTTCATCAACTTGAGCAATCAGACAACTTTTACCAGTAGCATTTAGGTGAAAGATATTTCCTTTTGTTTTTGTACCTGATGCAATCACATTTCTAGAACTTCCCAATATTCTACACTTTCCATCCTTGAATTGAAGATTATATCCCTTGTCAACCATCTATCCAACACTTAAGAGATTATGCTTCAAACCTTCCACCTATAGAACATCATCAGTATTATGCTTACCATCAAGAGAAACAGATCCTCTGCCATGCATTACACCAGCTTTGTCATCACCAAATCTTACAACACCACCATCATACTTTTCCAATCTCACAAATTTAATTTTATCACCTATCATGTGATGAGAGCATCCACTTTCAATCACCCATTCATCTTTTTCTTCAACTTGGGCAGCTAGGGCTTTCTCCACATATGTGTAACTAGCAAATTTAGTAGGTGTTGGATCATTTTCCTTGATAGCAATAAATACCCATTCATCCTCACTTACATTCCCTTTATCAGATTCATCATCTATCACACCTTCATCAACAGCATAATAACACTTTCTTTGAAATCTAGGCTTGTTAGGTCTTGGCTTAGGAACTCTTTTCGGACATCTTGAGGGAAAATTACCTATCTTTTTTCAAGAAAAACATTTAATAGGAAATTTTCCTTTATACTTACCTTCTCCTCTAGCTTCCCTCTTGAAAATAAGTGCTTCAAGCTCATCTAGTTTTCTCTCTTCTTCTCAGGGATAACTTTAAGAAATCCCCCCTTGGCGAAGGTGTAAAATCTTGGCAAATCTTTCCTTTAATTTAAAAATATATATTAATTTTCCTAGCGAATCTATGCACATTAGTAAAAAAAATTGTAAAATCTTGGCAAATCTTAATGAATAATTGGTTAAGATAATAATCACAGTGGTGAATCCTAGCAAATAATCACTAAAAAGATTAATTACAATGGTGAATCTCCCTTTTAAAATTTTGCATAGTTGTTTGGCACAGTTCCCCCATATTTTTTTTATTTTTTGTAATATTGAAGTAGGGGCACGTGCCTTTTAAAAGGCTTGTTGAGGCCCAGAATTTTTTTTGGTCCACATGATTAGGTTTAATCGTGTGGACCAAAACAAATTATGGGCCTCAACAAGCCTTTTAACAGGCACGTGTGTATTAAGGCGCATAATCAACTTGCAACCATTTGATTAAAACGATAATCGATGATTTGATGGCAATAAATTAAAGCCCCGAAATATCCCTAAAACTAAAAGGTAATTTATTATTGTGGTGATATTTCCTCGAAATTAATGGTAGTAATATAATATTATTGGCGAATTTAATTAATATTTGTAATTATAGTATAAACTATTAGTGAATCGGTTCCAATGATGCATCGTTTACATAGGAAAATTAATCGAGACGAAATTAATTTTTTGTAAAAACCTGGCGATTCAACATCATTTTTAGCTTGCACTATTTTCTATTTCTAGAGGTCTCAATTTTAATTATTCACCAATTGGCGAAGATTCGCCACTAAAGTTTTCCATGCTTCTTCTTCAATCACTCTCATTTTCTCCTCATACTTGAACACCTTTCTAGAAGAACTTTCTCTTGGATCATATCTATGCTTATCTTTTCTAGATATGGTAGCTTTGAATGCAAATTTTATCTTGGGAAGAGAATCGCCGAATTAACTTAACTCAAAATTAGTAAGCTTACCAATCAACATATCTCTGGTTACATTTGTCATGGTCCAGATCTCCTCAATAGCAGTAGCTTTGGCTTTGTATGCAATAGGCAAGGATTTGAGCACTTTAGCAACAATTTCTAATTCTTCCAATGTTCTACTAGCACATCTGATACTACACACAAGTTCATTCACTCTCTGCATGAAAGAAGTAATGTTCTCATCATCACCCATTCTCAATATTTCATATTTCCCTTTCAGGCTTTGGAACTTAGCAATCTTCACATGAGCATCTCCTCCATACAAAGTTTCCAACTTTTTCCAGATCTCATAAGAAGTCTTCAGATCCATTACATTTGTCATCTCAAAATCAATCAAAGCACTCAACAATGCTTCCTTAGCCCTGATATTGTACTCGACATCCTTAATCTTAGCTGAAGTAGAAGGATCATTTTGTGGGATGATATATCTATTCTTTGTGATATTCCAGTAGGGTTCACCAATGCATCTTAGATGACACTCCATTCGATTCTTCCACAGAGAATAATTAGTTCCATCAAATCTTGAACTATCCTTCTTATATGTCACCATCCCAGATCACCTCAAGCTATTAAACTTCTTCTGAGGAACCTACTCTGATACCAATTGTTCACAACACAAGGGTAGACAATTAAGAGGGGGGTGAATTAATTGTCTCAAAAATTATACTTATTTAACTTATTCTCATATTTGATAAATAAACATGAAAGCATATTCGATTTTTTTAGGTGGAAACCCTGTTAGGGGAAAAAGCATGGTGGAGGTTAGTCCACAAGATTATACCCTAATAAAAGTATAAAAAATTATAAATGGGGAATGCACATGCATTCAGGCACACTGCCTAGAGCTCACTACTCAAATACAAAAGGCTTACTACCCAAAAGAAGACACACTGTCTTACAAAAACGTTCGGATTACATCCAGAAGATTTTGAACTAAAAAAATAGTATATGCTAATGCATAATTACAATTTTGGTTAAGCACATAAACATCTACTCACTCTTCTTCACACTTTACTTCTGCCTTCAAAAATTATAACATTATTCGTACATAGCATTCGCACATCATTCGTACACACACCTTCAAATAGTATAAACAATCACTCATATATATCCACAACAAGAGATAACATCATCTACATATCGGCTTCAATAAAATATAAAATGTGTACAAACTGTCGGCCCAATCCATAAACAACTTTCAATGCGCACCAACCAATGTTGGCCACAACATAGTAAGGATCCAAAACAACATCCTCAAACATGAACCACCTTCGAAAATTATGCCTCGAAGATCCACAACACACTACAATCACCCTGTCGACCATGATCATGAAAAACATGAACGCACAACAGAAAATCACCAATCACAAGTACAATGATCAATGTGGATCAACAACACAGATAGAGCACAATCTAGAAATATCCACAAGCATCATAAATCACCATAGAAGCATCTGCAACAACACAAATTACTAGAATCACATTATCTTCTTTCAAGAATACTAACTAAAGCAACAAAAAACTATCAAAACACAGATACTCATAATTTGATCAAATCTTCATACGAATCTCTAAAAATTTATGTGGATAAACTAGATATACTCGACAACAAACCCTTTAATCCACAACCTCTTATCATCAATATATTGTGCTAACGAACATACTAAACTTCACTGCACCACTGACAACCTGCAACTTATTTTATTACAATTTTCTCAATATCCTCGACATATACAACCTTAATGCCAATAGTGTTGAAATTAATGACAACCACATATCAGCAACATCCAACAAGATTAAATGTATATAATTATATTATATTTATAAATATATATATAATAGTATATATAGGTTATATTATTATTATGTATTATATTCTACAATATAAAATATTAAATATAAGTATGAAATTATTATAATTAATGACTAATATATTTCTATATAGATCAAATTAAATTAATTTATACAAAAATTCATAGTTTAATTGATCTTTGGATAGGTTAGGAAAAAGAAAACTATATGTATGTTAATACAAAATAAAATAAATAATAATAATAATAAATGAACAATATCATTTAAAAATTACCTGCCAATTAACCTCATCTACTACACAAATGTATGCAACAAACAAACCACATTTTTCCTTAATTGACCTTCCACACCTCTTCGGCATACCCATTGCACACCAAGGTGCCATTGCTAGTATATATTAGCATACATATATTAAATATTAATATATATAAAATACGTCAAGAGTTATTCTTGTCGCTTATTTTCATCATTTTTTCTCTAATCAAAACTCTAATCCTAACCCTAATTGAATGCTATTTTAAATTGTAGCCATTTTTTTAGCTTTCAAATTAGTGCTTCATATCTATCTTCCCAAAAATAATATTAAAATATATTTAAAATAATATTTAAGTTTTATTGAAAATATTTAAAAAGTTAAAAAAGTAGAATCTGGAACAAAACTAACAGCTTTCATGAAAAGAAAATTGTTTTTTAAATTTATTTTAGGAAGTTAACAATAATGACTACGTTTTTTTTTCAAAAGATAAGAAGATAAGATTTAAGAGTGGATATAGATTAGCATGTCATTTGGACGTCAATTTCTAGCTGAAGAGTTTTTCTTTACACATTGTTTTTTGGTGGATGCCATTGTAATATGCCTCTCGACATAATTAATTTATGCTGAAGGTGTATCCCTATTTGAAAGAGACGAAGCTAAATTGTCAAATCAATGGACCAAGTTGCACGAAAAGGGATGGGATACGATTCAAACAACGTCAACCGTTCGATTTTCGCAGTTTTCATTGACCTATTTCCTTAGGCGTACGTTACGTTGACCGCGTGTGTGAAAAGCTTCTCTTTTGGTTTTGTAGAGGTGTCTACCCGGGCAATTGCAACTACAACATCTGAAAAAAAAATTCCTATCCTTTATGCTTTGATGGATGTGCATACCCTGTTCCAAAGCCCACAATTTTGCGTAGGCAGGGAGAATGGTAGCAAAGGTTGTGGAGTGTTGATTTACACCTTCCAATTGCCAATGTTGGGGTCCGGATGAACAAGGGACGAATCTTCCGGCCTGCGTTGCTCTCTTGTTTCCACACCCTTGCCACCCTAACATTCCTCAGATTCTTCAGGATTTCTTTATTGCCTTCATCTTCGGACAGCGCTTCTTCAAGCATTTAGAACATCAAGGTCTTAGATACACTATGCAGAGCTGGCGCACAATGGTTCATAACTTGAATTAGGCCGGAATGTTCTCTGATGGTAGAAGCTCTATTGGTGCCCCATATCAGCGCCTGCAATTGTCTTCTCAATGCACCGTTGACATCCAAAAGAATCAATCTATGGTGGGAAATTTATGCTGAAATGGATAAGAGGAAAATTCCTCTGAATGCTTTTACTTTCAATATTATGATTCATGCTCTCTGCAGAGATTGTAACCTGGAACGAGCATATGAATTCATGAATCTAATGGAAGAATCGGGCTTTGAGGTTGATAATGTGACATAATACTCTCGTGGATGAGTATTGTAAAATGGAGAAGTTGGAGGAAGCTTTTATGCTCTATAGGCTCATGCATAGGAGAGGTATTCTGCCCAACGTGGTTTCTTATACTACTCTGATATGTGTACTGTCAACTTTGATGAAGCAACCGAACATTTTGGGAAAATCCCATCAAGAGCTCGACACACATGTTGGACGAGACCGATTAATGGAGGAATCAGATATCCAGAAGTTGAAATATTTGCAGGCAAATGTGAAAGAAACTCAAGCTTTTTCCAGTGGGACCTCTTTTGACCATGCCCCGATAATTTCATACCAAACAAAGACTACTTACAAAGCACGAGTAGTTAGATATGTGATTGGCGAAAGAATAGGAGCGCAGGTTTAAGTTTGCTTCTTTGTGAGCCCTGGTTGGTCAGGGCTGCACTCAAGTAACTTTGAACATCCAGTGCTTGCCTCGATTGTGAGGAGATTTCATTCAATTTTGACCGTCCGTCAAATAGTCCACAGAAAGATCCTACAGTCGGCAGCAATCTTATAACGTTTTGCTCTGTTGGGAGTCACCGGACGTGATAGGAATAAGTTTTTTTGAATGGTATTTGCTTTAGCTATGCTCGTCTTGATAGTGATTTGACTCATATCTTCAGGACTTGAGAAAAATTGTGTATGATGGTTGTGTAAAAAGGGATGTAAATAGAGGTTATGGTATTTACAATAAGTTGGTGATTCTATGTTTGTATTAATGAATCTCTGTTGCTGCTAAGCTAAACCAGATTTTGTGCAAGTCACTTATTGGTGAATACCATACAATAATTGAGGCACATAATGCAAAGATTCCAGCATTGGTTGTAACGAATTAGCAAAAGAAGCCCATGTGGAGGATATAATCAATAGTTCTGCAAATTACAACAAAGATTGGATGATGTGCCATAAAAGATGTTTGATAACTCAGAAAGGAGCAGTGATGGTGATCCTTAGGCAATATATTATATTACATCACATAGAAGCAAAAAACTTAGCACATGCTATTTAATCCTCGTTACTATCTTTGCTCCATGTTGATTCATACCACATCACCAATTTTGGAGAACAATTCCCCTCATCCTCCCTGCCGTCCATTTGAAATTACTAAGGAATGGAGTGCATATGTCTCCAATCATCCAAGAAATGAGAGAGGACATAATAAATGCATCCCAAAGAGCATCCCACGAGTGACCCCTGAAGCATACTAAGGACACCAAGAAATCTTCAAAGGTGTTGAGAAGATTTGGGTCCCAAAAAAGAAAAAAAAATGATTTAAGAAATGTATGCATGACCCCCCCACCATATTGAACACATAAAAAACATAAAATCTGCTCATTTTGAGCAGACTTTTTACACCAGCAAACCAATAAATGGGAAAAGGGGGAAACAAGACTTTGTGTACAAAAAAATTGAGCATATAAAAGAAAGTGCAATAGCAGCCTTGTTTCAGTTTTAGGATCCTTGTTTTGCATGTTGAAACTGAGTTGAGGGTACTGAATTGCAGAAAGGATTGGTTGCAATTGTACACATAAAATTTGATGAGCAAGATGATTCAAAGAATGGCAATGATGATGAATGAGTCTGTCACATAGCATGGAAACAAAGGAGTAAGCATAGCCCATTTGAGCTCTGCCACTTGCTTGCTATATGTTGTGTCATTGTGTATAACATTGCCATTGTATATGACATTGACTATGTCATATTGTCTTGTCTTGAAACTCAGAAATTTAGGTTTTTTTTAATCTATAAAGGATCATGAATGTATCATTGACTTTTGAATTTATTGATTTGTATTTCAAAATATGTAATGTCACATATAATTTTGCTTCTTATGAATAATCACACTCATTATTTTATGTTCTAATTACTTATTTTGTCCATGTTGCTATATGGTATATTTTGAGAGGATTCCCTATGTGCTCACCCTTACTAACCCCATGTCGTTCCTTGAAATTCAGTGAGGCTCTATAGCGCTCTCTCAAACCTCCCCCTCATCCCTATTTATCTTTATTCAAAAAAATTGCTAGGACACAATTTTATACTTTATAGATTATTTTAAAGGACATCTTACCCATTACAATAATGTATGGGTAAGACATGCAATTTGACTGATAATTCTTTGAAGGATTGGTTAGGAGCGTTGAGATTTTTGGGCAAGGATTTGGGTTTGTTTGGAGTTTATAACTGCCTTTTTATTTGTTATTTGTTATACTTATATATGTTAATAGTTTTAAAGTATTAATATATATATGTTAATAGATTATAATATAATATTTATTATATATTTAAATTGTATTCAACTTATTAATTCAGAGTAAAAAAAAATTAATATTCATTTTAACATAGACAAACTAAACTTCTTTAATTATATAGTGTCAAAAATACTTATATATTATTTGTTATATCTATATTTAAATTGTAAATTATATTATATAATTGAAAGTATACTTATTATACATTTAAATTGTAGTGAACTTATTAATTCATACTAAATCTCATCTAACTAATATTAAATATTTAATTTTATATTATAAACATATTATATAATATATCAATGAAATATAATCTCTATTATGGTATTTAGTATTTTAATTAATATGTATGTATGTATGTATGTATGTATGTATGTATGTATGTATGTATGTATGTATGTATGTATGTGTGTATATGTATATATGTGTGTATATATATATATGTGTGTGTATATATATATATGTGTGTGTGTATATATGTGTATATATATATGTATATGTACATATGTATATATATGTCTGTGTGTATGTCTGTGTGTATATATATATGTGTGTGTATGTTTGTGTGTATATATATATATAATACTATATTATATTATGAAAATAAATGTTTTGATCATTCTTTGAAACCAACAAAAAAAATTACTTTATATTTAATCTTCAAAATATCTAAATTATTTTATGCAAATTACAAATTTTTAATTAAATTATGTGCTAAAATATTTCTTTATGACAAAAAATTTATTATGGACAATATCCATAAAATCATATATTCATTTTATATCCAATAGATTTACAATTTTGTGATAATACTTTATTCTCATATTATCTTCTTGATTGTTCTCTTTGTATTGTTAAAATATCTCACTTTTCTATCATTTGTTTTTCCTTTTATAATGTTTAAGATTATATCTTTCTTTACAATAATTATTTGTGAATTTAAGGCTAATACAAATGCTAAACAACACATATTCATATCATTTGTTAAAAAAAAAAAAATTTGATCAGGAGCCAACTCACAAGCAGATTCAACAAGGATGGCGCCATTACTTTGAAAAAATGAAGCAAATATTTGTACAATCAAAGCAAGCTACTTAGGAGCCATTAGTTCAAACATGAAAAACCCTCGATTCAGCTTGAACTGTAATGCGTTAATTAACACATAGACACATACTGTTATTTTTAGGGTCAATAGATAAATTAAAGTCAATTGAGTTCTTGTAATAGGTGCCTCTTCACGTAAGCCTCTGGGCCCGACCTTGTCACAACGATGAAATTTTAACAAATGTCCTAAAATGATAGCAATAAATTTTAAGTTCATCTTTTATCTACTAACTTGTAGTAAGCTCACCATTTGGATAATGTCTGCAATAACGTAAATTTCAAGTTCATCTTTATTTTATTAACTTTTAATTAAGCTCACAACCTTGATCATGTGTTGAAATAGATTCTGAGTTCAATTGGGCACTCATAGAATTCTCATGACATATTACTGTTTGGGCAATTCAACGCGACGCGACGCGTGTGGAATGCCCCATAGAATTTGTTCCTGAACGTTTTCTCTATGGGGGCAAAGAGATTGATGTGAAAGGGAAGGACTTTGAATAGATTCTATTTGGTTCAGGTAGAAAAATGTGCACATACATGTCTTTACCATTGATTGTGGTCACCTATACATTGGGGCATTTCTACCTCTCCATTTCCATCTTCCTCTCTATCTCTATATGTTTACCCCCCTCTCTCTCTTCCCTCCTCACTCTCTCCCTGTCTCCCTCTCTATTGCAAACATAACATGAGCTTCTTGGTAATAGAGCCTAATTATCTTCCTAATTTAGAGGGTTGTTTAATCATGTTTAGTTCCTTGTAAATGGATGCATGATCTATTTGAAGCTATCACTTCTCTATTTAGACCTTTGTTAAACAAACAAGATAATTTACTAAATACCCTACTAGTTGACCTCATTTACTATACAAATGACTGAAAAACAAATTAGATCAAACTTTTTCCTAATTGACCTTCACACACCTCTTCGGCATACCCATTGCTAGTATTTAATATATGTATGCTAGTTATTGTCTCAGTCATACCACGCTGATTTACAAGTCTAACGGGACGATGCAAGGCTTTGCTAATCCCGCTACAATATTAGAAGAAACCTTGACATTTATATTTGTTTTCTTTGTTCTTCTTTCTAATAATAAAAACGTTTGACTGAAAGTATTAAACGAGAAAAATCTGGTCAAATAAAAAAAAAGTCTGCACAGAAAAATTGGCGACGTCACCATGTATTCATTGTAAATTTGATAGACCATATTATTTTAGTAGTTTTTTTAATCTTCTCCATAAGGATCCGCCTATCCACGCACTAAATCTAAATGGAGAGGGATGAAATGGTAATAGTTGAGATCAATTCGAGCAACCTTCAGAGCTGCAGTAGTAGCAGTTGTGTAATTCAAGTGGGATATCAGCTGACAATGAATGAAGAGGATATACCCGATGTGAGCTCTGCTCGGATCTTCCGACTTCCAAGGCTACCGCGAGACTCCAAAGATGGTTTGTACAGTCCACATCTTGTTTCTATCGGCCCTTTTCATTATGGGAAGAAGGAGCTGGAAGGCATGGAGAACTCCAAATCTGAGGCAGTTCGAAGGATGCAAAAGAGGATCCAGAGGAGAAATCCACACGTTTCTATCAAGTCAATTGTTGAAGAGCACATACTGCTCAAGGACAAGAAGATTAGGGAGTTCTATGGTGAACATATTCCCTTCACTTCTATAGAATTAGCATGGATGGTAACCAGGGATGCATGTTTTGTTTATGAATTTCTTGTTAATTATGTAAAAGTTAATAGGAAAGCTCGGCATTTACATGATACTCAAGTATCTCGATTTGAGTATGTTCAGTGTTTTTATGAAGAGGAAGTGACTACATTTAAGTGGAAGAATGATCCAGTTTTTGATGTCGATCTTCAAAATCCCATGAGAGAAAGACTAATGAGTGACATACTTTTATTTGAAAACCAAATACCTCTCTGGGTTTTGAAGGATCTCCTCAAATTCCAGATGGGTTCTGCAAAAGCCGCTAAACAAAAAGTAGAAAACCTAATGAATATGCTGCTTTGGCGTGCGGACAGACATGAAGTTTTTATGTGGAAAGCTAGAGTTTCTTACAACATGTATTGTAAGAAACATGTCCTCGAAGTAGTCTACCGGTGCATGATCGGCACGGATGTTACCTCCTCTGCGGATAGTGAACTGCTGCACGTGCAGCCATCGTCTCGCAATCGCATGCAGATCTGCTTTGGGATATTCATTGATTCAATGAAAGCCATTTGTGGACGTTGGTGTAATCCTTGCTTTTGCTCTTCCTCCTCAAATAAGGGCCCTGGCAACGTGGTCGATATGGTGTATCTGAAGCTTCCAACAGCATTAGAACTCGCGCGCGGAGGAGTGAAGATCAAGCCTGTGCTCTTTGAAGATATAAAAAGGGGAGTCCGGCAAGATCCAACAAGATCGTTTGATTATTGTTCAGCCATTCGATGGATAAGATTTGATGAGAAAACATCAACTCTTTATTTACCACAAATAAGGGTAACGTCGCAGTTATATTCAGTGATGGGAAGCATTCCTGCAATGGAAGTGGCCGTTCAAGGGTACGGTAAGAAACCAATGACTCAGTTTGTGTTGCTTATGGATGAGCTGATTGACAACGAGGAGGATATTGCAGTGCTTAGAAACGCAGAGGTGATTAACAATTTCCTTGGAAGCAACCAACAAGTGGCAGATCTTTTCAATTTGGGTAAAGGGATTACTCATGTTCAGGGATGCAAAGAAATTGATGACGTCAGAATGGGATTACATAAGTATACGAGAAGAAAGTACAGGAAACTCTGGAGCGAGTTCGTAAGTGCTTATTTTTCCAAGCCATGGCTGCTCGCTGGTTCCATGGCTGCCGTGCTGCTAATTCTGATGACAGTGGCACAAGTTTTCTGTTTATTTTTCACTTGCAACCCCTATTCCTCTTAGAAGTCCATCTTTCTTCCTCTTTTCCGTTTTTGTCAGAGTATACTTTTTCAATTGAGCATAAATTCCAATAAATGTATTGAGTTTTTCAATGTCGGCACCAATAAACGTATGAAGTTTTTCAATGGCGGCAAGAATTTCCAATAAATGTAAGAAGTTTTTCAATGATTCAATTGTCATCATTGTTTACTTTCTAAAAATTACACATGGTCAAAGATAAATATTGGCTAGTAAAGTATGATAATTATTTAAGTTTTTAGCAAGGATGTTGTGTAAAATTGCTATTGAGTGATTGACTATTTGATCATGTCTTGTGATCCTGATCAAGATTTTTTCATGGTCAAAAGATTTTAAGTTTTTTAGTCCATGTAAAAGGTAGTTATACTAATACATCCATGTAAAATTTGTCCCTCAATTACTACTAATCCTTTTTTTAATCAATTCACATCAACTACCAACTTAATTGACCAAGCATCTTCAAACTAATTTAGAAGTATCGACTTCATAACATCTCCAATCACCATGGTGGCGAAAACTCTATGCCACCACTTAGACTTACACTCAAAGGTGGTAAGATCCCAAAGTTATGGTCATCCTTAGACCCAGACCTAAACCTTGAGGGTTCATTCATGATGACCCTGCCTACGTATCCCCTTTGGAAATTAGAGGCTTCATAGTTCACACACCAATGTTGGAGGGGGATCATCCTCTTCTCTTGTATGAGATCTTTGATCTTTCTTTTAACTCATGACTATTAATTAAATGCAGGTTTTAAATTGAGACCAATTATAATAGAATGATAACCATTTTCCATTAAGTGTTGGTTTCATACCAATCATCAATGTATAAACACACAAATTCACATAGGGTCAATATCCTTCGAAAATTCTCAAATTCACACATAATGATTGTCTTGAGCTTACATCACATACACGCAAGGTGAATAGCTAATACAAATCATAGGTACAATGATGAGTAGCTCATGTACACATCATAGGTACAATAGTGACTAGTTCATAAGTGTATTACAATATAATAGTGATTAGCTTATGTACACATCATAAGTATAAAAATGACTAGCTCATACACATATACAATACAATAATGACTAGCCCATATGCATATCACAATACAATAGTTACTAGTTCATACACACATCAAATATATCCATCGTGAATGATCTACACCTACATCACATGTTTACATATAGAACATCTAGTAAAGTGGAAATGGGTGCAATTTGTTGCATGCATCAACCCACTACCTGGTGCACAATCACATAAGCCCATAAGAATATCTCAATTGGAAAAAGAATTTGAGTGTATCATTTTCCCAATCAACCACCATTTGTGATGATAATTAAGAAATCTATACTACTTGATGTCATCACTAGCAAGGGCATCAACAACAATGTGCACATCCACAGTGGGTTACTAACTCCTACCCTTTTAGTTTATCCCATATAGAAAAGGAATGTTGATGTATTGCGCACTATACCATAGGTCCCATCCTTTTCCCTAATCTTATCCATCGATCATGATCATGGCAAGAATCTCATACTACTTGTCATACCATCAAACATCTGGAAACAAAATTTGATGTATCCCATACTACACTGAGGATCCACCCTCCATCCCAAGGGTCATAAAGGTATAAGTGATATTTTCACAGGTAGTGAACCTATCTAGCCTAGTAGATTTCATCTTCAATTTCCTATAGACTTGTTATCACCTGGAATTGTACCCTTGCTAAGTTGTAAAACTCAACCTACTAGTGAAACATGGGATCTTTTCCAAATTTGTGGATAACCTATGGTGGAAAAGAACCTCCAGAGAGGGTTGGTTCCCTTAGTACTCACCTATCCTAACTTATACTATTGCTACTACTAATGAAAAGGGATAGAAGGATGACATGAATTGAACCTAACTATGTGGGTTTAATGCACCAAAAATGTTTTTGAAACATTAGGAAATAGGGGGGGCCACCTTTAGGGAGATAGGGTTCCTACTTCACACTCTTGTTTCACTCAAGGAAACCCTAGAGATCTCAATCCAAGGACGAAATGAAGGAAAGAGATCTACTAAGGGTTGTCCTACGGTACGAATAATGAATAAGGAGGAGTTCACCACCAAGCTAGGGCTTGGAAAGACAAATGAAATGCAAGACCTAATGTTAAAACCGAGTGTAATGCAAAACTTCACTAAATGACCTAGAAAAGCATGTATATCAAAACAAAAAGCTAAGAAATCAAAATTGTGCACCTAGCGATCTATAGAGGCTTGAATGAAGAATTGAGATGCTGAAAATATTGAAAATAATGTATGTTGGGACTCATACGCCAAGCTGGGCGATTTAGTCCCGGATTAGGGTTTCTAGGCAGGAATATGAATTTGGCATAGATATGTCTAGAACACTTGAAATCTGAAAATTTCACTGTACTGGGACTCATGCTAGAAGTAGCGTATCAGTCCAGTTAGGCTCTTTTGGAAATTCAAATTCTAAATCTGCTCTTCAATCTCTGCTCTATCTTCTCCACCTAATTTTTGGGTCTGAATCTCTTATTTGCAACCTGTCGATGTCTTTTTGTGATTTCCAAAGCAAGGTGACAACTTTGAACGCTTTGAAAACTTTCTCCAAACTTTCTCTTCAATACATCTTCAACCTAGATCTACAAATCACACACTAAAGAGAGGGGGAAATGTTGTCTTGTTAGTGGAAAGGGGTTTTCCTTGGTCAAACCCCGTTTTGGTAATCAAACCTTGTAATGAAATCAAATGAGATAAGGGATGATGAATGAACAAAATGCAATGTTGTAACTCACCAAACCCTAGCAATAAAGTGTTGCAAACATGTATGAAGTGGCTCCAATGGATGTAGATCTTGACTCTTGCTTGAATGTGATGGATCTTGAATTGAATACTAGCTTGAATCATAAAACCCTACATCATAATTGTTAGCTCAAAAACAAACATGATGCATGATGACTTTGACATGATGCTTGATACTTGAATTATGCTCCAAAACACTTGATAATCAACTCTTGAGTCTCTACTCTTGAATGCTCTTGTAAACACTTGAATACTCTTGTGAACTTAAATTTTCTATAAGGATACTCATTCAACTTGCTAAGTTGATCTCATGAATTCTTAGGTGAAAATGAGTGAAACAAACTTGTATTTATACAAGTTTTTATGCCTAATTTCTTGAAATTACAACACTACAAGCCACAGATCTAGGAGGATAAAACCCTACCAAGAATTTGAATTTAATTTAATTTTGGGCCACACGGGACTCATACACCAGAAGTGGCGTGTGAGTCCCATTAGGCATTAATTATGGGACACATTTTCAAATTTTCTTAGATTCATGTGAAATCAAGATTGGGGCCCCGAAACCTAGGTGGGACCCATATGCCCAAGGTGGCATATAAGTCCCAGATCACTAAATCTAGGCCACACAACCTAAAAAGACATGAATTATGATTGGATGCTAGTTTATGTCAAGATTATCCTCATAAATATGCATTAATTAAGGCTTGTGGATGCAAAATAAGGCCAAATAAGGCATAAAGAAGCCCAATTTATTAATAAAAACCCTAGATAAGTGTGAAAATATGGAACAACACTTTACAACACCTTAAATAAGGTATAATTAAGTTCATTTATCTCGCAAGGTCCCAATCCTAATGTGAATGTGCCAAACTCATTACAACACTAAATCAAGGCAACATTATGCTTAATTTAACAAGGAGCACCCAAACGAGAAAGAAAAAGTGGAGGGATACTTTTTCCATTGTCACAATTTTGTTTAGACTTGGACTGTCATTTCTCTCACACAAGTAATCAATACCGTAGTTGTTTTTGCGCAACATTAGTGTTTGAAATATCTATGTATCAGTATTTTATTGAAAGGTATATATTTTATGTAGTTTTAGAAGAAATGTAGTGTTCTTCGCAACTAACATATATTTATATAGTGACACAAGCAATAACCTACACAAATATACCTTTTTTTGTTTGAAAACGATAGAAATAAGACATTCATTTGAAGATTTGTATATGAAAATCATAGAAAATATCAATTAAACCTCATATACATAACAAGAACATAACTTTTGAAAGATAAAAATGCACAATTCTATTGATAAAAAGTGTTTATAGTCATGCATGGTTTGAAATATATCTTTCTTTGATTAAAAAATGTTTTCAAATTGAGTATTAAAATGTTTATTTTCAGTCTCAAGACTGAAAATATGAGTTAAAATGTACATAAAGGCTAGAAAGAAACTTCTCCAACTTTACAATGTGTTTCCCAAAAGTGTAAAAACTAAACTAGAAAGAAACTAGGAATGCCTTTTGAGCATACAAGCTTTCCTAATTCTTAGTAACCTATTACAATGGATAGATGACATGTGTCATAGTTTGAACAAGTCAAAATTATCCTTGGGTGCCTACCATAAGGAGTCCTGAATGTTGGCCTTACGATGTAGCTCCAACTAAACATTGAGGAAGAGAGTGGGAAGACCTTCAACTCCTAACTTCTTGCAAAGACTTTTGACTAACTCAACTATCCCCTAGATATTTGAAACTACCCTTGTATTCCCTCAAACTGTTGTCCAAGTCACCCCAATTTCTTTAGATGCTTGCAACTACTATCATTAATTTGCTAGATAGGTGGATTATTGGTTGAACTACCTCCTTGATGACTTCCAACTATCCAAACATATATTAATCTCCTTTCAACTATTCATTAATGTCCATTCATTTAAAATGCTAGGTACATGACAATAGTGCATGTGATCTTTAACTTCCAACTGCCATCTTAACTCTTGGGAGTTGTAGGATGTTTGTGTGTTAAGGCTTTGACTAGGTGTGAAGATTTAGGAAACTCTTCTTTCTTATCACTATATATTTTAGCATGTACATATCAATTGATGCCTTCAGGAGTCTTTTACAAGGTTAAATGCCCTTACATGACTCTCTCAACTTCCCCATAAATTCATTCAATGGTTTTCATCATTTTCTCTATCCTTTATTATCAATCCTCTGTCACACTCTCTAAGAATATTGTCTTAACCCCCATAGCCTTACTTTCACTCATGAAACTTTAAATATGGAGGTAAAGCTAAACATCAAATTCCAATAACAAGTTTTAAAGACAAAAGTGTTGGAAGTTTGTCTAGTTTGTGTTGCCATTGATTCCAACAAATCTATGTTGTTGAATCAATATCAACCTATGAATATGCTTTGATTTTTTGTAATATGTTGTCATTAGTAGTCTCACTAGTGTCAACCTCTAGTGTTTCCTTGAGTTTTTGTATTTTATTTGATTTGATGGTGATGAGAAATTATTGCAGATGATGAGATGATGTTTGTGGTGCTTGGTTTCCAAGTGCTTTTGAGAAAATTTGAATAAAAGAGGAAACAGTGTGGTAAAGAGTGTTCAGTGTAGCAAAGTAGTGTTCTAGTTTTTTCTCTACATTTCTTCATGGTTGAATATATGCTTATGAGGTTTTCATGTGTTGATCATAGGTGTTCAAAGGTATTATATCCAAAGTTTCTTTTCCTAGATCATTGTGCAGAGAAAGTTGTGTTCACTAGTGTTTGAACTATGAAAGCAGTGTTGTCTAGGAGAAATGGTTTTTCTTTGCATTTCTCCATAGTATGGTTTATGGTCTAGAAGATTTTAGGGTGTTCTTAAATTTCTCATATCTATCTCTAGGCTAATTTTTTTGAAGTTTGGTGCTTCACAAGGTTGGATTTATGTATTACAGTATGTGGGAAGTTAACTAGGTATACATGATGAATGTAGTGAAAGTTGTTGTGAAGGAATTTTTTGGATTTTAGAGTGTTTGTGGAATATATTCTAGATTGTGTTTGAGTGTTATGTGTGGTTCAAAATTCATCTTTGGATTTGGTGAAGTGTGTACTCAAATGATTAATAATGTTTACACAGGTTCAGTCGACCTTAGGTGTTTACACTAATTGTGGAAATACTTTGGTGTTTGTGGTAGCGTGGTGTGGGGTATATGTATGGAATTAGGTCTAAGCTAAGGTGTGATGTGCCCCACTTTCATTCCTCTCCACCGTAGGAATGCTTAGTGTCAACCTAATTTGAAATTTCATGATTGCGGTGCATAGCCGACCTTGTAAATTGTTTTCAAGGTTGAAGATGGTATATGTGTGTGTTGATTTGATGGAGGATTGAAGTATGAGGTGTGCATGATGCGAATTATGATGTGAATTTTGAAAGTACAAAGTGCAATGTGAGCCTTAATGACTAAGACTACTAGAAGTAGTGAGAAGGTGTCTACATTCTTCAAAGAGAGTGTGAATGTACTGGTGGTGCAGTGGTGGAACTTTTCTATTACTCTAATATGGATTTCTCATTGTAACAATCTTCTTTAAATATTCTTCTTTCTATTCTAGTACTGAGTCATTGGCAGTGAGCCCTTCTTTTCTTCTAGGTAGTGAGCCCTCTGATAGTGAACATATTTTATTCGATGTTGCAATCACTTTATATTGTGAGCTAATCCTTGTTGTGGTTTTTCCCTTCTTGAGTTTTCCATGTAAATCTAGTTTTCTCATGTGTATGGATGTGTTTGCATTATTGTTTCTCATGTTTATATTCTTCTAATGCATGATAAGGGTTTAATGGTTCTTAAGGGTTTAAGGAATAATGTAGATCTGAATGTTAATGAGGATTTGATGTTTTAATGAACAACTTATTCACCCCCCTTTTAGTTGTCTTGTGCATACAAAAATTGGTATTAGAGAAAGGTTCCTTGGAAGGAAGCTTAACCTCTTGAGGTAGATATGGTATGGCACACAAGAAGGAGGTCCCTCTATTTGATGGATCAGATTATGCATATTGGGAGACTAGGATGGAAGGTTTCCTTATTTCACTAGGATTTGGAGTTTCGAAGTCTGTTGAATCTAGATATATTGTGCTTGAAAATGTTTAAAGCATTGATGATGAGATCAAGGCCTATGAGAATAATGGAAAATCAAGATATTCTCTTTTTTAGTAGTCTTTATAATACTAAACTTGTGAAAGTTATGAATCTCAAATCTACTAGTGAGATCTAGAAGAAGCTAGAAAGTATCTATGAAGGCGATGATAAAGTCAAGCAAGCTAAGATGCAAAACCTAAAGATCAATTTTGAAACCCCATAGATGTCAAAGGATGAATATATTACAAGATACATGCATAAAGTGGATGAAGTTGTCAATTCCATTAGATTCCTTGGTGGAAAACTTGAAGAAGATGAATGGTAAAGAAGGTACTTATAACTCTACCTAAGTCTTATAGTCATAAAGTTTCTAATATTGAATAAGTTTAGAAATTAAATCTATGTTTTAGAGATCATTTGTTTGGTGCTTTAATTGCTTTTGAATTGAGAGAGTTTGGTCCAAGTGATTCAAATAATGAGATTTCTTTTAAAGTTAGCAAAGTTGAAAAGAATGAAGAATCAGATCTGGATGATCTGTTGATGATGTAGAAGCAAAATTTGTGAGGATATTGAAAAAGGAGATTGGAAAATACAAAGGTAGCTTACCTTTCAAATGTTTCAATTGTGGAAAGATTGGTCATTATGCTTCAAGATGTCATGTCAAAGCTTCAAAAGATAATTATAAGGAGAACAAAGGTAAATCAATTAAGAGAAGTTATTATGTTAAAGAAGATGCCAGCATATCTTATGATGAATCTAATTACTCTAGTGATGAGGATAATGAATGATTTTTCATGGCTCTAAATGATGAAACTAATTCTTCTAACTCTAAGAGATGTACTAAGAAAAATACTTTGAAAATAGGTCATAATATTGAAGGAGCAATGGTGATTTCTTTTCATGCTAGAGAAGAGAATAATAATTGGATCATTGACAATGGATGCTCAAATCACATGACTGGTGATAAGAGTAAGTTTTTTAAACTTAATAAATTTGAAGGAGGTCTTGTTAAGTTTGGTGATGATACATCTGCTAGGATATGTGGAAAAGATTCAATCAGTTTTGATGGAAAGCATAATACAAATGATGTTCTTTATGTTAAGGGTCTTTGACATAACCTTTTGAGTGTAGGAAAGATGTGTAGAAATGGATATAACCTTGTGTTTTAGGATGATGGTTGTAAGATCAGAAAAGGCTCTAAAACTATGGTTGTTGCAAGAAGAAGAATAGATGGAAATTTGTATTAGCTCAAAGGGTGCTAATGGTATGTGATTTATGACTCAAATCAATGAAAATTTTCTATGGCATAGAAGAATGTGTCACATCAATTTTGATAGCCTAGTGAGGATTAGTTCAATTCAAGCTATAAGAGATCTAGCAAAGATCACAAATCCTATCAATGTTGTTTGTAAGGATTGTCAGATTGGGAAGAAAGCAAGAAAGAGTTTCAAATTCAAAGAACAATATACTATTGGTCCTTTGGAGTTGGTGCATACAGACCTTTGTGGACCTACAAGGACAAGAAGTTTTCAAGGTGACAAGTATTTTGAATGTTTTTGATTGATTATTAGTCTAGAATGACTTGGGTTACTTTTCTCAACAAAAAATAAGAAGCTCTAGATAAGTTCTCATTCAAAGCTATGGTTGAGAATGAAATGGATATCAAAATCAATTTTTTAAGATCTAATAGAGGTAGAGAATTTACCTCCAATGAGTTTAAAAATTTATGTGAAGTTCAAGGAATAAAGAGGCATTTTTTAGCCCCTAGGACTCCTCAGTAGAATGGAGTGGTTGAAAGGAAGCATAGGACTATTTAGGAAGAAGCAAGAACAATGATGAAAAAAGAAAACCTATTGAAAGTCTACTGGAGAGAAGAAATTCATACTACAATCTACATACTTAATAGAGCAGAAGCAAGGACAAATAGTTCAAAGATTCCCTATGAGTAATGGTATGGAAGGACTCCTAAGTTGTCAAATATTTCAGAGTGTTCAAGGAAGAAAAATTTATATCAAGAGAGATGATGAAAACTTAGGAAATTTTGATGCAAGATCTGATGAAGGAATATTCCTTAGATATTCTACAAAAAGAAAAGATTACTAGTGATACAATAAGAGGTTGAAAAGGATTGTTCAAAGTGCAGGTATCAAGGTGGATAAAGATCTACTTAAAATCTCAATGATGATAGATGGATATGAATCAAATGAGTCCTCATGCAGAGAAGAAGAAAAAGATAAAGTTAAGGAAAATGAAGTATAGATTGAAGAGGAAGAAGCTCTAGAAAGGATCCCTAAGACTCCTGAGTATGTGTAGAAGAAATATTCTGAAGATTAGATCATTGGTGAAAAAAGAAAAGTTGTATTGACAAGAAGAAAGGCTGTTATGACAAAAGAACAAGTAAACCTATGTTTACGTTCTAAAGTTGAACCTAAAATAGTGGGTGAAGCATGCAAAGATGAATATTGGATCAAGGCTATGGAAGATTAACTAATGCAAATTGAGAAGAATCGGACTTGGGAACTTGTCTCAAGACTAGCAAACAAGAATGTGATTGGAACTAAGTGGGTGTTCCAAAATAAGTTGAATGAGAATGGAGAAGTTGTTAGGAATAAGGCACTTGTGTTGTGTGTAAAGGTCACTCACAAGTGGAAGGAATACATTTTGATGAAACATTTTCTCTAGTGGAAAGAATAGAAGATATTAAGATGTTTTTGGCTTTTGCAGCATATAAGGACTTCAAAGTATATCAGATGGATGTGAAGTATGCATTTTTTAATATTGAGTTGGAAGAAGTTTATATTGAACAATCAGAAGGATTTCAGTTATCAGATAACCCTAATATGGTCTAAAGATTGAGGAAGGAATTATATGGACTCAAGAAAGCTCCTAGAGCTTGCGGCAAGGATTCAATAAAGGTACTACAAATAGAAATATTTATTTTAAGGTTGAAAAAGATCAAACATTGATTGTAGTTGTGTATGTTGATATAATCTTTGGAGGAAATGAAAGTATGTACAAGAGATTTGTAGAATAGATGCAGAATGAGTTTGATATGTCAATGTTTGGGGAGATGAATTTCTTCCTTGGACTACAAATCAATCAAGCAGAAAAAGGTATATTCATTTGTGATCCCACAATAGTGGTTTACAATTTTTGGCCAAACTGGACACTGAAATAATTTTTTTAAACTAAATCTTCACTTTCAGACACCTATAGCCGCTAAGCCATGAAAAAATTGAAGATGATGCAAACCAGAGTTTCGTGAAATTTTTTCTGTAGATTCTAAATATATTTTTTTCAAAATTTTTGGAATCAAATTGCACTTCTTTTTCCATCTCCCTTGAAAACTAGTTTTTCTCAAAAAACAACATTTTTAAAAAGTGGCACTCACCGTATAATGCATAATTTTTTTTCCATGAAGGATAAAATTATAATTCTTTCAAATTTAGATTTGTAATTGCAATATATAGTGCTTCCACTTGGTTAGATATTTTTTTATTGAATATTTTTTCTTTAATCAAGTTTTGAAGTCAAACCAATTACAATTCAAACATAGCGCAACTGTATAATGCGTAAAATTTTTTGTATGTATCGAAATTCAATATATTTTTTTCGTTGGATCAAAGACTTCAATATTCGATGCACTCATATTTCTCAAAAAAAAAATTGACAATCTTCTATTTTTCCACATGTTCAAAACAGAGAGTTTGATTTTTGGTGAAAAACCTACATTCACTAGAAATAAAAAATAAATATAATAATTAAATTAAATTTATTTAAAATTATAATTTTTGGGAAGCTTATAATAAGGAATACATACTTAAAAAATAAATTTTAAATGAATTCATTTGATCCCCCAAAAGGTAAATCAAAAGTTGTTTTTTATCAGCATTTTGATAGGTGTAAAGGAGACTTCGTTATCAGTATGGTTTAAAACTAGCGGGGTTCTATCCAAGGGGGTTTGATCTAAGGTAGTTTGATCAAACCCTCTTCAATTGTAATGTTTTAAATGAAAATTTTAAAGGCTTAAATCATTATATTTTCTAAAAATATGTGATTTCAGCAAAAATCAGAATCTCCCAGAAATTGTAAACTAGCTTTGTGGGATCAGACTATGTCAAGGAAATGTTGAAAAAGTTTGGAATGGAATACTCTAAATTGGTATATACTCCTATGGTTATTGGTTGCAAGTTAAGCAAGAGTGATGAATCTCCTAAGGATGATCAAAGAAAGTACAGATCAATGATTGGAGTACTGTTGTATCTAACTGCTACCAGATCGGATATCATGTATTTAGTTTTTCTTGTGGCTAGATTTCAAGAAGATCCAAAAGAATCACATGTGGAAATAGCAAAGAGAATATTTAGATACTTGAAGGGAACTTCAGAACATGGCTTGTGGTATCCAAAGGATACTAATTTCTCTTTGACTACTTATAGAGATACAAATTGGGTAGGTTGTGTGGATGATATGTAGTACCCCTCCAATTGCTACTATGTGTATCCGTTTGTTTTTGTTTGATTGCTAGTTGTTAAACTTTGTGGATGATATACTGGACATTGAGATCATTTGATTATGTTTGTGTGATGTAATTATGGTAGACATGTGTGTGACATGGTTCATGTTGTTATGAGTTTTAATGTGATTATCATGATATGATTTATGATTATGATGTAATGATGCTTGTTAGTCCTGGTGAAGAAGACAGTGTAACACTACTCACTTGTGAGTACCCTATTACGCTGCGATTCTTCTTCATGGTGTGTTTTCCGATATGCGATAATATGTTTAACATGTGATGTTTTATGCAGATACAGGTACTGGGTATCGGCTCCACCTGCTTGTCAGGTCTGAGCATACCCTAATCTAATTAAATCATGTTGATTCGGAGATAGTGTCTGGTCCTTGTTTAACCATCATTCTTTGTTGAATGAGTACCCTATTGTCACTTGTTGTCATTTGTTGTTTTGTCTTGTTGTGTCAATTTTGTCAGTGTTATTTTATTTGGAAATTAATTACTGTGTAATTTAGTTAAATGGCTAATTTGTTGATATATTGATTAAATGCAAATTTGTTTAAATATTAGAATAAACGTTTATGTTATGTTTATTGTTTAATTTATTAATTTAAATTAAGCAAGTCATTTGATTAAAAGAAAATGTGAAAATTGTGAAAAGGTATTTCTTTAAAAGTAATTAATGAGTTACTTGTACAAATATAATTTAAGTGAAAAGAAAGTATTTTAAAAGAGTTGATTTCGAAAAGTTAAAATATTTGAAATATGACCTGAAGGAAAATATCTTTGATATTTAATATTTTTAACTGCATGAGAAATTTGAGGAATGCATGTTTACAAACAGTAAGTTGTGACTTGAGATAAGGAATGGCATTAATAAGCCTTTTAGGAGTTGCATTTTGATACACGGTATTTCTCGGGAAGAATTCTCACGGCAGCAGCTTTGAGAAAATCTTAGCACGGCAAATCTTCTGAAAAAGTTTTTACAGCAATAGTTTTGGAAGGAGATTGCACAATAATTTTTTTGTAGAATTGTGTGGATTTCTTCAGCAAGATCTGGTGTTGGTACGGGAAATACAGAAGCTTCGGATTTTGATTTCAGCTTTCAAACTCAACCAGGTTTTCTACTTGTTTTGCTACTCCTTATCTAGTAGTATTCTGACAATTTATATTGAATCAGACCTGCACATACAACAGAGAAATAATTAGAATAGAGTTTACAAATTTTAAAAGAGAAACATAATAAAATAAAGATTTAGGAAGATATAATTATATTCTGCAATTTATAACATGATTGTATTTTGCATGAACTTTTCCTTTCTCGAAATTGTAAGAAGGATTATCTTAAATTGTATGTCATGTCTTTTGATTGGTATTCAATCTTCTGATTATGGATTTTCTTAAAATAAAAACACATCTTAGTATCGAATGAAATTTTCATTAGACATGCACTAGCAGATCTTAATAGGGTGTCGGATGGGTTTTACTGGACATACTAAGATCCATAATGAAGTTTTTCTTTCTGGTATCAATGAAACCCAAGGCCACCGACCTATAATCTTGTTGAGATTTTAGTCTTCTACCTGTAAGATCTATGCACTACAGAGATATTTGTTTAGAAAACTCTGTTGATGATGGATTTTGTTATCATCTTCTATAGTTATATCTTTTGTTTCATGTTAACTTCTCTTTGGCCGCTTTAAATCTTTAGGTTTCATTTATGGGGACTGTATAAAACACCAGAATTCTCGTATCTTGTCATTCTAGAACTGCGTATAGCCATTAAACCTTCAATTTGATCTTGTCTATCTTTTGGCATCACCAATGACTTCTATTCTATCAGCATTTTAAACTGCATGTTGAAATTTACATTGAAATTGAATGGATGAGTCATGTCCCTCATCTTTATCCTGCAGATGATATTCTCATTGTATTCTCCTATTTTTTTTATGCAAGCTTACGTACAACCAATATTCCATAGTTTTCTTATTTCATGCCTCTGAAGATTTGTTGATGATGTCAGCGCTAATTCTCTTAGCCTTTCTATATTCTTAACTTGATGAATTCTCCAAGGAGTCAGTTTATATTTTTGAATACTCCTGTACAATTATTGGTAATACTACAATTATTCTTACTTTGTTGCAAGTTGTTCATTTTCCACTGATGAAGGTAATAGTTCCTATTATTTCAAAAGAATATTTTTAGGACGCCCAGCCCTATTTTAAGTGGACGCCATCCAAAATGTGACAATCTATTATCGTCTTGGAGATTAGAGGATGATCTTTACCTCTAATAGAAAATCTTCTCGACAATTACTTTCCAACCTTTCAGTTATGTACATTACTCATAGTTAACTATTAGTCGATATCATGCATATTTTAAATATTGTTTATCATAAGATTGATGTACCACTTGTTGAAAGCTTATGTCTATCATAATCATGCGCTTAACCTTATATCTAATTCTGCCTATACTATTACTCTCTGGATTCATCGAATTATCTCCTTTCATATTGAAATCTCCTGTGATGTTACATCTTGCGTCCCTTTGCATGCGCATATACTTCAGCTATACGCAATAGAAGATGTTTTTTTTTTTGGTGCCATCTATCTTGAATGCTAACCATAGAATACTTCTAGCTTGTTGGAATTTGATGCCTCTCAAGAAGTTGCTATCCTTTCTTAGCCAAAAGCTGCTCTTCTTAATCATTCCCTAATTATCAGATTAATAAATTACCTTTAACATGCCTAATTCTCCTCCATTTAATTCGGCTTTGAGTCTTGTTACACTTAATCGTATTTATCATGGGTGATAAATAAGTTTGCAACTTCAGTGTGTATATTGGAGGTATCTCCAAATGCTTTACTGCTTCTCTATCCTTTATCAACTCTTACTTCGATGGGGAGCTAGGTATAATTCCAATCTATATTAGGAAGCATATACCTTTGAAAACAAATGAGACTCTTCTATGGGCGTAACTTTATATCCTGAGAGGACACCATTGGATTCTTTTTATTAGCGTGCCATTATTTAGGAAAATGAACGATGAACTTATTCTTTAGTTGTGAACCTTTATAGCATTGTCGCCACCTTCTCTTTATTTGAGGTTTTTAATACTTAGTTAAGTGATTCCTTTTCGCATGGCACATATTCTTCAAGTGCATGTGCAATGATATATGATTAGTTCTATTTATATCTTATTGAAATACAATTAGAGTTAATTTTGAATTTATATTAGGAGTTATTATATTGATCTTTAAGAGGTCATTTATAAAGGAAGTGTAAGACAATAGAAATAAGTATTTATATTAAAAGAATTTAAGTGATTGTTAATTGATTGATTCATATTTGTTGGATTCGTAAATATAGAAATTTTGTTATTAAAAAAAAATCCTAAGAACTTTAAGTTAAGGTGTGTAATTATAAGTTTGGTATTTTGAATTTATTCTTTAAAAGTTATATAGAGTTATACGAGATTTATTGTTACGGAGGAAAGATCATGGGATATTTTGTTATCAAAAGGAAATTATTTATATTATGTATAAATTATTATAATTTATAGCACCTAGATCTATTGGTGTTATATGATGAATAATATGTATAAATGTAAATAAATTAATTGCAACCATATTATCTTTTGATTGAAGAAATATCTCTCAATTCTTTTATTTAAATGAGGATGGCTTTTAAATTAGGAATTAATGTCTTATTAATATTTAACTATTCATTTGTTTGATTCAATTTCAAGAAAGCTCTTGTAGATGAATATATATATATATATTTACTACGCTTGTAAGAATTGATTAATTTTATTTTAGAGTCATTAAAAGTTGATCATTGTGCTTGATGGTAGATAAGTATTTATTTTCGTTTCACGAACGTTCTTAGGAGTTATTGAGTTCTCTAGTTTTTCTTGGAATAGGAAATGTAAATTTGATTTGTAAGTATATACTTGGTTGTACTATGGCTATGACCTATTTTAGGAGTTAGCCATGCGTGATCTATATGTTATTTTTAAGGTATTATGAGATTATGTGGCCTACCTCATGTAGATGATGTGGTCATTTTGAACTTTTCTTTCCGTGCTTAATGGTTTTCCGTTGTATCATGTGGAGTTATTTGTTGCCCTTGGGGTGTTTGAACTATTCTATGATTGGACCACGAATGAGATATGTTTTTAATATGGCATTGATGTATATGCATATTGGAAATCCTTAGTATTTGGACATGTTGTGTCATGCTTCTAGGAAGAGTGGCTTGCGATAGGGGCCGGAACCCTAAGTGGTTGCCAGGGTAACCTATCGTGGGTTTCTTGTAATTCAGTGAAAACTTTAATAAATAAACCTGGGGTTCATTAAGTAATTAAGATAGTCAAAATGCCTCACCTAGTACCTTAATGCTTATTTAGATTAAGGGTAGGTTGAGAAGGCCTGGAATGGCTTTTCGTCTACCTTGTCTTCCTGAAAGATAATTCGACACCACATGAGTTTGTCTAGGGGCCAGGAATCATTAGAGATTGCCAGGGTAACTCTGGAAGAGGGCCGATAGTCTAGGAAGATTCACCAGGGTAACTTAGAACAACTATGTGATGACACTCTATCCTGAAGCATGATTGTAGTCCCTTGTGTGGAGTTAACTATTATATTGTGGCCGTCTCTGAAAGCATATGATGTGGTCATGTCCTTATGTGTGGTTAGCCATGTAATGTATTGTATGTTCATTATTCTGTGTTTGATTGTCTTATGGACCTGTCACTATCTCCTAGCATGGAGGGAGTGGACCTTCGGGTTCCACGCGGTTGGGTGGAAACCGTGCTACACTTTCATCAAGGTTACTCATACAAGTGACATTATACTTGTAGCTGGTTCTTGATTCTTCGATCATCGTGACAGTGGACGCAGATCGTATTCGGATGTGGATATTTGTTATGAGGAGATCATTACCCTCTTTGTATATTTATCTCATGTTTATGAATATTCTCTTTGTACCATCATTATGATGTATTGAGATCTTATGAGAGTCTCACTAGATGTAATCAGAATTTATGAATGTCTTGAACTGTGTAAGTTTTGAAAAGTGGTTTATTCACAATTATGATTTGTATTTGTATTTATGACTTTAATACTATGGTGTTATGTTCTTTATTATAATGTTTAAGTAACGTCGTCTTGGAATCCTTAAGACATTTTGTATAATCGAATGAGTTTTTTAAAAAAAATTATTCTGATAATTCGTTGCTTTATGCATTGTTTTATAGGATTCTTGGCGGGGCGTTACATGATAGGAAAAGTACAAGTGGTGGTGCATTCTTTCTTAGAACAAGTTGGTGTCTTGTCTAATAAAAAAGCAGGATTCAGTATCATTATCTATTGCAAAAGAAGAATATATTGTGATAGCATCTTGTTGCACACAATATTTATGGATGAAGTAGAATTTGAAGGATATCAAAGTGGTATATAATGAACCTATTTCTATCTTTTTTGATGATACAAGTGCATATCAATATTTCAAATAATCTAGTAATGCACTCAAGGACAAAGCATATTTCAATTCAGTATCACTTTTTGAGAGAGAAGGTTGCAAAGAATAAGGTGAAGCTAGAGTATGTGCCTACAAAGGATCAAGTTGCAGATATCTTCACAAAGGCTCTTCCTAAGGATACTTTTGAGTATCTCTAGGATAAGTTAGAGGTTATTTCCCCTCCTTATTTAAACTAGATGAATAAAGATATGCATCAGTTCAGTGAATTTCAAGATTCATTCATTGTTTTGGACTAATATTGGTGGCTACCTGTCAAGGAGAGTAAGTAGTAGCATTGTTGGTTGTTGCAGAGTAAGTGTTGTCATTGTATGATCTATAGGTTTTTTCCTTTATCATCTATGTCAAAGGATGTGTGCAGTAGTTGTTGGTTGGTGAAGTATGTTGTGTACTCCTAAGGGGGAGTGTGTAGAGAAGGTGCAAAGAAAAAAAAAATCAATAGAAGAAAAGGCAGTTGCAAAGTGGATACATGTGTGATTGATGTCAAAGGGGATGTTTCCCTTTTCCATTGATGTCAAAGGGGGAGAGAGTTAACTGAACAACCTTATGGAGTAAGGGGGAGTCAAAGAAAATGTCGAATGGAGCAGTATGCACTAGTGTGTTGTATGTGTTGGTGCTTAGAGTTGTTGATTTTGTTGTTGGTGGTTTTTCACATCATATGTTTCCATCAATGAAGAAGTGGGAGATTGTTGGAAGTCTGTGCAATTTGTGTTGTCATTGATGTCAGCAGATCTATGTTGTTGCATTGATATCAACCTATGAAGATACTTTGATTTGTTGCATTATGTTGTAATTAGTAGTCTCACTGATGTCAACCTCTAGTTTTTCCTTGATTTGTTGTATTCCAAGTGGTTTGGTGGTGACAAGAAAATTTTGCAGATGGTGAGATGATGTTTTTGGTTCTTGGTTTCCAAATGCTTTTGAGAAAATTTAAATAAAAGAGGAAATAGTGTGGTAAAGAGTGTTTAGTGTAGCAGAGTAGTGTTCTAGTTTTTGCTCTGCATTTCTTCATGGTTGAAGATCCACTTATGTGGTTTAGATATGTTGATCACAAGTGTTTAGGGGTATTATATCTAGAGTTTCTTGTCCTAGATCGTTGTGCAAAGAAAGTTATGTTCATCAGTGTATGAATTGTGAAAAAAGTATTGTTTGGGAGAAATGGTTTTTCTCTACATTTCTTTGCGGTATGGTTTCTAGTCTTGTGGATCTAAGGGTGTTCTTACATTGATCATACATCTATCTCCAATTTTAGTTGTTCAAATTTTGGATTCATGTGTTACAGTATGTGGGAAATTAACTAGGTATCCAAGATGAATGTTTCCTTCAGGTGAAATTTGATACGAAGGAATTTTCTAGATTTTAGGGTGTTTGTGGAATATTCCAGATTATTTTTGAGTGTTGTGTGTCGTTCACAATTCATCTTTGTATTTTTTGAAGTGTTTACTCAAATTATTAATGGTGTTTACATAGGTTCAATCGACCTTGGGTATGTACACTAATTGCATAAATGCTTCAATGTTTGTGGCAATGTGGTGTGGAATATATGTATGGATTTAGGTCCAAGCTAAGTTTTGATGTGGTCCTCTTTCATTCCTCTCCACCACAGGAATGCTTAGTGCTGACCTAATTTGAATTTTCACGGTTGAGGTGCATATCTGACCTTTTAAATTATTTTCAAGGTTGAAGATGGTATATATGTGTGTTGAGTTGATGGAGGATTGAAATATGAAGTACATGTGTACTGTGAATTATGATGTGAAGTGTGAAATTAGGAAGTATAGTGTCAGCAATAACGACTAAGACTATTGGAAGTAGTGAGAATAAGGTGTCTACATTCTTTAGAGAGAGTGTGAATGTACTGGTGGTGCAGTGGTGGAACTTTTCTGTTACTTAGATGGATTTCTCATTGTAGCAATATTTTTTAAATTTTTCTTTTTATTATGGCAGTGATCCCTTCTTTTCTTTTGGGTAGTGAGCCCTCGGGTAGTGAGCCTATTGTATTCGGTGTTGCAATTACTTTATATTGTGAGCTAATCCTCATCGTACTTTTTCCCTTCTTGTGCTTTTAATGTAATTCTAGTGTTCTCATGTGTATGTATGTGTTTGTATTATTGTTTCTCATGTTTATATTCTACTAATGCATGATAAGGGTTTACTAGTTGTTAATTGTTTAAGGATTAATGTAGATTTGAATGTTAATCAGGGTTTGATGTTTTAATGAACAACTGATTCACCCCCCCCCCTCTTAGTTGTCTTGTGCATTCTTGACAAAAAGAGTATCTACTTGATGTAACTCATAAATTTTTCACACATGTGAAGCCAACAAAAATTGATTGTTTGTCAATGTCAAACTGTACTCAATCCTAGACATTGTCAAAATGTAAGACTAGAAATACACATATAGCTCTAAGACAACCACTTTAAATATATACAATTCTTGGAAGTTCTTTAGATGGATAATTATTAAGTATTCCAAAAATTTATTCTGAAATAAGTTACACCCATGAGTTACTAAGTTCTTTGAATATCCAAGTATGCACTTTCAAACTAGAAAATGCTTCAAATGATACAAAGCCCATAATATGCTCATGATTGGCATTGTTGATATTTTGTACCCCTAGAATATAATGGTGTCAGTCGACACCAAATAGAGTGCACATTCAAATTATCTTTCAAAGCATGTAGATCCCAAGTTATTCACAATTGTTAGCCATCATATGCACTATCATCATATCAGGATTTTCCTTTAATGAAGCTTAAACAAAGGTCTTGATAAGGCTTTGCACTATTCATGATTTTTCGCATGTTGTTACTATTACCTTGCACTGTCCATTGGATTGTCTTATGGTCACACACATGTAACTATCCTTAACTTTGAACTCTTGTGGTTATCTTTCTCACTGGTTTTTATGGTAGTATTGGGATAGTTTCTATGACTAGACTATGCATTAAGAGACTGATGTATCTCTTACTTCTCAAATCTACAATCTTATTCTCCTCTTCAAAATTTAACCTTTGGGCACTATCAGCATATTTTTCTCACTAAAATTCTTATATTATCTAAGTTATTACTACACATGGTTTCCCTATGATGACTGCCATAGGATGATGAGCACGGATAAGGTTTCCATCTTTTGTCTTCATCTCATAGTTGACTGCCACTAAACTGTGTTTTTGGATTGTCTTCTTTTGGTCTTTTAGGCATGTACCTGTTGTTCTCCCTATATTCTCACTTCATTTATCTATACTATCCTCTCTTCTATTTACAAACAGATATCAGTAATAATAACACAAGTAAACATTCATAAAAGCAAGAATAGCTAGAGATAGACCAATAATAACTAGGAGAATCATTGCACTAGCTACCAATAGTGATATCTTTATTTTATGTTTTTTTGGATGAATTTCCATGGTATGTGGATGTTCTAAACTTGTGAGGCCTTCTCAATGCATTTCTTTGTCTTTTAAAACTTACCATGGATAGCATTAATTCATATAACCTTCTCTTGATAATCTTTAACTTTGTCTTAGGGGAAACTATCTTTTTCTTACATTTATGATGTCAATCAATAATAGCATTGTTCCTTTCTCACTGTAACAAACTTTACAAACTCTAATTTAACACTTTCCCTTAATTGCATCACTAACTTCTTTTATTTCCTCTCTTCATTGGCTTATTTAATTCTCCCTATTTTTTTTCATGAATATGCACCATTATCAAGTAATCAAGACACTTACCTTTGCTCATAGGTCCCTTCTTTTGCTATGTATCCCTCTTACTGTTTGATCTACCATCATGTATGAAACTCTTTTAGTAATTGATAAGTTAAAACTTATAGTGTTTGTACAAAAATCATTATTGGTCAATGTTTAGAAGCTCTTAAACTCTGCATATCTTAGCACAACTATCATGTTTCCTTTTGAAAATCTCAGTAACTCAAATGTGACCATTCAATATCTCTTACTTGGATTTTCACGATGTCTTCAACTACATTTATACATTTCCCACTATACATTATGCAAGTGTTGTAGAGTGGTATGAATAGATATCACTTGCTTTCTTTCCATTTGACTAACCTATAACAAGCCTATCATGGACTACCCCTTTCCATTGTACTATCTAAAGGCATTATTCATGTTATGAAATATAATACACGTCTACCTTTGATACCATGTCATTCATAGTGAACCCTACTCTCAAAATCCATCACACTTGGGAATATTTAGAGACTATCCTGGAACTATATCATATGATTATCAAAGGTAGAATGTTGCTCATTATCATGACTCATTCTTTAACATATTGTCACTATGCTTGACACTTGACACTTGACATAAAACCTATAGATCACTACCTCTCCATTTTTTTCTTCTTCACTTTCTATCTTTTATGTCATTAGACTGTGCAGGGATGATCTTTCCACTTCTCATAACTGTCACACAACATTCTTGATTCTTGAAAGATTCAACATGGAGTTCCATTACTTGTATAATTTCCTTGTTCTGGTCTTGTCTTATATTCACCATAGCCTTTATATCATGAATTTCTTCAAAGTTTGAAGATCACTGCCTAACAAGGGCTTCCTTGAAGGAGGTTGTTATCAAGATCTTATGAACATAAGATCCTTTTTATTTGATATCCAAATATACCTATAACTATCATATATGAGGTCACTTGCTATCATATTTGTTTCCTCTTCTAGTTATAGTTGATTTTCCATCTTACAAAGTCAACAACAATATATGATCTATCCTTGAATTATCCCTTTTTTCAACAAGTATTTTCTACCAATCATAACTACTACCCATTTTACACATCATATATGAACTGAATGATTTGATATTTACATCAAACAATAATGTTGTCCCTAAGATAATGGTTGTCTTGAATAAGTTTATTTCTCTTTTGAATATCATATCCTTGGTGAAACCTCTATCCCAAAGGTCTTGAATCCTACTGACATAACTCTCTAAGGGTATGGAGTTTCAGATAATAACAGATCTCTAGGAATTCTCTTATACTTTGCAACTTCCTTTATCAACTCATTGTATATCCTTCTTAACCTTTTGACTATAACTAATGTGAAAACTATAGGTTATAGGATTTGTATCTTATTACTCCCTAACCATCTAGCTTATGACAAATACTTTGTCATAATTTTTCTATATATTATCTGGTTGACAAGGACAAGGACTCTCACAAGAAAACAAGAAAATTCTCCTCTAAAGACTTCAACCATATCAAAAATCCCTAACATCTCAATGCATACCTACTGTGATATGGGGATAAATACATGGTTTTCAGTGTGGGTGTGGACTAAATAAACTCCTGAAATCCTCCATTCTCTCAACTACGTGCCATATCTCCTTCATTTTATGCAACGTGCCTCTTCATCTCTGACTGTTATGCTGCAATATGGGACAATATCTATCTGAAGCTTCTATAATGTGCACTATCTCTTTTGTTTGGTTCCCTTCACTCCTTCAACTCCACTATGCAGCTTGTTCAATACCATGAAACTAAAACCCTAAACAAACTCCATGCAATGTGGGCTACCATAAATGAAAATTTTATCCTTTCCTTTGGTACCTAGAAGAATTGGTCATTTTCTTATTTTCATTTTTACTTAAACTTTAATTACCAAGCCTTCACATGTTATTTTTTCTATTTTTCTCCTTTTGTCAATGTTGACTTAGAAAAAAATTAAAACAAAAAATTATTTTCCCCATAAAATTTTGTCTTTAAACTATTTCATGGTGATAAATTATCAACAAGATCACTAGCAACAGTTTTGTCCACCCAGAAAAAAAAGTAGCTTTTGACATATACCACCTTGTGACAGTGATATTGTCAGCTATCTTCTTCACAACCTAGGTAACAATTGGAATCAATCACCCTCATGCTATAGGTGATTTCCTTCTAATCCTCTTAATACAATGATTAGCTTCAATTACCTTTACCTACATAATAGGGTAACTACACAAGCAACCATTCTCGTATCATAACTAGGGTAGCCCTTGGAAACCTTTACCTTCATGAACTGGGTGAATGTTTGCTAATCCCTCACAATAGCTTGGGAATTGATCATTGGCATGGTTTAATGATTTCCTATTACTACTCAAATACCTTATAGGTTCACACCTTTGGACATCATACATAATAGGGTTCACAATACTAGTCAAGTGGACCTAGATAAGTATATCACAATCAACTAATTTAGGATCCTATACATAGAGTCATATAGATTTGGAGTTGGGTTTTTCAAACACATAAGAATCAAATTTAACCAACACAAGATTGTCTCTTTAATGAAAATGTACACATAATAAAATATCAAATATAAATTAGCCAAATCCATTCACTTCATTCAGCTTACTATTCAGAAGCACATTATATATTCAATACAAGTTATCTAGTTTTCTAAACACATTCATAATCATCGAATACTCATTTTAGCCTCAAACTGAAGCCTAATAAAGATTGAAAGTAAAAAGAGTTTACGAATAACCCCAACCATGGAGTTATCCCATAAAACCTCCCCCTACAGACTTGAGGTCATAGGGGCATCATTCACCCAAGGGCTACCTACATACCTACTTCCAAATGAGATTGAAGTCATAGACCTAGTTCTCCTCACAAGGTCTGTCTTAGGGAACATACACCTAGATTTCTTGCACCAAAAAATCCTCCTCTAATTAATAATAAAGGGTAATATTATTTTCCACTCAAGGGAGTTAATTGAACCTTAGAAAACTAATATTAATTTAGCCTTCCACACACACCAAGGTTTTATACACATTAGGATTATCCTACATAGGAGAATAAGATTTAGCTTTGAAATTTTTTCAATAATAATGTTATCCAAGATATATCTCTCTAGGTATGGAGATCCAAGAATACCTAGGTATGATGTTGCTCGGTAATCTTAATTCCATCCAAGAATAGGATATATGCCACTATAAAGTAGTATTCAAATATCATTATGATGCATCAATAATGCAAGAAGCCTTGACATAGTCCAAGTGAGGTCCCACCACAATATAGTTCTATAAATCAAGTATCATAATAATTTATGACATCCTCCTAGATGGAGAACAAAATACACAAACAATGCCACATAAAATCCTTTTAAACATCAAAATATATATTTCAATAAATATAAACTTATGTTAATCATAAATTAATGTTCAATTCATACTTGAGATAGATGAGCAACACAATATCCTTTATATAATTGTATGAAGATGTATAATCAATATTATTAATAATAATATTATTAACCTGTTTGATTTCATTTACCTTATAGTGCAATCCAATATTCCTATGTTAGTCTAGTTAATTGATCATATAATATTTGCACTCACCCCTATAATTTATTATGATCTTCATGGTCAAAAATAATATATTAAGTTAAATGTCATACTATATCATTTCAAATAGTTTTTTCTCCTAACTCAACCTCAACAACATCATCAAATTAAAAGGCAATTATCTCCTGGATGTTATAAAACTATACCACCATATAATACAACTTATAATACCCTTCATTTAAAATCACCTAATAGGTCCAGTATAAAGTTTCTCATAATTAAGGGGCCAACAAAAAATGTATAGTCATATAAATCCTTTACCACAATATCAATGAATTACTAATATTAATAAGTTACAATAGTAAATATATGTTCTATAAAGTGTGACTGTTGTACCACCAAATGAAGTGGTCATTACTCATAATAATATGCAACCCTAATCCATGCCTTTATTAATTATATTCATTTCATAGTTCATATTATAAGGTGATATTATAGCTAGAGGTTTGAACTAGAACTCTTTACCACCATGTATCCCTTAAATTACAAACATAAATGTATTCAAATAGTTAAACTCGCAAGTTTTAGTCTAAACTTAAAAGATCATATAGATATTTTAACTTTAAAGATAAATTTGATTCATAGATGAAATCTATAGGGCTTTAATTTCCTTGAACAACCTAATATATTCTTAAATCTATTTGAAAATTCTTCATTTAGATCTAATATTGGTTCTTTAAGATCCTTTTAAACTATCAAATGTTAATCTAAGTCATAAAAAGACGTAATGTACATGGAAAAGAGACAAGTTCACATAAATCCACCATCTAGAGTTTAATATGAATGGTATGTCCTTAACTTCAAATTTACCACAAATTATTGTATCCTAAAAAAGAACTCTAAATCTCAAAATTTATTGATGTTCTTAATACATATAATATAGAGAAATAAATTGAAAGAAACTTAATAGTAGCATCTTAAAGAACTCACTAGAGCTAGAAGTTGACTTTGTAACCAAGCAAGATCATAACTATTGTTAGGATGGTCCACATAGTTGTTGCCAAACCATGACAAAATATCTATCAAAACATCAATGTATACACTATATATCAGTGTTGGAGATCCCTATATGGTAAAACCGCATTCTTGTGAAGACAAGAAATTTCCAATGATGGATGCATAGGTAACAACTATTAGATTAAACCCTTTCCTTCTTCATTCTCCCAAACACATTTGCATCTTAATTAAACTACATACTTTTTCCAAAAGTGTTAATCATAACATTGTAGAAATATTTGTCAAGAGAAATCCCTACTTTCTTTCACCTTCATTTATTTTCTCTTGTTGTAGTTTTAGATTGAATACTTCTCATCTTATTTTGAGCACTCCTTATCATAAAAAATTTAATTGCTTTCTTTCACATCTTCATTCTTATTAGAACACCTAGCACATCTCTTCTCTCTTAATTTCCTTAGAAGGAAATTTCTCTTCCTCATCGTCTTTGTGATCTAGTCTCACATATTTTGCACTCTTCATTATTTTTGGATGATACATAACTATCCACTCCCCTACATCCTTTTTCTATATGTCACTTTCTTTTCTTTCCAAACTTGTATTGATTTGGGTAAGATAAAAAATATATTCTTCTTCCCACACTCATCACTTGATGCCACTCTCCATATGTTGAATAGATCTGATTTAACCATCAGTGAGAGTAGAAGGGAAGCTCTCATTTAGCATAGGCATGGAGGATGTTTTCCAAACAATGCGGAGTTTTGGCTCTTACTTACCAATTGCCTCTTTCTTCCTTCATATAATTCCACATCCCTTTCTCCTCCCATTTTCTCCCTTCTCTCTCTCACTCCATGATCTACATTCCTCTTCCTTTATCCCCCTCAACATAGAGCCCAATATGTAGATTTATGGAGGCACATGGGTCCTTTTTCTTTCCCTATGCAACATACTTGGTCCTTTCCCTATAATTTTGGATGAACAAAGAGGTGAAACATCATGGATTTTTTATTGTGCAAACACTACATAGAATACTCATGTCATTCCCATTTATTTTGAGTTATCTCCCTATCGTAAGAGGGATAAAAGGCTCCATAAATAGTGCTCTTATCCGTGTTGGATTGTTGTTGGAAAATTCCATAACCCCAACAAAATTTTCTTTATTTTTTATTTGTTTCATTGGCTATGAGAAATTGTCCATGTTGATAGGGATGTGACAATCTACCACATCTAACAAGTTGGATTGAGCTTATATTTTATCCATGTTGTTTGATCTTAAGGTTCAATTTTTTGGTGAACAATTAGGGAAAGTAGCAAGTCTTCAACTATAAGTATAGTTCCCAATTGCTTGCATCTTCCCATTTTTCTCATTATTCATGGCCCAATTAACAACTATCCACCCTCTTAAAGGTTGCAAGGTTGGTTAAGCCCTAATAAAGCCCTAGAAAGTCAAACTCGAGGTGATTAACCAAAACTATAAATCTCTTAGCCTTAAAAAAAAACTTTGTAGAGTTTCTTGTAGTGGATTCAATGGTTACTATTGTAGAATTATAAATTATTCTAGTAAATCCTAATCATCAAGATTCCATCATTAATTGCATTCATTTATCATTTATCACCTAATTAGTTAATAATCATTTAGTAACTTTTATTTATCACCTAATTAGGTAATAATAATTTAGTAACTTTTATTTATCACCTCATTAGTTAATAGTCATTTAATAATTTATATTTATCATTTATCACCTAATTAATTAATAATCATTTAATAATTTCTATTTATCTTATAATCTATTTAATTAAATATTATTTTTTATTTAATTAAATGCAAGTTAATTATCCATGTTAAAAATAATTTCCATTTTTGTATCTTCAGTCAACTCCATCATTACTAATATGATAATTTAGTCTTCATTAGGAAGTGTAAAATTTATATATCCACCACTTCAGTCAACTCTTTCTTCCATCAAGTTAACTCTTCTTCAATTTAGAAAACTCTTCACTCTTCATCAATTAACTAAGCCTGAAATTAGAAACTTCATATGCATATTTATCCATCATTTTAATTGGAAAATTCAATATTATCCTCTCATAAATTGAATTGGAAAATTTCTAATTTTAGTTTAATTGACTCCATTGATTTTCTCATTAACTCAAGTCCTAATCCTCATCCACATCCCCTAGGTCTATAAATTCAATTGGCACCTTCATCATTAGCATCCATCATACATCTAAGCAATCACATTTTGTCAAAATCATTCAATCATATATTAAGAAAATTTACTCTGTCAAACCCATTAGACATTGTCTTATTAGTGTTATGTTGTAGAGATCATGCATCCACATACATTCAAGGCAAAGAAACATCAACCATTTTTTAGGTTTATAGTGGATTTCATAGCTTAGAAGTAATTTTATTTTGGTTTGTTTGCATTCAAGTTATTTTAATTTCTAGCTTAGATTTTCAATACTTACGTTTTGGTGAACTTGATGTGAACAATAATCTTCTAACCTTTTTATTTGTGAGAGTATTTATTTTGTAGGTCACGAGAGTTTTGGCAAGAACATATGTTCCAAGGAATACATTTCATATTGTTATATGTGATTTCTAATATGTTTTTCTATTTTTAACATCATGTTTGATGTGTATTTGAAAGATTTTACCATTTATTGGTTTTGATTGATCTATTGATTTATAAGTTTAAAGATCAAACTATGGTTTAGAGGCTAAAATCCATAGTTTGCATATTAAAATGCTTGTTAAATAGGAAAATCCATCTTTTAAATAAAAATAATAATATTTTAATAGAAAAATTCACGTTTTAATAACTAAAAAAACGTGTTTAATTTTCCACGAACCATGTTAAATTTACAAAACTGTGAAATTTAAGTAAAACCATTACTTTCAAAGCCCAAACCACCCTCAAAATTTTCAAAAACCACCAATATTTTACCTCAAACCTCCCTAAAAAATTCAAAACCATGAATTTTGACCCAAAACCACCCTCAAATCTTCAAAACCTTTTTTTTTTGGCTCAAAACCATTATTTTTAGCATAAAACCACCATTTGCATGCTCAAAATCACTATTTATGAGGCAAAAATATGGTCTGCAAGTCTTAAACCACTATTTGGAATCTTAAACCATTGTTTATTATGTAAAACCATGGTCTGCATGCTCAAGACCATTGTATGGAACATAAAACCATTGTTTAGAGGGTAAATCCATGGTTATAGGCTTAAAACTAATAGAATTGTGAAACAAGCACAAAACCACGAGCCACAGGATCAAACAAAAAACAAGTACATCTTCTACGCAAGAGATCTGCAAACAAGAACTATTATATTCATCAACAAGGAAAAGTTACAAAAGAAGCTTTCAAGAAGATATGAAAGCCATGATATTTCCCGTGAATAATATCGGAGAGATATTTACAATAAGGGTTGAATGCTTATAAGAGCAAAGCCCTAAATGAGAAACGGATCAGATCACATGTGACAAGTGTCAACATCACATGAGATGTGACATAATGATCTAATATAAGCTCAACTAATAAAGCATTCCTAAGTTTAGCTAAAGTGTGTGAGAATAAATTAGACTAATAATCAATTAAAGATTAATTAATTATTAGCTAATGCAAGATAACTCTAACACCCCCCCTTTTAAGATGAACTTAGGGAGTAGCTAAAAACCCTAAAAATAATGCAAGATGGGTCCCAACAAACAAGGTCGAATGAGGTACCCATGTATAAACATAAGATCTCTATAATGTGGAGAAATAGAGAAAACCTCATGGGAAAAACTCCACTCCAAAAAAAGATGAAAGCCAAGTGAAGGACTGGAAAAGCCTCCAAATAAGACAAGGTTGTCCCAAAAGATAGGAACAAAGAGAACACCATTGAAGCATGAAGAAGCTATAAACATTGTCGAAGAATTACTGCTATAATGTTGAAAGAATAACTTCCACTGAAACATCTAATGATCAGGAACAAGAAGACAAGAATCTATATGAGTGCCCCCAATGACACTACTTGAATCAAATGAAAAAAAAGGTAAACACCTGGAACTCGAAGATACAAATGGCAAAGGTACCAAAATTCTGAAGAACTAATCATGACTAGAAAAATGGAAGGTTGACTCTAGAAATAGGAATGAAAAAGTGTCCATATAGTAAGTGCTCCATCTCACTGAAATGCATGGGTAACCAGCCGCTACATCCACCTAGTACATAGGAACAAATATTGTATACATAGCTCAATCCAACGCAAAACCAAGGAAGCAATAGCACCAACAGTAGAAACCCCCCCCCCATAATGCTAAAAAGGGAGAGGTGTGATAGGTACACTGAAACTGAATGCCTAAAAGTAGTACAGGAAGAGGAACCAAGAACATTTGAAGGTGCAATCATGAAAGTACAAGAAAATAGAAAGGATGTGAAAATAAAAGTCACATACACATGAGAAATGTATGAAGGAAAACAAAGGAAAACGTCAACCCCCATGGAACTTTATATCATAGTCTGAGTACAACAAGGCACAAAGTGATGTGCAAGAATCCCAATACATGTGCAATATAGAGGCACTTTATCTCAATGCATTTACAAAAAATCATAAGTGCTTACAATGGAAGCTCAAAATGTCAAAAAAAGACACAAGACTAAAAATACATGAAGAATAGCCAAAAACGAAGTAGCTCACGCAAACAAGAAGTTCCCAGAAGTTAAAATGTCTAAGTAATTCACCAGAGTGCAAAAACACAAAAAATTGAATAAAATATACCTGGAGAAGAATCTAGAAAAATTGCATGGATGGAACTAAAGAGCTCTAAAATATGGTTCCAACGTCGTTGAGATTGCAAAAAATGGAGAAACTAGTCAAAAGTTATGAGTTCGTGACTGAAAATAGCTCCTTTGACTTCCACAGGTTGTAGAATGCACCAAAAGCAAAATAAAGTGATGAGACCCACACCACTAGAAAGTTGACAAAATCAGCTTTCCGACGATATCTTGTTTGTTGAAAAATGATATTGTATGCCCAAGTTATGGCCAAATGAATAAAACACCCCTTTTAGGCCACAAAGGGCGTCAAAAGGGGCCATGTAGCAGACTGTACCACTGACATCAGCATGACATCATGCTGACGTCAGTGGAATATTCTCTAAATATTCCCTCCGCTAGGAAAAAAATTGATCCCCTGTAGAAAAAAATGATAGACGAAATATTCCCCTACTAATGGACTATTCTTCAAAGATTCCCCACACAAAAGAAACCACTTATTATAAAAGCCTCCATTGGAAAAAATCAGACGCTGCCAGGAAATAGTTGTCATCATCGGGATTTCAAAAAAAACATCGGACGGTGGGTGAGGCTGCCACCGGTTTTCTGAAGCCAACGGTGGAGTACATTAGGGCCACCAAAAAACTTCGGGAGGCCGCTGACGGACCTATGGGACCTGCAGGTCCTGCTCACGTAGGTACCTGCAAGTACCTACTAATAAATGAGCCCAAAAAAAACAAAACAAAAATTCCACCCCACTTTTTTGTGAAAAAAAACTTTTTAATATTGTTTTTTCAATGATTTTTTTATGAAAAAATTTGGTGGAGGAAAAAAACAATAAAAAAAAAATTCTGATGGAATTTTTTTTAATACCTCGATCTACATGTGGGGAGGCCATATGGCTTCCCTAGAAAAAAAAAAATTCCTCAGATGCCAACTTCACCAAATATGACGATTTGACAAGCGATCTTAAGGTTTTTGGCCGCTTCGGATGCAACGGTGAGGTCTATTTGGGCTCAAAATGCCCTGAAAAATCAGACACCCCCTAGATCTGGCAAAAAATCCCTTTCTTCAAACCTTCATAGATCTAACAAACAGAATCAAAATCAACGAAACAAAAGCCAAATTTGGCTTTCTTAATAGCTCTCCAATGATGAGGTCCTTTTTACATAAAAAAGATTCAAAAAATGCCCACCTCCAAAATTTGCAAAAGAGCAAAGGGGATTCAGATCTAAAGCCTACAACCCTTGTTGAAGTAGAAAAACCTCATAAATGGAGAAGGGGTTCATTGAATCCACGCTCTAATACCATGATAGAATTGTGAAACAAGCACAAAACCACGAGTCATAGGATAAAACAACAAACAAATACACCTTCTATGCAAGAGATCTACAAACAAGAATTGCTATATTCATCAAGGAAAAGTTACAGAAGAAGCTTTCAAGAAGATATGAAAGTTGTGATATTTCCTGTGAATAATATTTGAGAGATATTTACAATAACTAGGGTTGAATGCTTATAAGAGCAAAGCCCTAAATGAGAAAGGGATCAAATCATGACAAGTGTCAACATCACATGAGATGTGACATAATGATCTAATATAAGCTCAACTAATAAAGCATTCCTAAGTTTAGCTAAAGTGTGTGAGAATAAATTAGACTAATAATCAATTAAAGATTAATTAATTATTAGCTAATGCAAGATAACTCTAACAAAAACCACTTGCTAGTAGGTGAAACCACTATTTGGAAGATAAAATTGATGCCTAACACCTTTCTAGCTAGCCCTCAGTCACTTGGGTGACCAAGAGCTAGGTCACAGGGGGATAAAATACCTTAGGCCTCTTCCAATGACTTTTTTAAAAAACCTTCCTTCACTAAAACAATCATCTTTTATAATACTTATCCATTTTTTTGACTTCTTGTAGGCATTAGAAAGCTAGTTCCAAGCTAGACGTAGTGGTGTAGTTAGTATATTTAGATCACCAACTTGAACACAAGTAAATTCATCTAAAGTGAGTATTTATTTTTCAAACATCTAGTAAGCATAACGTTTGTGTATGATATCATTTTCTAACAATTTAAAAAAAAAATTGCAAGCTAATGATGCACTCTTTTTTCTAATTTGAAATCATTTGGTGCATGTTTTTAATTAATGTTTTATTATAGATTCCTTTCTTTTTCAAAGACCAAAACTTGCAAACAAGAATTTTTGTAGGTCAAAGTGCTAAAAATTTAAAATTCCAACATATTTGTCTTACAGGACAGTTGCTTGAAGACAGTTTTTATTGACCTTTTCTCTTTTTATCTATTTTAAAAAAATTGCTTTGTGGGATTAAAAATAACTTCACATTTCATTTTGGTTAATAAGACTTCATGTTTTTTAATCCTGAAGGGTGTGTACATATGCTCTTCCCTTGTACATTTATGTGATCTCTTGAAAATTAGAAACACCACTTCTTTTTATTTTTAGGAGTCTTGCCTTGTATTTCATCACTAAGAGGATGACTTCAACCACATTTTCTAGTGTGGTATATCAAAGGGGAAGAATGAATTTTTTACTCAAATCTAGTCACATCATGTTTGGTGCATCCTTGGTTCCCCTGATGATTCAAGACACGAGGTGAAGGGAATGGATTAGATCTTTTCTTAGTGGTCCATCATCTTGTAGTGTATCCCAATGTTAAACCTATCAAGAAAACGCTAAGGAAAATACGCCCTCAAACAGTGCTCTTGATCAACAAAGAACTAAAAAATATACTTGCAATGGGCTTCATCCATCCAATTGACTATTCAGAGAGGGTATCCATTATTTTCCTAGCTGCTAAAAAGATTGGGGGCATCCATTTTTGTAAAAAAATTACAAATCTCAATAAATAATTCCCTAAGGATGATTTTCTACTCCCTAACATTGACATCATAGTATATCTTATAGTGGTACATGAGATGGTATCCCTTATAGAAAATTTACAAGATATAATCAAATATACATAGCTACAAAAGATCAACAAAATTCAATCTTATCACTCCAAGTGAAAATTTTTGTTATAAATTCATGCCTTTTGGCCTCAAAAATATAGGAGCTACCTACCAAATAGACATGACTATTATATTTTATTATCTATTATTTTTTGGATTGAATGATCTCAAAAAAATAAGACAAGGGAGGAACACATGCAAGTCCATTGGTGTATTTTTTATCAACTATCTAAATATAAAGTATGCTTCAATCCTAATAAGTGTTCTTTGGTGTTACCTCAAGTAAACTACTAGGCTTAATTTCTGCACATATAAGAGTTGAATTTGATCCTCCAAAGGTCAAATCAATCATGGAAATTCCTCCACCCAATAATTTAAAGTAGTGGCATATCCTCCAAGGCAAACTTCAAGCAATAAAGTGCTTCATTGCACAAATTGTGGATAAGTATCATCCATTCTCCCATATACTCCATAAAAATGTATTTTTAGTAAGATGATTCTTTCCAAATAGGATTTCAACCAAATAAAGGAGTGTCTAGCATCACTACCTATACTCATGGCTCCCATTCTAAGAAAGCCCTTATTTCTATATATTTCTAACATACTAGTTACATTACCTAGGAACTTCTAGCATACCATGAATACCATCACCATACCTTAGTTGGATATGAGCTCAATTATACTCCTATAGAAATATCATATCGAGTTGTTATCTTTAGATCTTAAAATATTTGACAATTCATGCTTAATCATCAAACAAAACTCCTCTCAAAAGTGGACCCACTCAAATATATCCTATAAAGAGCATCCCCATAGGACAGATAGCTAAGTGGGTAATGCTCCTCAATGAATTTTATATCAAATATATTGACATAAAGGATTTTAAAGGACATGTTGTTGATCAATTAATTGAATATCCCTTAACCAATACACATCCCCTAATTTTAAATTTTCTTGATGAACCCATCTTCATGGTTAGTGGTATATCACTATGGAATCTCTAATTTAATGGATCATGTACACATGGTTCAAGAGATGGTATCCTCTTTGTTACTCCTTGGGATTATTTTATACAATTTTGGATTTTATGTTAGTGTTCCCATGCACTAATAATATGGAAAAATGTGAGGCTTTGGTCATAGAGATTAAAATGGTTATCTAGTGGAACATCACTGGACTACAAGTTTATGGGGATTCTCAACTTGTAATCAAACAAGTTAACAATGAATATAAAACTAAACATGACAAGATCCCCTACAAATGCATGGTATATAGTTTTATACCTTCATATTCAATTTTAATAATTTCCTCACCTTAATAACAAGGTTGTAGATTCAATGGATACTATTAGATCCTTGCTAGATATGACATACAATAGTTGACAATATTAATTACTACTTGAAAAACTCTTGATCCTTGCATACTATATCCCTAAATATAAATTTGTTATGATATTTTTTATCCTAAATCTACATGGTATCATGATATATACACATATTTACATGACCAAACATTACCCTTGTTGGAAAGATATAGAGGGTTGTGAGGGACCTCATATGTCTTTGGATCATTTCTAGACCCACATATCCATTATATACCCCTTAAATAGCCCTAAAAAACCTCTAGTATGCCTAAATAAGTTATAAAAGTGTTAATTATTATAGAGAAAAGGTTAAATTTGCGGGAATAAGATAATTAAGTGTTATTCTAAAAGGATATGATGGAAAGGCATTATGAAAAGGCATTAAGATGCTATATAAAGAAGGGAAAAGTGAGAGATAAGAGTGTGAAAGAGTGTGAAATCATATAGATTAAATATATATGAGACTAAGGAAATGTATATATATCTATATATATATAGATATATATATAAGATATATATATATATATAGATATATATATATAAGATATATATATATATAGATATATATATAAGATATATATATATATAGATATATATATAAGATATATATATATATATAGGATATGTATGAAGCATGATGAATAATTTATAAGACATGTATGAGATATTTAATTATATTAATATATGATGTTATGGGTGTATATATGAATGTGTATAATTTATTATAATTTGGTTTATACTTCTTGCATAGATCTAAATTCTCCTTTTTTATTGCATCACATCAAGGTTGACTACATATAACAAAATATCAAATCTTTGACTCTAGTCAAGGTTTTTCTGTCAACAACCCCCAAAACCTCTCACATAACAAATAAAAATCATTCATCCAACACATATCACGCTACACTCTACTTGGAGATACACTTTATTGCCAGGGCTATGATGGTTCCTTACTATAATGTTTACACACAATGAAAGATAATCTAATATTATAGTAGATACATGATATTGTTTGTGTGACACACACCAGTGGAATAATATTAACAAAGAAGCTTCTCAAGACTAAGCATTATTTTCCTATAATGGAGAATAATGCATGCCAATATGTTAAAAGGTTCCTTGCACCCCAATAGAATAGATATATCATTTACACAACTTCTCAAGTATTGCAACCCATCACTACCACTTGTTCATTTTCTTAATGGGGCCATAACTTATTCAAAAATATTCATCCCCCTTTGTAACATGCCCATTATTCTACACAATAACTTTCCCAAGTTTTAACCTCAAGTAAATAGATTAAGCACTTAATCATATGAGCAATAAAAAAATTATTTTCAAAACTATAAAGTTTAGCATGCCCATTTGAAATAAATATATTTCTAAAATTTTCCATTGCATTATATCAAAGTATTACAACTTTCCAAGTAATGATTGCTTAGTACATGATAACATGATATCATTTCCCTTTTACAATCTTTCCTTAGATATGGATACAAAAATACATAAACAAGACTCCACAGAGCTTACTGGCAATAGATGTATGAATAGTCTAGGTGCCCTCCATCAAATCTCAGTTGCCTACTGATGAGGAGAAGCATCACTCAAGCACTTTTCTTCCAACCTTGGACTAACTATGGTCCCCTACACACTATCAAACTGATAGATGGCCCTACCCATCGACAAAGAGATTGGTTTGGTAACCTCATAATAAATATTGACCTTTCTTGAGCTTCATGTTGTGTATTACATATCTAGATTTGCCACACAATGGCTACAACCTACATATATGGCATTCCTCTACCTAGTATGTAAACATGGATCATAGTGAACTGACCATGTAAATAGTGGCAACTTACACTACTTTGGCCAAAGTATTCAGCACCCAGTACTTTGAGTGGACTTCATATACTTCACCCACCTTCCTAACTCAATTTTTCTTAACCATTCATAACCTATGTATAGGCTATTCCCTTATGCCATGGAGTAACCTTAACCCCAAGAATAACCAATAACCTCTATGTTATTTAAGACAATTCCTCTAAGTAAAATAAAGTAACTCTAAGTCTCAACTACGTTAGACGTTAGCTATATAAGCTATATCCATTATATAGTATTTAACCCCACTATAAGCACCCATTCCTTATTATGGAATATGTACAAACACTCTAAGCAATATAGATCTTTGCACTAAGTACAACAAGAAATATTTCTATTTCACTTAGGAATAAAATAATCTTTTCCTACAAATAGATGATATAATCCTCAAATCAAATCAATCAATGACACACAATCATTCCAAACATAAAAATTATAAAAGAGTAGAGATCAACATGCCTGTTTATGCAATGCTCCAACTGATTGTATTGGATTCCTATCTCATCCTTCTCTTCACTCGGTAAGCAATTTCCCAAATAAAACTTCTCACTTTCCACCAAAATCTCACTCTCAAATTCCTCTCACAACTCTCAAATCTCACTCAAATCAGAAAATTAGATTATAACAACTCAGAAAAACCACAACAAGAATGCAAAAAATATGTGTCCCTATCAAGTTTGAGAGCACCTCAATTTATACACGAAGATTAGCAGCTAAAGGCTAGAATTGGGGTATCGAGAATAACACTTCTCAACTCAAGAGGTTCAACTCAACAATTAAAAGAAAAGGTGGCAACTAAATTTGTTGCACAACAAACACATATGAAGCTAAGGTGAATGAGTTGATACTAGAATAGACAGGAAGAATGATAACCAAAAATGCAAGGTAATTTCCTTCTACAGGTCGATTTGCTTGGCTAGTTGTATACTTGACCATTTCTACATATTTCAAAAATGCTTCATATTTTGGAAATTCATATTGAAAGATAGACTTCTAATCGATTCATACTGTGTACCTTAATGTTCTACCCTACTCTAATGTGCAAAATAACTTAAAATGCAAGTGATAAAAGACTAAGGACACTTCAAGATTAGCCTAAAGAGTGATAAAATAAGAAGGAAAATGGATAAAACAAGATGCAAATGATTTCACCTTCCTTGCTGTTGACGACTTCTTGATTGGCCCTTGCTTGGGATGATTTTGTGTGCTCCTTAGATAGCTTCTTGAGTGACTAAATGCAAGATTGAATGTGCAAAGTGATTAGAATGAATGGCTAGATACTAGTAAAATGAGTGAGAATGCAAATTGACAGCATGTAGTTATCAAATGGCTAAGTGCTATTAATTCCCTTGAGGAGGGGGTATTTATAGAAGAATTTGAATTCTCTAGAGAATTCAATGGTCAAGATGTATCCAACAAGGCCAAGATGAAGGGCTATGGTGGGTTGAGAACCCACAAGCCCTCACATCTTGACATGTGGATGGTGAAGTGGCTAAGGGGAGATGAGGTGTGAGTGAGGTGTCAAAAAGGTACATGAGGTGGAGGAAGGACAAGCACCTTGGGGAGTGAGAAGATTTCCTCAAAAAGGGATTCCTTGTCCCCAAGTGGGAGTGAAAGGGACATTTGAGAAATTTTGGAATTCCTCAAAAATCTACATGGGAAAAGGAAAGGTGGTTGAAATATAAATGTGAATTAAAAATTCACATTCTTAGGAGAATCTAAAGGATAAAAGGTGGGCTCCAAAAAGGTGGGACTTGGTCACATGTGGAGATTGTGACAAGTCCAAGGTTCTAGAAGCCTTGGAAAGATGGAATGTGAATTAAAAATTCACATATAAAGGAGGGGAATCTAGGATAAATAAATGTGAATTAAAAATTCACATGGGAAAAGGGGTCAATGCCAAAAGAAGGTAAATGCAAAGGTTGGCTAAAAAGTGGTGTTAAATCTGGCTAATGACCTTGGTTAAGGTTGTCCAAATATTGGATTAAGCTAATTAATGGAAGATTAGAGGCAAGTGGAAAATGTAGGAGGATGTGACATTAATCTTTAATTAAGAGGATGCACATCATAATCATGAATTAATTAAATTAATTCAGATTAGGGAAAAATTATGGAGGATGTGACAAGGAGAGAGAAGATGAAGAATTTTAAATTGATTTAAAATCAAAAGGGGAAAAATGACTAAATTAAATAAATTAGTGTATTTATTTAATTTAGAGAGGAAGAATGTGAAAGATAAAGTATTAATTATTAAATTAAATACTTTACCGATATGAGATAAAAGGTGTAATATTAATTTAGTAAATTAATATTTAATATGATAGACGAAAAGGGAGTAAATTTAATCATATGGGAGTGATTAAATTTAGATGTCTACATTTTTCCCCTCTTCGAAATATTGTTAGGATAACAGTGTTTCGAAGAAAAATAAAATGCAAATGAGGGAGGAAATGATAGCTGGTGATGCCCGTAGCATGGAAAAGGTTAATGATGCCCCAATGACCAGGCTGAAGGAATGGAGGAATGGTAAGAGGGTATGCCCCCTTGAGAGGGCGGTCGGGGGAGAAAAAAGGGGGTCCCCGGGCGACGTCTCGATAGGAAGAAAAGGACACCATTGGATAGAGCTCAAAAAACTAAGCAATTTTGGTTTTTGAACAAAGGTGATCCGACGCATGGTTTGCAAATGGTAGCCTCGGGAAGTTCAGGGATTAGTTGGGGGAATAAAAAGTTAAATAAAAGGTAGAAAATACATGTTTGAAAGAAGGGGTTAAAAAGATAATTTTAAAAATTACCTTAGTCATTTGCACTGTAGCAGTTGAGAGGAGGAGAGTAGAGGAGTGAAAGCGGACGAGGAGAAACAATGCCGACAGACAATGACACCGCGATCATGCACCGGGCGGACAAGGTGTGTGCATTATACAGCAGGGGTGCGGGCGCGGGCGAATAGCAGGTGAGTGGCAACAAAAACCCACATATTTAATTTACGCAATTTTTTATGTAAAAATTAAAAATTTGAAAACGTGGGTTTTCTTGAGTAGGAAAAATTAAAAAACGGGTCGAGATTAGTTTTAGAAAAAAAATCAAATTTAGCAGAAAAA
>VDFB02000008.1:112149967-112367392 GCA_007258455.2 Sequoia sempervirens | reverse complement strand
GGGAGAGATGAGGTAGTAGCAGAGGTAGCGACTCTCCGGAGAGAGAGGGACTCAGCAGAGTTGAGGGCACAGGCGCTTCAGTGGGATAGGGATGCAGCAGTGGCTCGGGCACAGGTGGCTCAGAGGGAGAGAGATGCGGCAGAGATACGGATACAGACTCTACAGGTGGAGAGGGATGCCGTGATTTCCCGAGCAGCGGCAGGTCAGGGTGAGGGTGGGATGCCAGGAGCAGACATATAGGTTGTGGAGAGAGAGAGGGATCGATTACAGGCAGAGCTGGCACAGAGCCGGTTGGCTCAGGAGGCATGGGAGCAGGAGAGGAGAGCTATTACCAAGGACCGAGACAGGGATCGTCATGAGTGGAATTCCGCTCGGGTCCAGGTTACGGAGAGAGAGGAGAGCATGAGAGAGGTAGGGTTTTGGATGGTTGCATATTATGATGCAGTTCCTGATCCGGCACAGCGGAGATTCTGTTATATCTGGCAGACACCTCAGATGCCAGCGCCATCGCAGTCATTAGGGACACGGACCCATGGTTATAGTGATTCTCCAGGGGTTTCACCAGGCAGGGGAGCAGGACCTGAGTTGCCACAAAGATCAGATGTGGGGAGTTCATTCAGGAGGTGACAGGCTACTGAATTTTTTGACAGATGCAGGGTGGAGTGTGTAGTATTTATTGACAGAGATCAGAGATGTTCCATATCTCTGGATTTTGTAGTGTATCATGTGATGGATATATGTATGATGGACATGTGACACATATTATATTATATTGATATGGGACAGTTCTTATTGACACCATGTAGTATGTTTCCTTTTATGATGGGTGGTTATATGCATGTGTATATGGTATTACTTGTTTATGTAGATGGATGCGTTGGTTTATTTATGCTCATGATATGAGATGTTCATGTTTATGATTGGATATATGTACTTATGGAATATCAATAATTTTATTGATGCATGGTGATATGATATGTGCATGGTGATATGTTATGTGTACATGTGGGATCTATGATGATTTATATATATGGATGCCTAGTTGACTTGTTTGTCATGTGTGTATATGTGTATGATGGATTTTGTATGAACATTTTATATATGCAGGATGTGATGTATTATGAGTCTAACACTTTGTGATGCAGGTGACGATGTATGTATAGACTTAACATGTGGTGATGCATGTGACAATGGATATATGGACCTAACATGTGGTGATGCAGGTGACGATGGATATTTCGACCTAACCTGTGGTGATGCATGTGACGATGGATACATGTAATAGTGCTTTTGTAATTTTAGAGGAAATAACACACAGCCATAAGTGCCAATAAGAACTGACATGATGGTGAGGATGGGTGTCATTTGGCATCTATCAAAAAGCATCAACATCCTGAGAAGAATGGAAAAGAATGGGATAAAGTATTTTCACAACCAAAACCATAGGGTGAGTGTAATGCAATGATTATGAAAATGAAATCTTAATTCAATTTTCCATCTTTGGGAGCACTGGTTTTTGCTATAGCATAAGACACGATACACCCAAGTATGGAGGACCGAGGTAGATTAGTGTCTAATGCATGAAACAAACACGCCAGACAAGAAGGCTATCCCAACACCCCAAAGTCTCAAAGAAATACTTTGGTCGGGCTCGGTATTGAGATAACCACAAGCACAAAAGGATGCCTCAACATAACACAAGACCTTGGGGATCTTGGTGGGTACTATGTGGGACAACCAAGAAGACACAATCAAAGAAAAGATCAAGATATGCCCCTATGTGGACCAATCAAAACACGCCGTAATATGATGGATTATGGCGGCCTTGATAAGTGATTATAGGGAGCTCAAATGATAAACAAGAACAAAACGCCTCAAAAAATCGCAATCAATTTCAAATGTCCTTTGCCATAGGATCAAGGGGATAGATGGAATTGATGAGGTCTGTTAGGAAGGATGTATCATGTTGAGACCCATGATGAATACTAAGCGAAAAGATCAATATGATATAGGATATTCAAAATTGATTAGATTCGTTAGTACAGGTGAGTCTTCTTTGTTAAGGACTAGCTGGATAAAGGCATAGCTTGATGACACAACACAAGGGAGACAAGACACAACCTAAAGACCTAGGGGCTCGGGGGCCGATTAGAGATTAGCCTTGCCTACGTGAAAGCGTAGAGCCATCGTAGTTCATGGAAAAAGACCATAGATAAAGCGGAAAGAAGACAATGGTGACCGATGATGGACACAAAACACAATCGACAAATGCCCTGAGGGAGGATCGAATGACCAACCTTGCCTACGTGAAAGTGAAGGGGCAACGTAGTTCGATAAAAAAAACTATGGATAAAAGCGAAAAGGGACTAGTGAAGACAAGTGATGGAGGACCAAAACAAGTTGATCCAAAAATCCCCTGAGGGTAGATTGAATGATCAGCCTTGCCTACGTGACAGCATAGGGGCAACGTAGTTCGACAAGGGATGAAAGTGACACGGGAGGATGGGACCTAGGTGGAGACCAACACGATGGATGATCCTATATGACGACACGGACCGACCGACAAAGGGAGAGAAAGACATAAGCTCAAAGTGGGATACAAAAATGCTCAGGATGAGGGCTAGGCAAAAGGGGTCGTCCAATGCTCAATCAACAAATACCAAGCGGCCTAGGCTGAGGTGGGCGAGGATGATAGTGCGGATGAAAGCATAAAATAACTAGGACGTCAGGTAGATAATGATTAAGCCTTATACGGATGGCACCTGTTGACAGGTTTTCACCATCCATACTTATCCAAGGTGCCACCAAGAGGTGATTTTCACCATAGGATGGATTTATTTATCTTTACTATTTTTTTGGATTTTTTCATACTTTTTTTTTATTTTTTTTATTTTTTTGATTTTAGGCGGGGTTACTAAACGGACTTAGGCATAGAACCTCTTCAGATGGAGGATATTGACGGGTTCATCAAGGGGATCTCCTTCAAGAGTGGTCAGCCTGTAGGCCCCAGATCCATATTTGGCAGCTATGATATAAGGCCCTAACCAGTTTGCCTCAAATTTTTCCTTTTTATCACGGTTCAGTTGAGTGCGTTGATTTTCTTTAACAAGCTCACCAACCTGGAATTGTCTAGGATGGACCTTTTTATTGTAATGACGTTTGAGGCGATTTTGGTATGCTTGCAGGTGGTCATAGGCTCTTATTCTCCGCTCATCCAGTAACTCTAGCTGTGCAAGTCGTGCAACACGAGCATCTTCTTCGCTGATAAGGTTCTTCAAAGAAATTCTCAATGAGGGGAGCTCAACTTCGATTGGCAAGACGGCTTCAGCACCGTATACTAAAGAGTATGGGGTGGCGCCTGTTGGGGTGCGGATAGATGTACGGTATGCCCAGAGGGCGAGATGAATATGAAGGTGCCAATCTCGTCCAATGTTATTGACAACCTTTTTGAGGATGCGGATGAGGGTCTTGTTGGTTGCTTCTTCCTAACCATTACCCTAAGGGTAATAAGGCGTCGACCAACGATGCTGGATATGGAAGGTGTCACAGAGGTGTTTCATGGCTTGGTTTTTGAAAGGTTTTCCGTTGTCGGAGAGGATGGTGGACAGGATACCATATCTGCAGAGAATATGGTAAAGGATGAATTTGGAAATCTGAGTACCAGTGATTTGTGAGAGTGGCATTGCTTCCACCCATTTGGTGAAGTACTCAGTTGCAGTAATGATGAATGTATGGCCATCGGATGATGGTGGGTAAATCTTTCCAATCAAGTCGAAACCCCATTGAGAAAACGGCCACGGTGCTAGGAGAGGCTGAAGATCTTGAGCTGGGGCGTGGATCAAATCTGCATGCTGTTGGCATGGAAGACACTTCTTCACAAATTCGCAAGCATCATGTTCCAATATAGGCCAATAATATCCAGCTCGTAGGATCATTTTGGCGAGAGCCATACCATTTGAGTGAACCCCACAAATACCACCATGTACTTCTATTAGTACCGTTTGGGCCTCGGTCTCATTCAGACATCTAAGGAGGATTCCATCATACCCACGACAATAAAGTGTATCACCAATAATGATGTATCGGGAAGAACAATGGATAAAATATTTACATTGGTTGCGTGTAAGTTCTGGGGGTATGATATTATCACGGAGGTAAGTGTATATGTCTTGGTACCACGAGGAGGTGGGACCTACAATATTGCACACCATGTCAGTCTCAGGAACATCATATGTAGGGATTAAAAGTTGTTCAACAAGAAACTCACACTCTGTTTGGTCCTTAGGCATATCAATTAAGGAACCAATAGTGGCCATTGCATCTGCCGCTTTATTCTGTACCCGAGGAATTTGGTCAAACTGTATGAAAGTGAAATATTTCTTGAAATCATCCACCATGCATTTTTTGGGTAACAGTTTATCATCTTTCGTGAGGAATTCATCATTAACTTGTCTAATAACCAGCAAAGAATCACCAAAGACTTTCAAATGGGTTATGTGCCATTGTTTTGCAATTCTAAGGCCGGTGAGGAGAGTTTCGTATTCTGCCATATTGTTGGTGCATGGAAATGCTATCCTGAATGATTTTGGGATGTAGTCACCCTGAGGGGTAACTAATAAAATTCCTGCTCCAGATCCACTATGAGTGTATGAGCCATCGAAATATAACGTCCAAGCTGGCGCTTCTGTAACTGTGTAGATTTCTTCATCTAGGAATTCAGTGTCTAGTGGGTAGGCATCTACTAATGGTGCTTCAGCCAATTGATCAGCAATGACCTGTCCTTTTATGGCTTTTCGCTCTACATATTCTATGTCAAATTCACTTAGGAGCATGACCCATTTGGCCATGTGGCCAGTCAAAGTGGTTCTAGATAACAGATACTTCAAGGGATCAATTTTGGCGATTAATTTGACCGGATGGTTGAGCATGTAATGACGAAGTTTTTGTGTGCTGAAGACTAGTGCAAGGCAAGCTTTTTCCATTGGGGATTAATTTAACTCATAGCCGACTAGTGTTCGACTGATGTAGTAGATTTCCCTTTCTTTGAACGACTCATCATGTTGTGCCAATAATGCCCCCAGTGCGACTAAAGTAGCAGAGATATAAAGCAGGAGAGGTTTTCCTGGGATAGGCGGCATCAAAATCGATGGATGAGCTAAATATTCCTTAATTTTATCGAAACCCATCTGACACTGTGGGGTCCATCGGAAGGTAGAATCTTTCTTCAAAAGATGGGTGAATGGCTGACATTTATGTGCTAGCTGGGCTATGAACCGACGGATGGTCTGCATCTTCCCCTGGAGGCTTTTTAACTGCTTTAGATTGCATGGAGGTGGCATGTCCAGAATAGCCTTTACCTTGGTGGGATCAACTTCAATACCTCTGCGAGAGACTATGAAACCCAGCAACTTCCCTGACGTGACCCCAAAGACACACTTTTTCGGATTTAGCCGCAACTTATAATGCTCTAACCGCTCAAATATCTTTTTCAGGATGGCGGGATGTTCTGCTCATGTTCTGGATTTCCCTAATAGGTCATCAACATAGTCTTCCATGATGATATGGATGAGGTCATGGAAGATGACCATCATTGCTCTCTGATATGTTGCCCCTGCATTTTGTAGACCAAAGGGCATAACATTGTAACAGAAAGTGCCCCAAGGAATCGTGAAGGCGGTCTTGTGTTGGTCTTCAGGTGCGATTCGAATCTGATTATAACCAGAGAAGCCATCCATAAGGGATAACATCTCATGTCCTGCTGTTAGGTCAACCAACATGTCAATGTTAGGAAGAGGGAAATCGTCTTTTGGGCAGGCTTTGTTAAGATCCCTGAAGTCCATGCAAACCCGAATGTCTCTGTTTGGTTTGGAAACTAGAACTATATTGGAGATCCACTCAGAGTAGTCAATCGGTCTGATAAAACCCGCATCCAGTAACTTCTCCAATTCTTTCTTGACTAACAACGCGATTTGCAGATGCATCTTGCGAAGCTTTTGTTTGACAGGCTTGGTGTCTGGGCGAATGTCTAAGTGATGAACCACTAAGGCGGGATCTAAGCCTGGCATGTCTGAGTATGACCAAGCAAAGTTAATGATTCCCTCTTGGAGTAGCTGCACAATGACCGAATACTCTTGCTTTGAGAGTGACTTAGCTACATAGGAGATTTTAGGACTTTCAGCAGTTCCCAGATTAACTTCTTGCATCTCTTCAATCAAAATAGATGATCAGGCAGATAACTGAGTTCCCATAAGGGGAAGATGAACATCTCAATCTTCCAACACCTCTTTGAGGTTTTCGCCGTCAGAGCATCGTTTATTTTTACTTTTTCAAGGTCAGGAAGTGCCTCAGGAAGGTTTTCACTAGATGACCGCTTTTTACTTTTCTTATTTTTGTTTTTGCGACTAGAGTGTTCATCCTCCCCCAATCCCATAAGATTGACATATGTGTCCACAGACATATTGACAGGTGTAGTATTGCGTGGGTCCCAATCAATAAGCTCAGGGTGACAAAGGGATAGGCTAATAGTGCAGACGGATAGGCATTCGAACATGGATGATAAGTCGGCATGATCGACGTCATCGTACGCATGTATGATGGATTCCTCCTCAGGTATGTCTTCCAATGAGCCATTGTCCACGGCGATACTATTGGAAGTATTAGATGATGTTGCAGGGCTTTTCTATTTTCTGTCATACCCAATGCCTACCTTCCTTGGTAATTGTGATATATCAATGAATTGCAACCGCCCTTGTTCTTCTTTACCCAGGCCCCCACCTTGATAGTTATGTTTTTCCACGAACTTCGTTGGCCAAGGGTATTTCTCCTGAAAGTATTTCTTTAGAGGAGTTTCTGGTTCGGGCTCTTCTTGGTAGACCCATTGGCTTATGTCCTCTTTTGGTGCATCGATCTTGACACTTGGTGATCTGAAAGTGGTGGTAGGGATGTCTTTACCACTAAAGGTGATAGTCTTGTCTTCCTTTTGTGTAGCATGTGAAGGTTGACCATACTCGTGTGGTGACGATGGCATGGTGGCTACATTGAGAGCCGTATGCATTTCATATTCACCACACCCTTTGTCAATGATCTGGACTTTGGTGACTGAAGGATTAGTGGCGGAAGATGGAGTGGTTATCATGGCGGATGGTGGATTAGAGGATGATGGCTGGGATGCCCCCATTTCAACCCCAGGACAATAATGTAAATGGGGAAAAGACGCTTCTAAGGCGCGGCAATATTCAAACGGTTGGGGGTCGGCATAGATGGTGACTTCTTGTCCGTTGACAGGGAATTTTAGGCATTGATGGTACGTGGAGGGGATAGCTTGCATAGCATGGAGCCACAGGCGGCCAAGGAGGAGATTATACGGTAAGTCCATATCAAGGACATGACAGGTAGTATATTGAAGTACAGGTCCCACTTGGATAGGAAGACTGATAATTCCTTCTGAATTTCTTTCTGCATTATCATAGGCCTTGATTGTAATGATCTGGTTGCTTAAGTCTGCTTGAGTATACCCCACCTGTTTTATGAATTTCAAAGTGCATAAATTGAGGGCAGAGCCATTATCTACCAAGACCCTTTTTATTTTATGGCGAGCAACCACGACTTCAATATGTAAGGGGCGATTATGATTGACATCGATGTTGGGCATATCGTTTTGGCTGAAGTGGAGGTGATGAGACAAAGCCAAGTGTCCCACCAAAGCTTGGAATTGTGTGGGGTCGATGTCATTTGGCACATGGGTTTCCTGCAGGGCTCTATTGAGGATTTCTTGATGTACCGGGGAAGACCTAAGCAAGTCCAAAATGGATATATGAGCGGGGGTCTTCCTTAGGTGATCAAGGATGTTGTACTTAGAGTTTACAGGAGTCGGTTGGGTGGGTGCAGAGGCTGCAGGGACAGTGATGCGGGCTCATCGTGTAGTAACAACACATTGAGGGTCTTTGGCTTTAACATGTATCATGGATACTCGGGATTCCACCTACTCAATGTAATGAATAACACCTTCATAATTGAAGGGCACATTCTTGTAATTCACATTATTTGTGCTGTTGTTTTGAGGATTACTGTTGGAGGTGCTAGGGCCTTGATTATGGTTTGGGAAGGCGTTTTGATAGATCTGCAGTCGGGCATTGGACGATGAAGGTTGACTGGAGTCAACCTTGATATCTCCTCGATCAATAAGATCTTGGACATAATTCTTCAAACCCTGACACTTATTCAAAGAGTGTCCCTTGATTTTATGGAAGTCACAATACTCATTTTCTTTAAACCAGGTTGGCTTGTGTTTGGACTCGTCAAATGGTTTGGTGACAGGATATGTGATGGGGTAATTGATTTGTAGCAATTTATTAAAAACAACACTCAGGGGTTCACCCAATTGGGCGTATTGTCGTTTGGTGTTCCCCTGATTGTTTTGGTTTGACTATTGAGGAGGATGGGGTGTCCCTTGGGGCACAGATATGGCGTTGGGTACAGACGGTTGTTGTTTTTGAGATGCATTAGCCACTTGGATATGCTTAGTGTCTGTCACGCCGTCATTCACCGCATTCTTGTTCTTGTTCCAGAATTGTGGTTTATCTCCAAATGACCTCTCCTTATCATGACTATGTATTTTAATGTGTCCTTTGGCAATAAGGGCACATTCAAGGATGGGTCCCTTTTCCACTATCTCTACGAAAGTGGTGACACAATGTAATCTAAAATTGTGGGCCATGTCAGGATGAGAGTTTTCCACGAAAAGAGTGGCCATATCTTTTTCTTTCAGAGGGTTCTTCATTCGACTTGCTAATGCACGCCACCATTGTAGGTAGCTGGTAAAGATTTCTCCATCACATTGTTTCTCTTTGAGGAGATCTAAGGTGTTCGTATCTTTCTCCAAATTGAAAGAGAAGTAGGATACAAACTTTTCTGACAAGTCTACAAAAGTTTTTATGGACCCCTTTTCGAGAGTCATGAACCAATCTAAGGCGTGGCTTGCTAGGCTTTGTGGGAACAAGCGCAAGAGATAGTTGTCATTATACATGACTTCTTGACACTGGGAATAAAACTCTTGCAAGTGAGCCTTAGGGTCTTTGTTTCCCTTGTATTTGTCAAATTTTGGTATCTCGAAATGTTTAGGAAACGGGATTAATGAGATGGAGGGATCAAATGGATATGGGCATATATCTTCAAATTTGAATGATTTTTTTGTAGCCCCGGCTTGAAGATCCTTAAGTGCGGCTTTGATTTCCAACAAATCTGAGCTAGCTGGTGGCGGGTTGGGAGGATATTGATGATAGGATGATAAAGGATCCGGCTGGAAGGATGCCGGATTGTTGAAATACGGGTTTGCATGGTTGGATGATGATATGGCTTGCTGGTAAGACGAGAGATTTTGTTGATACGGGGGCTGTTGTTGTGGGGTGTAATATGGATTTGTTTGATAAAAGTGCGGGGCAGGTTGTTGAGGAACTTGGATGGGACGTTGTGTGTTGGTTTGTTGGTGTTGAGGGTATTGTTGTGATTGTTGAGAGGACGCATAAAATGGTTGTGGGTGAAATTATTGTTGATTGTGATAGTAGTAGTGTTGGGGAGGTTGTTGTTGTGACGTCAAAGGTTGTATGGGCCGAGATGGGATATTGTGTTGCGATTGGGCCTTTGGACACAAAATGGATGCGAGAAAAGAGGATGTGGTCTGAGCAATTGGTCGAGATGGATTTCCTTGTGATTTGTAGGGTGGTTGTTGTGAAGAGGCCAAAGTATTGTGTATAGGTTGTTGCAGATGAGATGGTGGAGGTAGTGTAGAAGTGTTTTGTAAAGAGGGCTATTGGGTACTACCTGGAATGTTCAGCCGGGATGTGCCTTGTGGAGGTAATTGAGGTGGAATGTTGGGTTGGTGAAGCTGTTGAGATGGTATATTTGTAGGAGGTGGAAGTGATGCAGTAAAGGAGGTGCCCCCAATGTTGACTGGAGGTTGGTTGGAAGGAGGGGGTGCTGTTAATGTTAATGGCGGAGGTTGTGGAACATTTTGTGGCATACTGTAGGCAAAAGGATTATTGGGATCAGGCACTTGAGGTCCTCCTATAGCTGAAGTTGAAGCGTGTGGGGGATAGTTAACCTGATAAAGAACGGCATTGCCAAATTCAGGTTGATGCCAACCCTCAACTGGTAGAACATTGGGGAAGTATGAAACTTCTGGTGTGTCTTGTGACCCTTGGAGTGTGTTAGATGGGGCACCCCGGTATTTGGACCAATCAACATTCGAGGGGGGTTTGACACCCTTCTCAATTAGGTGGGCCAAGATTTCTTCCCCATGTTTTTCGAGCAAACGGTCAGTCATTTGCACATTGGCAGGATTACTAAAATGTTCCTCAAGTGTGAGCTCAGGTTGATTAACCATACTCTCTTCACCATGTGGCGAGTTATTCTGATTCTCGGTGTTAGAGTGTGATGAAGTACCATTATGAGGATCATGAGGGATGTTGGTACCCTTGTTAGGATTTGATGAGACGTTCATTGTGTTGTTGGGATCCTGAGGATTGTTTGATTGGGCATTCTAGGTTTGTTGGTCGGCCATTTTCTTTGCCTGTGATCGGGTCTGAATGGGCATGCAAATGTACTATGAGTGGATTATGAAAAAAAAAAATTGACGAATGATTTGATTGTGATTAGATGAGATGTGATTTGGATGGGGTTTGGATTTGGATCAGATTTTGTTGGGGATATATTGGATTGGATTGGATTTTGATTGGATTGGATTTGGATTTGGCAAGATTGGACTAGATTGGATTGGATTTGGATTTGGCACGATTGGATTAGGTTGGATTGGATTGGATTGGATTGGATTGATTGGACAATTTGATCGAATGATTGGTTTTGATAGATTTGGACTATTGGATGGGTGTGATTTGATGATGAAAGATGTGAGAGAGAGACCTTAAGCTTGATCAAAGGAAGTTATCCTTAGTGACCTAGAGATTTGATTGATTAAGAGGGCGATTATGGCACCGAATCCACCTTAAGATAAGAATGGATTGATTGGGCCAAGGATGATAACTTATGACACCGAATTCACCTCAAGATGGAAGCGAATTGATTGGGGTTGAAGTTAAAGGCTAATAATCAAATTCAAGTGCTATGGTCAATTTGGGTAACCACTTTATAAGGAAAGTTAAGGAGGTTTGGTTATGAGTGGTGTTTGGCAGTAAAATTATGAGGAAATTAGAATGAACGGGTGGATTGAAGACAATTACGAAGAGTGAGTGGGGATTTATAATGGTTAAACAAAGGTTTGGAATGATAAGATGGAGGTTTAAACAGATCAAATGAAGGTTTCGGGAGGCTTAGAGTGACAAAATGGAGGCTTAGGATGATGAGGTAATGGTTGGGAATGATTAAATGATGATTTAGAGGCTAAATGAATCCAAATGGGACGATTTTGGGTGTTCAGGAGGGAAAATTCGCCCCTCTGCAGCAAAAATCAGGGGTGTTGACAGCTTTCTGCAACAAAACAGGGGCGCCGCCACCTTTCTGCAGCAAGATCAGGGGGCGCTGCCACCTTTCTGTAGCAAAATAGGGGCGCTGCCACCTTTCTGCAGCAAGATCAGGGGCGTTGCCGCCTTTCCGCAGCAAGATCAGGGGCCTTGCCACCTTTCTGCGGTAAAACAGAGGGCGCCACCGCCTTTCTGCGTTAAGACAAAGTTTGGTTTTGATAGCAATGGCTATGGAAAGGACGCAAAATGATAAAGTAAGGCCAAAGTATCAAAGATTTGATAGATTTTTCACAAGAAAACACTTCAAGCAAGCATAATCCTATGATTAATATTAAGGATATGGCCAGGCAAGGTCTTAATCTAGGATGCACAAGGCTTCTAGGGAGTCCTCGATATACTCTCGGTACGTGAGGCACAACCGTGAACACCAGTCCATCACAAGCGTGAGTCAGGAACCCTAGCGAGATACTGAAAGGCTCAGACCAACTCTTCACGTCTATCTAGGTATCACCCTAGCTTCGACGCTCCGCCAATTACGATGTGACTAGATTGGGGTACAACTTTTGTTCTCCCCCCTTTATATACCCCGCTGGTACTCGTGGTTGGAATCATCCCTTGGGGTGATGAAATCCCCAAGCAGGTCCCATTAAAAAGAAGACACTAACTGCTTCCAACTACTCCCCAGGCTCACATGAAGTGCAAGGGGAAAGTCAAAACAAATTAATGCCCCCTTGGGTAACACAAGAATAAACAATCACATCAAGCAATGAAGTTTACTCCACCTAATTAGACTATGTTCCAAAACAACAAGGATAATTTTTGAAAGTCTGATCAAATAGATGGCCCTGCAAACAAATGTTAGTTGTCTTTTTCTTCGTTCTTGATTAATTACGCCCTAATATACTGCAAAACATTAGCAAAAAACACCAATATTCTTGCCAAAACAATGTTAGAGGGTTACTACTTGAAAATGGCAAAAAACGAGAGCAAAAACAAAGCCAAAATAACTGTTTTACCTTCCAAACTGTGCTGTTTTGGGGCGCTGCCGCCTTTCTGCAGCAAAACAGGGGCGATGCCACCTTTCTGCAGAAAAGTAGAGGGCGCTGCCACCTTTCTGTAGTAAAATGGGGGCGCTGCCACCTTTCTGCGGCAAAGCAGAGGGCGCTGCCGCCTTTCTACAGCAAAAGGTTAGAGGGCGCTTCCGCCTTTCTGCAGCAAGATGTTAGAGGGCACTTCTGTCTTTCTGCAGCAAGATGTTAGAGAAAAAGAGCCCTTCAAAATAAAAGGGCGTATCCACCCCTCTGCAAGAAAGTGTTAGAAAAACCTTCCAAGTACACACCTAACTACAACAAACTATTAGAACAACATGAAATTGACAGACATAGGGCGCTGCCGCTTTTCTGTAGTGGACAAGAGGGCGCTGCCGCCTTTCTGCAGTGGACAAGAGGGCACTGCCACCTTTCTACGGTAAAGCAGAGGGCGCTGTCGCCTTTCTGCAGTAAAGCAGAGGGCGCTATCGCCTTTCTGTGGTAAAGTAGAGGGCGTTGCCGCCTTTCTGTGACCTTTTCTTACAAAATTCTTAGCAAAAAGGGAGGTTAAATGCAAGAACCCGTTTGTGGGTCCCACCGGGCGTGCCAGAAATGTGTACCTTAATATTCTACCCTACTCTAATGTGCAAAATAACTTAAAAATGCAAGTGATAAAAGACTAAGGACACTTCAAGATTAGCCTAAAGAGTGATAAAACAAGAAGGAAAATGGATAAAACAAGATGCAAATGATTTCACCTTCCTTGTTGTTGACTCCTTGATTGGCCCTTGCTTGGGATGATTTTGTGTGCTCCTTAGATAGCTTCTTGAGTGACTAAATGCAAGATTGAATGTGCAAAGTGATTAGAATGAATGGCTAGATGGTAGTAAAATGAGTGAGAATGCAAATTGATAGCATGTAGTTATCAAATGGCTAAGTGCTATTAATGCCCTTGAGGAGGGAGTATTTATAGAAGAATTTGAATTCTCTCAAGAATTCAATGGTCAAGATGCATCCAACAAGGCCAAGATGAAGGGCTATGGTGGGTTGAGAACCCACAAGCCCTCACATCTTGACATGTGGATGGTGAAGTGGCTAAGGGGAGATGAGGTGTGAGTGAGGTGTCAAAAAGGTACATGAGGTGGAGGAAGGACAAGCACCTTGGGGAGTGAGAAAATTTCCTCAAAAAGGGATTCCTTGTCCCCAAGTGGGAGTGAAAGGGACATTTGAGGAATTTTGGAATTCCTCAAAAATCTACATGGGAAAAGGAAAGGTGGTTGAAAACATTAATGTAAATTAAAAATTCACATTCTTAGGAGAATTTAAAGGATAAAAGGTGGGCTCCAAAAAGGTGGGACTTGGTCACATGTGGAGATTGTGACAAGTCCAAGGTTCTAGAAGCCTTGGAAAGATGGAATGTGAATTAAAAATTCACATATAAAGGAGAGGAATCTAGGATAAATAAATGTGAATTAAAAATTCAAATGGGAAAGGGGGTCAATGCCAAAAGAAGGTAAATGCAAAGGTTGGCTAAAAAGTGGTGCTAAATCTGGCTAATGACCTTGGTTAAGGTTGTCCAAATATTGGATTAAGCTAATTAATGGAAGATTAGAGGCAAGTGGCAAATGTAGGAGGATGTGACATTAATCTTTAATTAAGAGGATGCACATCATAATCATGAAATAATTAAATTAATTCAGATTAGGGAAAAATTATGGAGGATGTGACAACGAGAGAGAAGATGAAGAATTTTAAATTGATTTAAAATCAAAAGGGGAAAAATGACTAAATTAAATAAATTAGTGTATTTATTTAATTTAGAGAGGAAGAATGTGAAAGATAAAGTATTAATTATTAAATTAAATACTTTACCGATATGAGATAAAAGGTGTAATATTAATTTAGTAAATTAATATTTAATATGATAGACGAAAAGGGAGTAAATTTAATCATATGGGAGTGATTAAATTTAGGTGTCTACACATACCATTATCATTTGGTGCCACATTATGCCATTCACACCATATTACATGGGTCGTTGTTGGCTATTTGACTTGGTTGATACTTCTTGCGCATGGCCATTTATTGTTGTTTGCTTTTGACAAAGTCTTGGCAGCTATATTTACACATTGAAAAGCATTGGATACTAAGCACTTTTATATGGAACTATCCATATTTCATAATACAACTTTAAATTTTTTAAGCATCACTTATTAATATATGCGCTATCTCAACTTAGCATTATTCCCTTTGTTACCATGTTGTGTGCAATACTTAGCATAATCTATATTTTATAGTTCATGCACTGGTTAAATAATTCAGTGTTATCATAAACATTATCATATATATAATGATTATATATATATATATAATATATGTATATATATTTATATATGTATATGTGTTTACATGTATATACATATATAGCAAACAAGACTAGACATAACTTACTATTTCCCAACTATTATCCTGACTTGACCAAACTAGAAGTGTGTGTGTGTGTGTGTGAAAGCTCAGTTTCGGTCTTTATCAAAGGTTACCAAACCAAGTTCTTCTCCCTGGGTGATACTTCCCATCTCTTTAGGAAGCCTTATACTTTCTTGCATCCAACTTTACACTTTGCAATAGTAGTTAGTTGAAAACAATACATTCACTTGCATCATATATTTTCATAATTAGGGCATTTCATTACTTCAAATTAAATCAACATTTACTCTTCATATTTCCAAAACACATTCTTCTAAATCATTTTCACCCAACTAGGTAAAATTAAATAAGTATTAACACAATGGGGTGTAATATATGCCCCCTTGTGAATCATCATCCCCGATGATTTTAAGTAGCAGACATAGACATAAACTATAAGCATAAACATATCAAAATTTATTTTTAAGAACTCTCAAAAGCATGAAAGACATGAGGAAACTTATGCTTGATTTCAGCATAGTCTTCCCAAGTAGCAGAATCTTCTACATGTTGGTCCCACCAGACTTTGCATTGCATAACCTCTCTATTACACGAGTGAGTCTTATGTGTTCCGAGCACCTTGAGAGGCTCAATTGTTACCACTCCTAGGTCCTACCTATAAAGCATTCCAATCAATAACATGGTTATCCCCTGGTATATACTTCTTAAGGTATGAGATGTGAAAGCCATTGTGCATCCTGGCAAGAGTTGGTAGCAATGCAATTCAACAAGCAACTGGTTTTATTTCCTCAAGAACCTTGAAAGGATCTATATAGCGCAGAGCTAGTTTGGAAGACTTTCCAAACTTGATGGAACTCTTATTAGGTTTGACTCGCAACAACACTTTTTTTCCTACTACAAAATTTATGGGTACCTGCTGAGAATCTATCTAGCTTTTCTACCTATCATTGGCTTCAACTAGCCTCTGCTTAATAAGCCCTACTTGCTCCTCCATTTTTTATAACATTTCTAGCATAAAACTTATCCTATCCTCTAGCTTATCCCAACTTATAGGAGATCGACATTTTCTACCACACAATGTTTTGGATGGAGCCATCTTTACTGTTGAATGATAAGAATTATTGTTTGCAAACTCAACCAATTATAGGTAATCTTCCCACTTGTATTGTTGATCCATACAATACATCCTTAGTAGATCTTAAAGCACTTGGTTAACTCTCTTAGTTTTTCCATCCATCTCCAGATGATAGGCTGAACTTATATTCAACTTGGATCCAAGTGAAGTGTAATGTCCCTTCCTTAGGCAACTCAAACTATGGCGAAGGTTGGCCTACTATTAGGGTTCCCATAGGTCAACAGAATGGTTAGGGGACCCAATCGAGGGCTGTGGAGCTTAGCTGGGAGCTTTACGAGCCTTTCAATTGGAGTTCAGTTGATGAATCCAAGGATAAATTGGAAATATTAAAGTTTGCTTTAATGGAATAGTAAAAAGGGAAGAGTAAGAGAAAATTATAAAAGGAATAGTGAAAACTGCCCCATCCAAGTAACTCAAAGTTGTTTTTAAAATGTGGCCCTTTCTTTTGATGAGGAAATACCCTCAAGATGGGCATAGCCTCTTGAGGAGGATTATTTTAGTGACTTTTATAAAAAAGCTCATGTGAGGTTATAAAGCAATATGTTGGGCTCATTTTCTGGCATTCTATTCTCATTTTGACAAAAGAAAACTATAGGTTTGAGCTCTAGAAAAGGGTTTCAGCAACATACAGGTCTTTTGAGGATGAAATCCCTTGGAGGATAGTGAATTGGACGAAAACCCAGTTCACCAGACAGGGAAATCTACCTAGGGTTTCCATTTGGGCATCATTGATCTTCATCACAGGTTAATTTGCATTTAGAATTGATTGCAGCAGTGAGTTATTAGAATGTAATTGTAGATTGGGGCTTCTTATTAGCATATATTATCATTTTAGTGCATTCACCAACTAGTTGTACTATTTGGGTGTCATTTTCAGTCAAACCCTAGCTAGAAGTTAGGGTTTTTAGACCACTAAGGAGAAAATTTAGTTTGGCCATTGTTTACATGCCTATAGCTAGTTACTGAAGTTCATATTGGTCTTGTTCTAAGGTTTGGATCAGCCACATCAAGTTTATTTGGAGCTGTATTGTCAAAGGAAACCATTAAACTATCATCGGGCATGTTCTTGGCATGTTGGGAATATAAATCTTTCATTTGTATGGGGTGTAATAGTGTTGTTACAGCTCTGATAACTTTATATCAAACCTATTATTATTGTAAATCAGACCTGATATAGATTGAGCAAAGATAACTTTTGAAGTAGAATTCATGTTATATGTTTATGCAATCTTTGTTTATCATTTATATATATGTTATTTTTAATTTGGAAACATTAAGCACTCCAACAAGGCTTCAAACAACATATACACACTCAGAAATCAGTCTCAGACTAGATTACATGCCAACCATCTGACGAAATGTCAAGTGTTAAAAACTAAGTTTTTGGGTTATATCTAGGAAGGGATATTTCAGTGGTATCAAAGCCATAATCCTACCAGCCTGTTGGGTAATGATTGCATTCAATTAGTGTGAAATTAGTTGTGCACAAGTTAGTTTGGATTTTTCTTTCAGTTTGGACAGTGAAAAAGGTCATCATGGCAAAGTTGTTTAGTAATAAACAGGCATGGAAAGAAATTGAGTAAACACAACATAAGACCATACAAAAAATTTAGCATTTAGGTGATTCACTTTCAAGGTTGGGACTCCCTAAAGGATCATCCTCACTTTCTACTATCAAAATTCCAACACCACAAGACAAAGAAGTGGTACTAGTGATTAGCATATTTGAGGAGTATAGCATTCTTCCTCAATGTGTTAAGGAGAATTTTCCCTTCAAGGACTACATGGAAATGCACCTGAGTCTTTGTCACAAGACTGAGCATGCAAGGAAGGAATATCACACTATAGCTTATGAATTTTTTATACATGGAATGGATAGAGAATTTTCATATATGATTGATACAACTCTTCATGTGAATGATCTGGTTTCTTCAAGTTCCCATGAGGTATACAAAAATTTATATGATGAATTTGATAGACATGTTGGTTTGAATCAAGAAGACATTAGGACAGCCTTGGGCAATGATTTCTCTACATCATCCTTGAAAGAGGTTTCACAAGAGACTCCTACATTAGAGGCTAGCATAGATCATGTTAGTGCTTTGGATAGCAATGGTAGGGATTCTTTGGGTGATCATAAGGCATATTCTAGTGTGATAGTTAATTCCAATAATGGCACATCACCTACACATGATGGAAACCAAGGATTTTTGGAACAAAAGCCTTGGGTTTGGGAAGAAGAAGAGACAAATCAAGACTTGATGGTGTTTGATGACTACAATGTAAGCATAAAAGAAGGATGTGTGGATGTTGAATGCACAAGGGATGAGCTTCTTGAGGTAAGCCCACAAGAAGAGCATGTTGAAGGAAGGAGGAATGATTTAGAAAATATAGTTTGGTCTAATTTGCATCATGAAGTTCATGACCTTCCTCTTTTGGAGAGGCCCTTGAAGGATCAAAAAAATGATGATAGTGGTTACACACTTGATGGATCGGCCACAAGTGTTAAGTCCATTTGTGTGGAATGGAACATTATTGGTTTCACTATGGTTAGTCATGCATCATCTACAATGGAAGGAAAATTTCTAAGATCATATGAAGCATTTTGTTTTGAAGAACTGATTAGGAAGACTTGGAGGTTTCTTACTAAAAAGATCTTACAATTTGATAATTTTTGGTTTGTCCTGCATACTACACCTTGGTATTTGCTAGTTACAGAAAACATATCAGCTATTGAGGTGATGGTATGGATTAGAAAATGGGACAGAAATATTTTGACATCACATGAGCATAAATCCAAGCTAGATGGTTCTGAAAAGAAATGTAGCATGGTAGGCATTCATGAAAAGATAGATAAGCATGAGCTGATGGTGGGAACTTCTACTTATCTACAATTTGAATTTATAACAATAGTGGGAAAAGAACATGAATCAACTTGTAGGTTGGTGCCTCACCCTTAGGATGTTGATACTTTGATTGAGTATAAGGATGTCATAGCTTCAAGAATTGATATGCTATAAGATTGGGCTGCTAAGTATATGCAAGTGTGCTCTTGCATCAAATATTTCTTGGGTAATGAAATAAAAGGTGCAATCAATCCTGGTTTTCTGATTTTAAATAGCAGTGGTATATCCTCACTTTCTCATGATATTGTAGCTACTAATCATTGGGAAATGAGTGATATTGATTCTACTTTGATTGGTACACTAGATGCATGCATTGGTCCTGGTAATTTATATGATGCATCTCATTATGGGACTAATTTTAGACAATTTAGAGCAATTGAGATAAAATAATCTCAAGAAATATTTGAGGGATGGCTTGACAAGGCAATGAAAGCTAAGTTGATAGCACCAAAAACCAAGCTTCATCTTCAACAAGTTCATGACACTCACCACCCCATGGATAATGATAAGCAAAGGTCTTCTAGTTTTGAAATTGTAGTTGTTGTTGATCAATTCATTCATGAAGATTTTGAGGGCTTTTATGTGACTATAGCAAGTGGACCTACTATTCTTTGCAAGAAGAAAGTGAGTAAGCTTAGAGTTATCTTTGGTAAGTATACTCTTTGTGATGACTTTTATGTACTTGATTTGAAGGACAATGAAGTTGTAATTGGTATGCAATGGTTACATTCTTTTCAAAGGGTCATCCAAGATTTACAAGAAATGGAGTTGAGTTTCATGCATGATGGGAAACACATTATTATGAAAGCTCTCAAATATACTTTGCCTCATCAAATAGCAGCCAAATCAGTGATAGCTTTGGGTCATGATTGGCTTCATGAAGGCATACATTATGCATGTGAAGAGAATTGTGTTGAATCGACACTTGATGGTAAGCATTTGAATGTTGAAAGGAATGACAAGTTTATGGATTGGCATGACATTATACCTGATTTGTTTAAGGACAACAACTCTATGGTTTTTCTTTCTCATGAGATAAGCATGATAATGCCTTTAGAGGATAGTTATTTGTGGTCTACTAATGATGACATACAAAATTGGAGTGTTGGATATGGTAATTTTGTCAAAACATAGGGCACTACACAATCTAATTTGGTATATCAGAATTTTGAAGGTGTGGAAGAAACAAAAGAGAATTATAATATTTGGCTAGAGAGGGGAAGGAAAGCTAAGTTAGTTGTTGGCCAAGCAAAACAAAGTCTAGAGCTGGTAAAAAGAATGAGGCTAGCAACTTTGTGCACTCATCTTGGGTCAACCACTGATGTTGTGCATTAGTATGATTATGATGATAAAGGTAACTTAGTTTTGCATGAGGTATTAGTTCCATTTGGTGAACTAAAGCAGCCTACTCATGATTTTGTTGGTGCTTTCTTATGGGGGTACATGGATGATTTGATAGTTTATCCTGCATTGGTTCCTTTGTTAGGCTGGGTCAAACCATTGAGTTGACACCATTTTGTATTGAAGAGAATTCCATAAGAGGGTGTGTGGATTATTTGCTAGACTATTCTCTATGGTTTTTTCATGCCTCTTCATTGTTGGATATTGAAATGTGTGACTTTAGTCTTGGTACAACAATGTTGGGAATGATTTATGATGATGGAAATGGCGATGTATCAATTGAAGGCAGAACTAGTGATAGTATCCTACCTTCATACACTTGGACTGGCACAAATCATAAATACAAATTGCATACTATTGTTCTGTTCCATGACAGCAAGATAAGAAGGATGGAGGGAAACTACAAAAAAGATATCAGTTGGATAAGCTGAAGTGAGGAAAGACAAAAAGGAATAAAGCATGGTCTTTCTTATCCATATTTGCACTCCTTCAAAGAGGTTTTGGAGCTGATTAGAATAGACCACTTATAGATGGGTAGAGCTAGAGGCATGGCTATCCAATTGGAATGGAAAAAAGGAAGGAAGATTGTCGAACCTTGTCTACTTTTGAGTAGACACAACAACTTCTTGCATCAGTTAGAAATTTAGTCTTGCATAGCAGCTTTTCCAAGGGCACAAGGTGACAAGGTAAATGGTATAGGAGTTGGACAGATTGATGAATCATACAATGAGGATTTTTGAGCCTTGTGACATTTAGTGTTGAAGACTTCTTTGAGCCACTTCCACCCCTACTCACTTGGGAAGGTGATGAGACATGTCATTTGGATAATAGAATGGGGACTTTAGAATTTTTGGTTGTTGATTTTGGTGATAACACTCATAGTGGACCAGCCACTCAAAAGTTGCCTTGGATGGGTGCAGAAGGCATCCATAACTCATCTATGGTTATGTCACCAAATTTTTATAGTATGGAATCTTTCTATTTGTTGATTATTGAATTCAACCCCATTAATTTATTATGGAATAGTAGTTTTCCTATTTGGAAGCACATTCATGGGGTCAACAAGGAGTATGATATGGTTTTCTTTTACATGTATGATGACCCGTATGACTTTGTTCTCTCTTTAGACCTGAGTTGCGACATCATTTGGGGGCCTAATGAGTTGTTTCATGTGCATATGGGAGTTGCTTTCCATGTCTTTTTGATGGCCTCCTCTTACAAATGGATGGTATGTGTTGCTTGTATTATGATGGATATCTATAGCCGAATGGATAGGATGATTTGGGATCCAAGTATTGACATGGATGGTGCATTGGTACTCAGTGATCGTGGTGAGTTGCTTCAGGAGTTATGGTTATATGGCATGTATATCAAAGTGGAGCAGCAGACTAGCATGTGATTGCTTTAGGATAAGCAATCCTGGGAAGGGAGGACTATAATGTCCCTTCCTTAGGCATCTCAGACTATAGCAGAGGTTGACCTACTATTAGGGTTCTCGTAGGTCAGCAGAATGCTTAGGGGACCCAACTAAGGGCTATGGAGCTTAGCTGGGAGCTTTATGAGCCTTTTAGTTGGAGTTCAGTTGATGAATCTAGGGATAAATTGGAAATATTAAAGTTTGCTTTAATGGAATAGTAAAAAGTGAATAGTAACAGAAAAATTATAAAAGGAATAGTGAAAAGTACCCCATCCTAGTAACTCAAAGTTGTTTGTAAAATGTGGCCCTTTCTTTTGATGAGGAAAGACCCTCAAGATGGGCATAGCCTCTTGAGGAGGATTATTTTAGTGACTTTTATAAAAAAGCTCATGAGAGGTTATAAAGCAATATGTTGGGTTCATTTTTGAGCATTTTATTCTCATTTTGACAAAAGCAAACTACAAGTTTGAGCTCTAAAAGAGGGTTTCAGCAACATACAGGTCTTTTGAGGATGAAATCCCTTGGAGGATAGTGAATTGGAAGAAAATCCAATTCACCAAATAGGGAAATCTACCTAGGGTTTCCATTTGGGCATCATTGGTCTTCATCATAGGTTAATTTTCATTTAGAATTGATTGCAATAGTGATTTATCATAATATAATTGTAGATTGAGGCTTCTTATCAACAAATATCATCACTTCAATGCATTCACCAGCTGGTCGTACTATTTGGGTGTCATTTTCAGTCAAACCCTAGCTAGAAATTAGGGTTTTCAGACCACTAAGGAGAAAATTCAATTTGGCCATTGTTGACATGCTTGTAGCCAGTTACTAAAGTTTATATTGGTCTTGTTCCAAGGTCTAAATCAACCACATCAAGTTTATTTGGAGCTATATTGTCAAAGGAAACCATCAAACTATCATTGGGTATGTTCTTGGCATGTTAGGAATATAAATCTTAAATTTGTATGGGGTGTAATAGTGTTGTTATAGCTTTGATAACTTTATATTAGACCTATTATTATTGTAAATTAGACCTGATATAGATTGAATAAAGGAAACTTTTGAAGTGGAATTCATGTTATATGTTTATGCAATCTTTGTTTATCATTTCTATACATGTTCTTTTTAATTTGGAAACATTAAGCACTCCAACAAGACTTCAAACAACACATACACACTCAGAAATTAGTCTCAGACCATATTACATGCAAACCATTTGAGGAAATTTCAAGTGTTTAAAATTGAGTTTTTGGGTTATATCTAGCAAGTGATATTTCATTAAGATAACAAGGTTTTCCAAAACCTAGATGTCACACGAGCATCCATATCTAAAATGATCTTCTTAGGAATCCCATGCAATCTAAACACCTCTTGAATGGAATTGTGCTTACTCCTTGACATAGGTAGACCTTACACAAAGTTCATACTAATAACTTGCCACTTAACTTATCCACCACCACTAGAATGGCATTGTACTTACTCCTTGACATAGGTAGACCTTACACAAAGTTCATACTAATAACTTGCCACTTATTTTTGGGTATTTCAAGTGGATAGAAAAGACCTACAAAGTGATGATGTTCTACTTTTACCCTTTGGCATTCTAAGCATCTTGTAAATCTTGTAACATCCCCCTTCATGCCCTTCCAAAAATATAGTAGCTTCACATCTGTCATCATCTTCATCACACCAAGATGTCCAAAGTATGGTGTGTTGTGAACTTATTTCCACACTAGGTTCCTTAACTCCTCTGAATTAGGTACATATACTCTCCCTTTAAACCTTAGTAATCCATTGGTTCAAAGTGATAACCTTTATATCTTGCATCTTGTGGATTATCCATGAGTGCTTGCTTAACTTGCTTGTAGAATTTGCCATCCATGGATTCTTGCAACACTTGTCCCTTAAAGTTGGTTTGAATTGTTACCATTGAGGCAATATTCCTTCGATGACTTAGGGCATCAACAACTCAATTCTCTTTTCCTTTAATGTAGTTGATGTTGAATTCACAGTCTGATATCAACTCCAACCGCCTCCTTTTCCATGCATTCAAATTGGGTCAAGTAAATAAATACTTCAGATTATGATGATTGGTCTTCAACTCAAAAGGCTTCCCCATCAAATAGTGTCTCCATAGTTGTAATGCATGAACAATTGTTGCTAACTCCAAATCATGTGATTCATAATTTTGTTTGTAGGGATTTACCTTCCTAGATTTATAAGTTATGACTTTCCCTTCTTGCATCAAAACACCTCCTAATCCTTCTCTTGATGCATCTGTTATGACAATAAAGTTTCCTTCTGGATCAGGTACCTTCAATATGGGTGTGTAGTCAACTTCTCCTTGAGTAGATCAAATGTTTCTTGACATTTTTTTGACCACTCAAACTTCTTACCCTTCCTCTATAATGAAGTAATAGGAAAAGCTATCCTAGAAAATTTTGCAACAAACTTCCTATAGTAATCAACCAAACCCATAAAAATTTTAACCTATAGTACACTTTTGGGCACTGGCCACTAAAGCACCTCATTTATCTTAGTTGGATCCACTACAATCCCTTTTTCCAAAATTAAATGACCCAGGTACTGCACTTCCTTCTGAAAGAATGTACACTTAGAGATTTTTCCATATAGCTTGTGCTCTCTTAACTGTTGGAGAAATATCTCTAAATATTTACAACATGCTCCTCTTCATTCTTGGAATAAATTAAAATATCATCAAGCAATACTAATACAAACCTATCCAAAAAGTCTCTAAATACATTGTTCATCAGGTTCATGAATGCTATTGTTGCATTCATAATTCCAAAGGGTAGGACTGTGAACTCATAATGACCATATCTAGTCCTGAAAGTAGTTTAAAATTGTCTTCATCTTTGATCCTTGGTGATAACCGGATTGTAGATCAATCTTTGAAAACACTACCACTCCTTGCATCTAATCAAAAATATCATCAATACATGGCAATGTGTACTTATTCTTTATTTTATCTTTGTTAAGCATCTAATAATCTATACAAAATCGTAGGGTACCATCCTTCTTCTTCACAAAGATCACTAACACTCCCTAGGGTGAAACACTGGGTCTTATCAATCCTTTGGAAAATGACTCTTCTAACTGTGCCTTAAGTTCCATTAATTCTATTGTAGTCATCCTATAGGGTACTTTAGATATAGTTTTTGACCTTAGTACTAGATCAATGGAGAAATAAAATATCCTGATGGGAGGCAATCTAGGTAGTTCATCCAAAAAGAAATCCACAAATTTCTATAAGATTGGATACTTCTCCATATTTTTTTCTCCAGACTCTACCACTTCTCCTTCTTCAGCTTCTTTAGAATCTTGTGTTTCTCCATACATGACATTATCTTGAGGAGTCACATCCTTGAATTCTTCTAGTTTATCCATTTTAACTGCAAAGAGCTAACAACCTTTATTTTTTGCCCTATGCATTTGCACAACTGAAATCTATTGCAGTTTCACTTCTCTAGGTGTTCCTTGAAAAGACATTAAATTGCCTATATCATCTAGACATTCTATGGTTTTAGCATGGCAATCCACTTTAGCTCTATGCTTCCATAGGTAATTCATACCTAAGATAACATCATATGAACTTAAGGGTTCTACAAACAAGTTTACTTCTGTTGAGAAACTTGGAAGTTCAACCCTTGCCTCAAATAAACATAAGTTCACTGTTGCTCTTGCCTGGTTTGCATATTCTACAACCCAAGATTTTTCCATAAAACTAGCTTTCCTAGAAATATGATTAGCTACTCTAGGTGAAACAATTTATTTTTTGGCTCCAGTATCAATAAGCATGGAAATATGTAAACCAAACAAAGTACATAGAGTTTCCACTGGGGTGATCTAGTATTCAACTTTCTGATTATCCACTACTGCATGGATCCTTTGTTGAAACACAACCCATTGAGGAGGAAGTGAATTACCATGTGGTTGCAAACTTGATGGATTGTTAGGACATTGACTAGTAAAATGATCCCCTCCACATGTAAAGCATTCTCTTATTGGACCTCTTCTCTTCACTGGCCTTTCAGAATTACCACCATTCCCTCCAACTTTGTTATACTTACCATTGTTGTAGTTGTTTCCTTGATGATCCTTCCTCGACTCATTCCAATTATTGTGAGATCCTTTATCCCCTTTCCTTTGAAATTCCTTCCCCTCATCAAACTTCTTGAAAGCTTATTTAAATTGAGATCCTTTCTTCTTCTTTCGATTCTTCTTCTCCCAATAGTTCAAGATGGCTTTAAGCTTTTCTCTTGCTTGATTTACTTCTCATAACCTAGTTTCACGGTGGTCAGACCATGTACATCCACCTCTTCACATATTTGGCTATTTATTCCCATAATGAACTTCCTAATTAGAAATCGCTCATCTTTTTGGTACATTAGAGCATACCTCAAGAGATGAGTGAACTTCTCCCAGTATTCATTCACTAACATATCTCCTTTTCTCAGATTTTGGAAATCAATGAGTTTTTGATTGAAAAAGAATTGGGGTAACCACCTCTTTTGAAAAATCTCAACAAACTCATTCTAGTTTAGCTTTAAGGAACTGATTCCAAGTTCCATCTTCTTGTTCATCCACTAGTTAGAGGCTTCTCCTACTAATTGGAATGCTCCCCGCATAGCTTTAGTGACTTTTGAATAGTTTCTTATTTCAAAATACTTCTCCATTTGAATTAACCATGCGTCAGCTTCTTCTCTGCTAGTGCTTCCTTCGAATTTAGGAGTAATATTTCTCATATCTCTAGATAATTCAGTTGCCATACACTTTCTCTTGGTTCCATCAGAATGTTATTAAGTTCTAACACTTTCTTGATCTCTAGATTTAGTGTGGTTTTTGGAATCTTCCCCTCCTTCCTCATTTTTGGGAACTTTTTCATTTTCTTTGTTGTGTGGGACTTCTTCCTCTCTTTCTTTTCCCCTCACTTCTTGCTCAAGGTTTCCTATCCTTACATTAGTTTCATCCATGATTTTCAAAAGTGGATCCAACTTGGCTTTGGAATTATTTGGCCCTTGTCCAACCTCTTGACTCCCTCCAAGATTAGTTCTTATCCTAACCATTGTCATAAGTATAGTGTTGCAAGATGGTGTGTCCCTTAGTATCCCTTGCAGCATGACACTTGGGTTTGTGACATGGTCTAACCACCTCCTGTGGATCTTAACTGACACTTGTATCAGGCATTAACAAGTCGACAATGACAAGGCCAACAATTGGTATCAGAGTTGGTCACAAGTTCAAACCCCTCGCTTATACTGGGGGGGATTGTTGCAAGATGGTGTGTCCCTTGGTCTTCCTTACAGAATGACGCTTGGGTTTGTGACATGGTCTAACTGCCTCCTGTGGATCTTAACTTACGCTTATATCGGGCATTGACAGGTCAACCTTTTGATGCAATGGCAAGGCCTACATATAGTTATACCTAGAGGTTCATCTTTAATTAGATCTTATCATGGTTTAATAAATGCATAGGAAAAAATTTTAAAAGAGAAAATATTCACATATAAATTTTAATTGAGGTTCTCATACACAAATTTTGATATTTATCATATTCTTTCATTTCTTCATAAGGATTTCAATATCATTTCTTTTACATAGAATGAATATTCAAATAGTCAAGAGTAGAGTATCCATTGGATTCACTCTTAGATACATAAATACAAGGGATGTAACCCTCATATTTTTTCTCATCTCTCATTTTCTCTTCTCTATCCCAAAAAGGATAGTAACCTTCAGATTTATCTTTCGATACATAGTAAAGGGAACATATCCCTTCAATTCACTACTAGAGGCTATAACAATTCCTTCAACCATAGGTACTACTCAAGGGTTCCTAAATATCAACATTGGACTAACACTACATTCTAAGGGAATAGCCCTAGAAATTGATATTGAGTCCAACCTAGTCAAAGAGACAAATGGTAAGTTGTTGAAATTAGCTTCATCCCTCATCCTTCTTTTCTCTAGACTAGTCCATGTTAGAATGTGACATACTTGGCATGCTAGCACTAATTATAGAGGATAATTGTTGTTTGAGGAAGTGTTGAGAAGCATTTTGGTGTAGATTTTTGTCCCAATTAAGTAGTGGCATGGTTTGGCTTCACTTATTTATATTATGGAAGTGTTTGGTGCTGACCTAATTGATGTTGCACGGTTGAGGTGTATATGTTTCCTTAAGGCTAACCTAATTAAGATTGATTAATTTGTAGAGGGTATAAATGTAAGGTGAATTGTTGTTTGGATTAAGAGTAGTGAGTGTGTGATGCAAAATATGCGAATGTGATCAAGTATGTTGATTTGAGTGTGAGCCTTAATGCCTATGACTTCCTAATGCAATGAGCATAAGGTGTTTAAATTTTAGTCTCTTTGATGATTATTTTGTGTTTTAGTGGGACTGTACCTTTAGAATATGAGAGATGCATTGTTAGCAATTCAAATTGGTAGTAAGCCACCCCTTCTTCTATTCTTCTTTCTTTTAGAGAGTGAGTCCTTTTGTAGTGATCCATCAAGAGTGAGCCTTTCTTTATCTTTCTAGGAAGTAAGCCTTATTGTATTTGGTTGCAATTCATATTTTAGTGAGCTAATCCTCACTGTGGTTTTTCCCTTCTTGGGTTTTCCATGTAAATCTAGTGTTCTTATGTGTTTGGATGTGTTTTCATTAATTATTTACATGTTTACATTCTATTAATGCATGTTAAGGGTTTAATGGTGGATAAGGGTTTAAGGGCTAATGCAGATCTGAATGTTAATGAGTTTTTTTGATGTTTTAAAGTATACAATTGATTACCCCCCTCTCAGTTGTCTTTTGCATCTAACATAAAGGGCCCTAACTCACAATGCATAAGAAAAATTATGCAATATTTCCATATCATGCATCCAAATCCATCCCCTTACCCCTCATCTCCCAAATATACCTAATTCCTCTAATCCCTTAAATATATAAAATACTCCATCCATAAACATCCAAAATCCTTTTCTCATCCATATGCAACACTCCTAGAATTCATCCATGTACTCTTTTCTATCTATGTTAAATATACATCCTCCCTCATTTCCTAAAAAATATCCATATATGCCAATCCCTTGCTCCAAAGAATGTTATCATAAATTCCCTTCTATCTCAAGATTAAAGAACTTCTTCCACTCCATCTCACAATCCCCTTCCATCTCAAAATCCCCATCCATATCAAAATCAAAGCATCTCCTTCACTCCATCTCATGATCCCCTTCCATCCCAATATCCACATATCCCTCCTAACCCTCCACAATATCCTAATCCTTCTCAAGATTTCATCAACCCCATTCAACACACTCATGAACCCCTCACCTATCAACTTGGTTCCTCTACCTTCATCCAATATATTTTCCTCCAAGAACCCATAATCTATTACACCTCATATTTCCGTCAAAATGGACCTATGTCTTGCTTCTAAAACATGTAACCTATTATAGAAGGATTTTTTCAACAAGCGCACTATCAAGGAAAATGTTTAGGCCTCCATGAATAAGGAATATTATAACACGTCCATATTAAATAAAATCCAAGTTCACATGGCCTTGGCTACCTTCAATCCCTTCCAAATCCCAAATCCCGCCATCTAAATTGAAATATCCCCGTCCCCCATATTTCAAATATATTTTGTCTCCTTGTAACTAAGGAAAAAAGTTAGGTTACCATAAACTAAAATGAATAATCAAAACCCTAGCTAAACAATGAAGTACAATGGAGTTAAATAGCATAAAACAAAGAACAATCTCACCAAAAGCCTTTAAGCCCTCCATGATTGACCTTCATTTCCCTTCTCCATTTGCTGCAATATTATGTTTTCACTCATATTTTTGATGAACAACCTATTACTATGACTATGTCCTAAGCAAATATTGAAGGATTTTGTCTTGCAATGCAAGTGTACTCAGATTTCTACAAGCATGAAGAAGTACGGAAACCTAAATTTTGAAGCATGAGATGTGAGATGATGAAGTGATGAAATCAGGGGATGATAAAAAAGTCCCCAAATGAGGTTGACATTACCTTTTTATAAAAAAAACAAAATTTTGGGTGAATGACCAGGATTGAAATTTGAGAGATGCCCTAAGATCAAAGGCTGAAATTGCATGTGACAACCAACAATTAGGGTTAGGGGAAAAATAGGTTAAAATTTGAAATGAAGGGCTGAGATTTGATTTTAGAAAAATCAAATCACAGGTCAAGAATGCACGTGACAAGGGGATATTGGGCACGAAAAATAAAGTTGTTGGAGAATCAAATAAGAATTTAAAATTATTTGATTCAAGAGGTGATGTTGACCTTTTGAATTAAAAATTAATTTAATTCAAAAGTGGTGGGTCATGTGACAGTAAATAATTATTTCAAATTATTTACTTGGTGGGAAAATAGAAAGTGGGGAGCTTTAAATAAATGACTTTATTTAAAATTAGAAGAAAAGTTAATAAGATAATTAAATAAATAATAATTATTATTTAATTATGGAGAAAATGGACAAGGTGGATAATATTTAAATAAATCATAGGGATTTATTTAATTATGAGAAGAAATAAAGAATTAATGGCGTATTTAAATAAATAAAGTTTATTTATTAAAATAATCAGGAGGAAATGGTGGACAAATAATAATTAAATAAATTTAGGAATTTATTTAATTATAGGGAGACATAAGAAATTAGAGATAAGTATTTAAATAAAATAAATGTAATTTATTTATTTAAATAGTCAGGAGGAATAAAAGATATGAATTAATTAAATAATTAAGAATTATTTAATTAATAGTTGAATTTGGACCATAAGACATAATTAAATATTTTAATTATGTTGAAACGAAGCATGATAAGACAAAGAAAATGTGGTTTTCGGGTCTAGGCCAGTTTTATGTGTCTATTTTGCCCCTCTTTGTCATAATGTAGTTTATCGCATTGTGACAAAGAAAACAAGTCAAAAATATGCCCCAGCGTGAAAGAAAATAGGATGAGGAAGAATGATGAGGAGGTAGCGGTATGCCCCCTCGAGAGGACAAGCAGGTTCCAAGAACATGAGTGTGTTCTGGAAACATATGAGAAGACTAGAAGATGAAAGACAAAAGTGTAAAGGAAAATAGATAAGGATGATAAAAATACAAACCAAAAGAAACGTTAGAGGGGAAAAGAAGAAGGGTGAGATGGGAAAGAAGCCTTCAATATTTTCCAAAGTACTAATAGGTGTTGCTCAAATCATCATTGGGCATTAAAATAACACAAATGGACAACAAACACCATGGTATGACATAGACCGAGGTGTGCAAGGTCATCCATTTGCAAAACAGATAGTTGTAGACAAGGAATGTCCTAACTCACACTAAGGCAAAATTTGCCCCAGTATTTTTGTCAAGACAATCCACAGATAGTGTGAATGGGTGAAAATATGTGTTAGAAAATGAGCAGCAAACAAAAGAGTGCAAAAAACAAATACAAACACCCTACACCTCAAGATTGTCCTAGTTGGATTTAAAAACAAAGTAAATATAACAAATGGAGCTAATTTACCTTGTCTTGAATCGATCCTTTGGTTGGTCCTTCGATCTTTGATGTTGTATGCCCCTTTGATGGAAAAAGATGCAAGTTGTGAGATGCAATATGGATGGAAAATAGGTGAGAATGGATGCAAGTGCAAGTATTTGTCTAAGTATGGCTCAAGAGAAAAATTTGCAAGAGTTTGGCTAGCACAAATGATCTCCCCCCAAAATGAGAGAAAAGAGGGGGTATTTATAGAGAATTTTGAATTCTCTAGGGAAATGGACGGTTGGGATTAAGCCAACAAATCCAAGATGTAGGGCTATGGTGAGTTGATAACTCACAAGCCCTCACATCTTGACATGTGGCATGTGAAGTGGCTTGAAAAATATGATGTGTAAATGAGTTGGAATGAGAGTACATGACATGGAGGTACTACATAGTGCCTTGGGATTTGGACAAGATCTCCTCATAAAGGAGGTCCTTGTCCCCATATGGGTGAGAGGACATGTGAGGAATTAAAACTTCCTCAAATATCCTCATGGGAATGAGAGAAGGAATTTAAAATTCCTTGGAATGCATTGGGAGATTAAATGTGAATTAAAAATTCACATGGGGAAAGGGGTGCCTTCTCCAAAAGGAGAAAGTCTTTAATAAAGTTGACTTAGGACACATTCCATAAATGACATGGAGATTAGGTTGACCTAATTAAGTGATTAAGGTTGTGCAAGTCCCTGATTAGACAAATTAATGACATATTAGAGGAAAGTGGGAGATTAAGAAGAGTTCACATGTGGCTTGATGTGACAAGTCAAAGATCACATGGGGAAGAGAAAAATGAATTTAATATTCCTTGGAATGATAAAAGGAATTAAAAAAAATTGAGAGGTTGATTAGGCTAGTTAATGAAGGATTAGAGAAGGGTTAGGTGGCTAAGAGAGATTAGAGGCCAACTTGCAAAAGTTGGAGAATGTGACACATACTAATCAAGGATTAGGCATGTGCACATCCCTAATGATGAGATTAGGAGAATAATTAGGATTAAGAAAGAGATGTGACATGTGAGGAATTAAATAAATGTCACATTTATTTAATTCATTTGATGAAAAGTAGGATTAAAAAGATAAGGTATTTATTTATTAATTAAATACCTTAGGGATTTGGTAGAATTAAGGATATTAATTAAATAATAGCGGTATTACTTAATTAATGCAAATAAGGGGATGCTTAAACGAAATGGGATAAATTTGGATAAATTAAGTGTCCAAATTTAGGTGTCTACATTTTTCCCCTCTTTGAGATGGTGTTACGAAGTAGCATCATTTCAAAGAATATTAAAACATAGAACCTAGAAGAAGATGGTTAGATTGGGAAAGATGCCCTAGTCATTCAAAGGAGTGACTAGGAAGAGAAAAAATGATGAAAATTAGGGATGAAGGATGCCCCCTCGAGAGGACATGCGGGTTTAAGAGAACACGTGTGTGCTCTCGAAATGGAGGAGATGATGCAAGGGGTATATGAGGAAGATGATGCAAAGGGTATATGAGGAAGATGATGTGAAGTGATGGGTAAGAAAGGATGAAAAAGCGGCAGGAGATTGGGAGGGGAGAGTGATGAAGGATGAATGGATGGGGGGGATTTTGATAGATGAGAGGATGCAGATGAAATGCAATCCAAATGCAATTTTCCATCTTTAGGAGCACTAATTTTTTCTATAGCAGAAGACATGATAAACCAAGGTATAAAGGACCAAGGTAGATTAGTGTCTAAAGCATGAAACAAACACATCAAACAAGAAGGCTATCCCAACACCCCAAAGTCATGATGACCTTGGTCGGGCCCGGTATTAGGATAACCACAAGCACACAAGGATGCCCTAGCATAACACAAGACCTCAAGGATCTTGGTGGGTACTACGTGGGACAACCGAGAAGACAACAACAAAGAAAAGATCAAGATACGCCCCTATGTTGACTAGTCAAAGCACACCATGATATGATTGATCAAGGAAACCATGACAAGTGATGATAGGGAGCTCAAATGATAAACAAAAGCCCAAAAGCATCAAAAGATTGTAATCAATTTCAAGTATCCTTTGCCATAGGATGAAGGGGATGGATGGAATTGATGAGGTCTGTTAGGAAGGATGCATCTTGTTGAGACCGATGATGGCTACTAAACTGAAAGACCGATATGATGCAGGATATTCAAAACCGATTGGATCTACTGATACAAGTGGATCTCGTTTGTTAAGAACCAGCTAGATAAGGGCATAGCTCGATGATGTGACATAAGAGACATGACACAAGATAGGATACTAACACATCCTAGAGACCTAGGGGCTCAGGGGCCAATCAAATATTAGCCTTGCCTACATGAAAGCGCAGAATCCTCATAGTTCGATAAAAGGCTAACGACAGACCATGATGGAGACTTTGATGGATGACAGGATGGAAAAAGAAGAAAGACCGATGATTGATGATAAAGGATCCCCGGGGGTGGATCAAATGATCGACCTTGCCTACGTGAAAGCACAGGGGCAACGTAGTTTGACAAAAGGACCAAAGAAAAATGATAGATAAAAGATGATTGGATAACCATGATAAGCAGATAAAATGATGGGACCGATACGATGACACAAGATAGACCTATTGGGTTAGATATGATGATGGTGATCATGAAGCTTAGGGATGGGATAGTTATCCAAATCATCAAAAGATGAATTGGGAGGATGATATGATGGATAGATGAATGATGAGAAAGGATAGCAGATTGGAAAGATGTGCAAAAGAAGCAGAAGTGATGACGATAAGATAGATGGCATTGGATTGCGTGGGGAGTAGCCTATAGCTAGATACCAATGATAAGGGATTATGAGATGGGATGAGGATAGAGGATGGGGGAGGAAAAGGATTGTTTGGATGGATTGGATAGAGGGACAAGGATTTGGATGAGGAAAAATTTACCAGATGGATAGATGAAAAGGGATGCTATGATGGAAGGATAGGAAGATAAGGATGGGGAGATGGATATAAGGATTGTTTGGATGGATTGGATAGAGGGAAATGGAAGGGATTGCTCTGATGGAATGAATTATGTCTCCAAGGACTATATCACAAAGGAAGATAGATGCCCCCACTCTAGATATGTCATGTGCGAGTAGGCATGAAGGATGCAATAGAGAAGGATAGGAAAATAAAGGAGTGAGATAGATGAAGATAGGATGCATGGATAAGGAAGGGAGATTGAAGGTAGCATGATGGGTGGATAAGGAAGGTAGACGAGTGCGAATGAGGATTAGGATAGTGTGTGAATGAGGGGAATGTATGCTAAGAGGTGTCCAAAGCATATTTATATGTTTGCCCCTATCGTTATCAAGATCACAAGGAGGATGAAAGGATTGGGATAAATGAGATATGCCAACTAGGATGTGTAAGATAGGTAGGATGCAGGGGATGAATAAAAATGACGTGTAGCAAGAAGACGGGTGCATAGCTGGAAGCATAGCAGATGGAGGGAATGCATATCAGGAAGCTGCCCCCAAGTGCAGATGGGGATTTACGCATGATGCCTATTTTCCAGGTTTTCATCATGGTACTTATCCAAGGTGCTTGTTTTCCAAGTTTTCACCATTGGATGGATTATTTCTCTTTACTATTTTTTTTTTTACTTTTTTCGATTTTTGGATAGCAGGGGGATGAAAATGGATAAGGGGATTTAGAAGATACACAATAAGGATATGGATGAAGGACTCAAACATCAAGTTTTATATGAGGTATTAAGAGCCCATGTTCGAACCAATAGTTGGATATTAGTACAACCTTATTAGGAGAAATGGATTACACAAGAGGATTAATTAGTGGGATTTGAGAGGGGAGATACGTGGGATAATGGGTGGGATGTTGAAAAGTGTATGGATGAAATGATGGGGTGGATATGTGATGGGGAGATGTGTTCAGGACCAACATTGGCATATGTGGTGGTGGATGTGAAAAGATAAGAGGATTAATGGATGGAGAATGTGGGGATAATGGAGGAGATGGAATGGTGAATTTCAGGACATAGGGACCCAAAACAGATTTAGGAGAGGGTGGCTGAAAATGATTAGCTTTTGGATGAGCAATATTGGATGTTGTTACAGATTTTTCATTTGAAGGCACTACATCTTTTTTCTTTGGGATCCACATGGTTTTGATCATTGCTTTGGTGGGCCTTTGTGGCCTACGGATTTGATGTGGATTTAGATTTTTCTTCTCTTCACCATGTCTTTTAGAGGGGACATGGGGAGCTTTAGATTCATGTAGATGTTTGGATTTATGTATTTTTACTTTAGCATCCAAAGTTCTTTTAGTAGCAACGGGATGGGTGCGAACGGATGGATGATGTGGAGGGAATATGAATGGAGGGATAGAGGTAGGATTTTGAGGATGATATGTGGATGGATGATGCATAGGTACATTCCTTTGTTGATCCTGATTAGGGAACATGAGAGTGGGATAGTTATGATGGGTAACATGGATAGGTGATTTCGAGATATACGGACCCAAAGCAGATGGAGTGGGTGGAGGGACATAAGAACCCAAGATGGATGGAGTAGATGAATGATGGGAGATGGTGGATGGAGGGATGTAAGGACTCAAAATGGATGGAGCAGATGAAGGATGGGAGATGGTGGATGGAGGGATGTAAGGACCCAAAATGGATGGAGTAGATGAAGGAGGAGGGATGGAAGCATATGATATGGTGGAGTGATGGGAAGATCCTATATTTCTTTTGGAAGAGGCTTGTTGAGGATGTCTAGAGGTTGTACCAACATCTTTAGATTGTGAGTCTTGGGAAATAGGTCCAAGACCTTGCATGCAGATTTGTTCTTTGACTTGGATGGGCTCTAAAATACCTTGCTCATGAAGGCCTAGACCTTTTCCTTGATAGTTCATTTTCTTGAGCATGCGATCCATGATAGGATTTGTGTTATTCTAAAAACATGATGTGAGTCCATTATTAGGTGGAGGATGATGGGTTGTATATACACTATGTTTTTCTTCTGCGAGGAGGCCACCATGGAAGAATGTGAGAGTACTAAGGGGATATGCAAGTGGTGTGGGGATAGCAGTCTTAAGCGATGATGGGGAATCATTAGAGGGAGATGATGAGATATCAGGAGAGGAATTAGGGGATATGATAGGATCTGGATTTGTGGTAGTAGGCTCATGCGATGGAGATGGAGATGGAGATGCAATGGTGGAATCTTAAATGACAAGGGGATCATGGGATGGAATGGATAGGGGACTATGATCTTGAGGTGGACTAGATGGGATGGTAGGATCTTGATCTGGACAAGGGGATATGTTGGCATGCTTTAGATCGGGCTCTTGACATCAATCATCATGTGTGGGAGGCATGATAATGGAGTCTTGGTGGGACTCTTTAAGTGGGGAAGATGGAGGGATAGAGGATTCAAAACATTCATGGGAATGGATTTTAGTGGATTGGATTTGGGTGTCATCAATGGGTTCGATGACTCTCAGAGTAGGGGGTGGGCATTCAATGGATTCGATAGATGTGATGGTAGGAGATGGGGGCTCAGTGGATTCAGAGGATGTGATGTTTTTGATGGTTTGAGTGGTGCTAGGGGTGGTATCATCAATGCTAGGTGTTGGGTGGAGAAGGGTCTCATCACTAATGACCATGGATGATGGGTTGGGATGGCATGATTCCACAACTTCAAGGTGTGGAGTGGGAGATGTCTTCTTTGTTATAAGTCCTTGGAGAAATTCTGGAGTGAGAAACTTGAATACTCTAGGATGAGATGGCGTGGTAGGAGTGGATGAAGGATTATGGATTGGTGGGGGATTAGGGCTATGGATTGGTGGGTTAGGATTAGATTGAGGAACATGATCAGATGGAAGACTAGGAGTAGATGGAGGATTAGGATTGGAGGGAGGGTTAAGATAGGGGTATTGGAATGGTGAATTAGGACATGAGGATGTGGGTGGTGGATTGTAGTAAGGGTATTGGGATGGTGGATTAGGATGGGAAGATTGAGATGGCAGATTGAGATAGGGAAATGTGGATGTTGGATTAGGATAAGAAGATGTGGATGTTGGATTAGGATAGGTTTGTGTGGATGTTGGATTAGGATAGGAAGGTGGGAATGTAGGGTTAGGGTGAGCAGATTGGTATGGAAGATTAGGGTAGTGGGTATATGCAGATGAAGGATTGAGATAGGAGGATGTGGACGGGGGATTAGGATAGGGGTATTGTCATGGTAGACTAGGATAAGAGGATACGGGTGTTGGATAAGAGGATGATGTAGATGAAGGATATGATGGATATCCCTTGTCAAAGGTAGCATAAGGAGCATGATTAGGCATGGATGAAGACATAACCTGATAACTCAAAGGGGTGATTGGATTTGGGAAAGCGGGTGGAGAAAGCTTACTAGCAATGATAGTGTCAAGGGGATCTATGTCATATTCTTCTTGATCGACAAGACTTTTGTTATCATTGTCGACGTAATTAGGGTTTCCCTTGACTACTATTGATGGAGGATAAGGATTCATGACGATGAAAGGATAAAGAGGATGGATCAAAGATTTTGGATGGGAATGGAAAAAAGCTCAAATTGAGATTTAGGTTAAGCTCAGATCGGGATTGGATTAAAGCTCAGATTAGGAAGATTGAATGATGCAATGGGATTGATTCTGATGATCATATTTGATTATCAAAGGATGATTATGACACTGAATCTACTTCGAGATGGAAGTAGATTGATTGGGTTGAAGGTGATTGGATAAGGATGCGATTGGATTGGATTGGATTGGATTGGATAAGATTGATTGATGATTAATAAGATCGACTGATGGATTGGATAGGATGATGAAAGAGACTAGAAACCCCATTCAGAGATTACCCTAGGTGACGTAGGATAATGATTGATCGGATTAAAGGATAAATGGATGATTGCGGCACCGAATCCACTTTGATATTGAAAATGGATTGATTGGGCCGATGATAATGATTAACTTAGGATGGATGACAGTCCTAAGCAGATGTTGATGATGACGATCAGATCAAACACTTAGGTCAATTTGGATAATCACCGAAAATGAAGTTCAGAGGATTTGGATGAGGAAAATGATGATTTGATTAGAGAAATGGATGATAGAAATGGACAAACAACTACTTAGAACGAGAGAAGGAGGTTCGGAATAGATGAAAGATTACTCAGAATGAGTAAACAGATGATCAAGAGGGATGAAAGACTACTCAAAAAAAGTAAACGACCACTCACAACGGATGAATGATTCTCGGAATGAGAAGATGAAGGTTTGGAATAGATGAAAGATTACTCAGAATGAGTAAATGATTGATCAGGATTGTTGAATGAGAGTTTGAAATGATTGGAGGAGGTTTCAAATGGATGAACATTTACTCAGAATGAGTAAACGAATGATTGGAATGACTGAACGAAAGTTTGAAATGATAGAAGGAGGTTTCAAATGGATGAATGTTTACTCGGAATGAGTAAACGAATGATCAAAAAAGAGGGAATGAATGTTCAGAATGGATGGATGAAAGGTCGAAACAAATGGAAGATTACTCAGAATGAGTAAACGAATGATCAAAAGGGGAAAAAAACTACTTGAAACAAGTAAACAACTGCTAAGAATAGATGAATGACTCTCGAAACGAGAAAATGAAAGCTCGAAATGAATGATAGATTACTCGGAACAAGTAGATGATTGATCGAAACAGGTGAACAAGAGCTCGAAATGATAGAAGAAGGTTTGGAATGGATGAACGAATGCTCAGATTGGGAGAATGACTCTCAGAATGGATGAAAGGATGAATAGGTCAAAATTAAAGAAGATGGAGGGAATGATTTTAAGATTTGTTTCGATATCTAAAGATCTTGACTACAGATGGATTAAAGCTTAGATTAGGATTTTGGTTAAGCTCAGATTGGGATTAGATTAAAGCTCAAATTAGGATTGGATTGAAGCCTAGACTAGAATGATTGGAGGATGTGATGGGATTGATTCTACACCAAGTTCCAGGGTTTAAAGGACGTAAGGTGTTGATAGTCAGATTTTTTTAGATTTGACAATTTTCAAAAATTACAAATTTTGCCATTTTAGGAAACTTCACGGACATACTTTTGAGTCCAGTTTTTTCCCAAAAAATACCCAAACTAAGATAGGATGAATTTCCAACTAACATCCCAAATTTGAGGCATGCATTCCGAGTTATTAACGAAAATAATTTTTCAAAAACTGAAACAAAAACACTAAATTGCAATTTTGAGGGTCAAGATGAAAGTTTGAGGCCCCGAAAAATGTGGCAAACCGAGGTTGAACTGACTCAAGGTCTATTGGAAATCCACGTGCCACCTCATAACGCAACCACCCATAAAATTTCAGCTCAAACGGACACCCGAGTCAAAAGTTATGGCCTCTGGAAGTTTCAACATAAAAATCAAAATTCTCGAAACAAAGTCTAGGTGATTGGGATGGATGATTTGATGATGGATATGGACTTTAATGATGTTCTAAGTAGCACTTATATGATTTTTGTGATGAAACGATGACTTATGAAACAGTGTTGATGATGGGCAAACAGGTGCTCGAAACGACTAAACGAAGGGTGGAATGATGAAACGGATGATAAAAATGATTGATCAAGGGTCAGGTCCACCCCTGGAGGGTATGTCTGCCTGTGCAGAGGTCAGGTTCACTTGTGGAGGGAAAGTCTACCTCTCAGACAAAAGTTGGTCAAAACTAGTTAGAACAGGCTAAAAAGGGCTGGTTCAGAGGTCAGGTCTGCCCCTAGATGGGTCAGGTCCACCCCTGGAGGGTAGGTCCACCTATCTAGAGGTCAGGTCCGCCTGTCGAGAGGGCAGGTCCACCTGTCAAGAGGGAAAGTCCACCTGTTGAACAAAATTTGATTAAAATAGGCTTAAAAGGGTTGGTTCAAAGGTCAAGTCTGCCCCTAGATGGGTTAGGTCTTCCCCTAGAGGGCAGGTCCGCCTGTCGACAAAAGTTGGTCAAAATAGGTTGAAAGAGGCTCAAAAGGGTTGGTTCAGAGGTCAGGTCCACCCCTGAATGGGTCAGGTCTGCCCCTGGAGGGCAGGTCCGCCCTTGGCTAGGCAACTTCGCCCCTAGAAAAGGTCAGGTTCGCCCCTAGCTAGGCAGCTCCACCCCTGAGTGAAAACGGTCAAAAAATAGTTGTTCGTGCACACGAAACGAGGAGATGGATGCTCGAAATGGATGGACGAGTGTTCAAAATGGATGAATGACTCTTGGAATGAGGGGAGGAAGATTTGAAATAGATGAACGAGTACTTGAAACGAGTGAACAAGTGCTCGGAATGGATGAATGAGTAATCAGAACAAGTAAACGATGACTCGGAATGGACGAAGGACTCACAGAATGAGGAGATAGAGGTTCGGAATGGATGAATTTTTACTCAGAATGAGTAAAAAAATGGTCAAGATGGTAGAAGGGGAGTTCAAAATGATAGAAGGAGGTTGGAAATGGATAAACGTTTACTCGAAACGAGTAAACAAATGATCGGAACGACTAAACGGGAGTTTGGAATGATGAAACAAGATGTGAAATAGATGAACGTTCACTCAGAACGAGTAAATGAAAGATCAAAATGGAAAAACAAGAGTTCAATACAATAGACAAAGGTTTGAAATGGGTGAACGTTTACTCGGAATAGGGAAACGAGTGATCAGAATGGCGAAATGAGCGAGCAAAATGATGAAAGGGGTGTCTAAAATGATGAAACAAATGATAAAACTAACTGGTCAAGGGGCAGGTCCACCCCTGGGATGGGTCAGGTTCGCCCCTGGGATGGGTTAGGTCCGCCCCTGGAGAGTAGGTATGCCTGTCTAGAGGTCAGGTCCGCCTGTTCGAAGGTTAGGTCCGCCTGTGGAATAGGTCAAGTCCACCCCTGAAGGGAAAGTCTGCCCCTAGATAGGTCTAAACTTGAATTTTGAAAAGAATACTAAGGCAAAGGACCCAAAACATTGCAAGCATCAATCAATAGAATATGGTTGAGTCAACCAAATAGGAAATTACTGGTTTCACACAAAGAAGATAGTTTAGATAGCACAATCCTAAGACTAGTAGAAGGGATATGGCTAACAAAGTCCTCTATTCTAGGATGAACATGGTTGCTAAGGAGTCCTCGATATACACCTAGTACATGAGGCCCAAACCGTGAACACCAACCTATTACAAGCGTGAGTCGGGAACCTTAGCGAGATACTAGAGGCTCAGACCAACTCTTCACGTCGTCTCGATGCTTCACCAATTACAATGTGGTTGGATTGAGGTACAACTTTGACTCTCCCCCCTTTATATACCCCGCAGGTATGTGTGGTTGGGATCATCCCTTAGGGTGATGAAATCCCCAAGCAGGTCCGCTAATAAAAGAAAAAGAGGGAGACACAAATACTTGGTAAGCTACGATTTCTCGTCACCTAGAATTGCCAAATCGCACAAGGGGATTGGATACGTCAAATAGCTTACCAACAAGCACCACAGACAAGATTAATTGACACCCCTAGTTAAGCTATGTGTCTAAGCTATGTAAAATGATAAGTAATAGTTGATAAATAACTAACCCTGCAAGGAAACTTGTTAGTAAATATTTTCCTTGTTCCTCACCAAATGTCGATCGGATGCTTGCACAGACTCAAACAAGACATGTTAGGGGGTTAGAAACACTTAAAACAGCCAAAAAAAGTGTTAAAAACTAAAAAATTTCCTTCTAAAAAAAGTTATCCAGGTCAGGTCCGCCCGTCTAGAGGGTAGGTCCGCCCCTCTATGAAAAATCTGCAAAAAATCATTTTCTAGAGTCTATGGAGGGAAGGTCCACCCCTGGAGGTCAAGTTCACCTGTCTATCATGTCAGGTCTGCCCCTCGAGGTCGGGTCCGGCCCTCTGCAACCTGCACCTACAAAAAGTGAAAAAAATAGCAAACATGAAAATACAGACCCGTTTGTGGGTCCCACCAGGTGTGCTAGAAATGTGAACGGGTGAAAATACGTGTTCGAAAATGAGCAACAAACAAAAGAGTGCAAAAAACAAATACAAACATCCTACACCTCAAGATTGCGTTGGATTCAAAAACAGAGTAAAGATAACAAATGGAGTTGATTTACCTTGTCTTGAATCGATCCTTTGGTTGGCCCTTCGATCTTTGATGTTGTATGCTCCTTTGATGGAAAAAGATGCAAGTTGTGAGATGTAATATGGATGGAAAATAGGTGAGAATGGATGCAAGTGCAATTATTTGGCTAAGTATGGCTCAAGAGAAAAATTTGCAAGAGTTTGGCTAGCACAAATGATCTCCCCCCAAAATGAGAGAAAAGAGGGGGTATTTATAGAGAATTTTGAATTCTCTAGGGAAATGGACGGTTGGGATTAAGCCAACAAAGCCAAGATGTAGGGCTATGGTGAGTTGATAACTCACAAGCCCTCACATCTTGACATGTGGCATGTGAAGTGGCTTGAAAAATATGATGTGTAAATGAGTTGGAATGAGAGTACATGACATGGAGGTACTACATAGTGCCTTGGGATTTGGACAAGATCTCCTCATAAAGGAGGTCCTTGTCCCCATATGGGTGAGAGGACATGTGAGGAATTAAAACTTCCTCAAATATCCTCATGGGAATGAGAGAAGGAATTTAAAATTCCTTGGAATGCATTGGGAGATTAAATGTGAATTAAAAATTCACATGGGGAAAGGGGTGCCTTCTCCAAAAGGAGAAAGTCTTTAATAAAGTTGACTTAGGACACATTCCATAAATGACATGGAGATTAGGTTGACCTAATTAAGTGATTAAGGTTGTGCAAGTACCTGATTAGACAAATCAATGACATATTAGAGGAAAGTGGGAGATTAAGAAGAGTTCACATGTGGCTTGATGTGACAAGTCAAAGATCACATGGGGAAGAGAAAAATGAATTTAATATTCCTTGGAATGATAAAAGGAATTAAAAAAAATTGAGAGGTTGATTAGGCTAGTTAATGAAGGATTAGAGGAGGGTTAGGTGGCTAAGAGAGATTAGAGGCCAACTTACAAAAGTTGGAGGATGTGACACATCGTAATCAAGGATTAGGCATGTGCACATCCCTAATGATGAGATTAGGAGAATAATTAGGATTAAGAAAAGGATGTGACATGTGAGGAATTAAATAAATGCCATATTTATTTAATTCATTTGATGAAAAAGAGGATTAAAGAGATAAGTTATTTATTTATTAATTAAATACCTTAGGAATTTGGCAGAATTAAGGATATTAATTAAATAATAATGGTATTATTTAATTAATGCAAATAAGGGGATGCTTAGACGAAAGGGGATAAATTTGGATAAATTAAGTGTCCAAATTTAGGTGTCTACAGATAGCAGTCAAGAGAAAACAAAATAGGTCATGAGATGTCATTGCACCTCTAAATGCTTCATGGGACATCCTCTAGGTAGCTAGTAACATGACCAAGAGACAACGCAATAAAAAGATAAGAAAAAAATAGACCAGAAAAAGAACAGCCATTTAATTGTGCTTGCTAATATTTATTTTTCAAAGATTGATTGCATGATAGTTTGACAGTTTTGACAGTTTGACAGTTTTGACAATGCTAGATGTCAGGAAGGACACATCCTAAAAAGGAAAATGACATTTTGAAGAGGTCCAAGTCCAAGAAGGACACATCTTAAAGAGGATCAAAGAGTGATGAGATTGACATTGTTTTGACAATTTGACTTATTTTGACTGTATGACTGGTTGGACTATGTTTCCTGCTAGTTCACGATTTGAATGTTGACGTTTCAAATGACTGACTTGTGTCTATGTTTGACTATGTCTGACTTATTTTACTAACACGACTATGCTAAAAATACTGACCTAGGGAGCCTCGGGGGTGCATTGATAGATGGCCTTGCCTACATTTAGTCACAGAGGCAACGTAGTTCGACAATGACATAGACTGATTGACATGACTATTTTTAACTCTATTTTTGGGATTTTTGAGTGTTATTTGGATGTTTTTGTTTTTTTGACATGTTTCAATTTTTTTGGATTTTTGAAGTTTTATGATTTTTTTATTTTTTATTTGAAATGTTTTGAGATGTCAATGGATGAAAATTTGGGTAGCCTTTGTGCTAGATACCAATGACAAGGGAAAACCAAGTCTAGGTACAAGGAGATAGATGGGATTGATGGATGGAAGGGTGGGTTATATGATAAGGGATAAAAGACTCATGATAGATGGATGGATAAAAAATATGTATGCATCGTAAAAGAGAAGGATGTGATCTCCAAAGACTATGTCGCATAGGAATAACATGCCCCATTCTAGGTACAATACTTAGGATTTTTCATGACAAAGCTTATGACAATAGGATAATGATAGGCTTGTTTGGAAGGATGAGGTATATCAAGAGATATCTAAAGCATGTTTCAACATTTCCCCCCCTACTTTTATCAAGATCAAAAGGAGGAGGAGAGGATGAATGGACTCAATATGATAGGTATGTATGACGACTAAAGATGGTAGGATGGTAAGATAAAATGATATGACATGAAAATGATATGTTGGATAGATAAGACATTGTGCCCCCAAGTGTAAGTGACATAGAAGATCAACCTACACATGATGCCTATTTTCCAGGTTTTCATCATGGTACATATACAGGGCGACTGTTTACCAGGTTTTCACCAATGGACGAAAGGATTTCTCTTGACTTTTTTTTTACTTTTTTGACCTTTTTGACTTTTTTGAATAGAAGAGGTGGAATATGGACGAGAGGGACTCAAGTATCTAGTTCCATGATAGGTGATAGTCCCATTAGAGTGTGATGTCATCTCATGGATCATGTCAAGTCATTATGCTCATCGATGTTGGTAGGGTGATTGCATGAGAGTGAGATGGATTAGGTAGATAGTGGATTATGACAGGTGCGATAATGGATTATGATGTGGATTATGTAGGACCGAAATTGGATTATGTAGGACCAAAAGTGGATTATGATGTGGATTATGTAGGACTAATGCAAGGAAGATGGGTGAAATGTTTATGCAAAAGCATGGACCATATGGATAGGGTGAGTGAAAAATGTAGTCCAAAATAGTTGAATGATGGGGTGGTGGAGGTATGGAAAGGAATCATGACCAATGGTTGCACACACCATGAAAAACATTGAAGCTTTGAGTGGATGGTGGTGTAGGAAGCAATGGTGATGTTTTCTTAGTGGATGGATGACGTAAGCATTTAGGGACCCACATAGACTTAGTGTTTTTATGATTTTTTCTTTTCATGTGGGATGGAGAAATTTGATATTTTTGTATGGAATGACATTTTTGAAGGGATGAGGAGGATGGTTGGGATTTTTGAGATGTGGATGCCTCATTTGACTTGCATTTTTGTTTAGGGACCCATATCATTTTAGTTTTTGACTTTGCTTTCGGAGGTATGGGTTTGGGTGGATTTTTTAATGTATTTTTCTTTGGTTTCTTGCATTTGTACCCTAAGGGACTAGGACCCTTAGGATTTTTGGTGTTATGAAAGGAGGCATCCAAATGTTTATTTTTGAATCCCATGGGTTGGTGAATGGAATGAGTGGAAGCTTTATGTTTACACAACATGTGCATTTGTTGGTCATGACTAGGATATTTAGGGTATTTATGAATGATTGGGATATTAGGTGTTGGAAGCAATGGTGGAAAAGTGGATGGAGGAATAATTGGATTTGGAAGAAGCAGGGGTAAATTGGATGGTGGAAGGTTTATGGTCACATGCTTTTGAAACTTGTAGGAAAATGGAGGTGGAATGCCAACGTATTTTTTAGGCGTATGATAGGATTTATGATGGAAAGTGAACTTAGGAGGCATGGAGGAAGTAATAACATCTTGATATTGTTGTCCTTGGGGTGTATATCCAAGGCCATAAGAGCATGGAGGGATTTCAACATGGATGGGCTCCAAAATACCTTGTTCATAAAGGCCTAAGCCTTTACCTTGGTGGTTCATGTTTTGGAGTGTGCAATGGACAAGGGGACTAGGTGTAGGTGGAACACTAGACACGAGTTCCTTATTGGATGGAGAAAATGAAGCAAGGAAAGATAATAGTTTTTGTTGTTCTAAGGAGGAAAATTCATGAATGAGGGTGGAAAGACCAATAGGATATGATGGAGGACTTGCAATGGGGTCGATAGTCAGTGATGGAGGATCATTAGGATCTTGATTAGCATTGTTTTCACTTAGATCCAAGGTATTTGTTTCATCTTCTATGTGTGCTTGGGAGGCATATGTCTCATCAAGGGAAGTGGATGTTGATGGATCGGGGATAGGGCAAGGTGGAGGTGAATTTGGGATATCTTGCTCATGAATAGGTGAAGTGACAGGCTCTTGACCATGGAATGCATAGAGTTGGCTAAGAGGATCATCATGGTCTTCTTGAGCATAAAAGGAATCTTGATCAAAGATGTGATCTTGATCGTGAATAGGATTATGTGTGTTATGAATGAAATCATTAGGAGGGTGTTGATCTTGATGTGAATGAGGGGGTAATGTTTCCTCATGTTTAGGATTGTGCTCTTGACATACCTCATGACTTATTTGAATGGAGTTGGAAGGGTGTTTTTCATGGAGAGACTTGACATGTTCTTGATGGTCAACAACATAGAAGCATGACAGAGGGTGACTTGGACTTACAAGGGATGACTCTTGAATTGGATCAAGGGGTTATGGATGACATGGTTGGCTTGAAGGACTTGACATGATGTTTGAGGACTCTTTTGTATGTTCAAGGATGTGTTGAATGACATGGCGACAATTGATTCCTTGCTTGTATCCCTTGGGTCACATCCTTTATAGGTGTAGGGGTGGAAGGTGTTGGCTTCGGGTTTTGATTTTGATTGGATGGAGGAGTGAATGGATTGAGTGGATTGGTGGATTTGGGAAACTCCACATGTTTACTTTTGTAATGTTTGTACTAAGGATGTGGATTTGATGTATTGGCAAGTGGATTAGAGGATGGTAAGGGTAATGAAGGGGTTAATGGGTTGGAAAGTATAGGGACCATTGGATTAGGACTAGGACATGGTGGCTTTAGGATAGGATTTTGATTGGATAGTGGTATGATATACTTATAGGGTGCATGACCTAGATTAGTGCTCCCCTTGTCAATGGTTACATTAGAACATGAGGAAGTTTTACCTTGTTGCAAGGTAGAACTTAAGTTCACATGTGTTTGTTGTGATGTGGCTTGATAGGTTGTTGTGGAATTGACATGTGAAGAAGTGTTGGATTAGATTGGTATGAGGTGGAGCGGATGGCACAGAAGGTTGAGGTGATATTGGTTGATAATGAATGGATAGGGGATGATGTTATTGGATTTGACAAGTGGCAATGAATTGATTGGCTTGAGCTAGAAGGTGTTGGATTTGAGGTGATTTAATTTGTTGAAAAATTTGGAAGAGGGTTTGAATTATTTGTATGGTTTGGTGGTCTAGGGGTTGGGGTATTTGGTGAAGTGTTTGAAGGAGGTTTTGAAGTTGGGATGCTAGGATTTTTTTTTTGAATGTGGGCATGGTGTCGCACATGTGTTTAAGTTCTTGCATGTTGATTCGTTCCCAAGGGTATGCAACATAGTTCATGTCATCATTAGAGGTGGTAGGAGGAGCCCCTCGAAGTATGATTTTAGGTTTTGGTTTTGTTTCATTATTTGAACTAGGGAGAGGGCCTCCTTGAATTATGATCTTGGGATTAGGATTATGATTGGGATTGTTTATGATTAGGGCCATTTTGAAAAGTGTTGATTAACTAGGACTAGGTTGGTGATGATGTTGAGATGATAAGATTGGATGATTAGGATGATGTGGCAAATATTTATTGGAAGTTTGACTTGGGAAATATAAAATACAAGATCTCACATGTAAATACATGAACACACACACCAAACACAATGATAAATTTGTCTTTCAAGATTAAATGTTATGATTAAGCAAACACTTGAATACACAACAACAAGTCTAATGCTAGTCAAGTGGGTATGGCCAATTAGGTCTCAAGCTAGTATGCACAAGGTTGACTAGGAATGATTTGAAAGCAAGATCTTGCCACACATCTGGGAGAAAGGGGTAACCCACCCTTCAACTTCATTTCCCAATGGTATAAAGTTCTTTGGAGCTTAGCCAAGAGTGATAAGATTTCAACTCCCAAAGGAGCATGTCTTTTGATTCGCAGTCAATTGAGGTTGTCCCTTGGAGGGGTGTGTGCTCCAAGCAAGCCTCCTAAGAAGGGTGTGACAAAAGCAAACCAAGTGAGGTGTTTTGGAGGACACACACACTTGATTCACACTCGCAGTTGTTAATTTCCCTTTAGAAAATCAAAATGCGTGTAAGCAAACAATGGAAGCACTTGTTTTTTTTAACCCCAAGTCAAGATGTGTGATTGAAGACAATGGTTCATTTTAACCCCAATTTCAATGATGTGACAACAAACAAGATTGATTTTAGACCCCAAAATCCAAATGTGTGATCAAACAAGTTGTTCTTTTTAAGCCCCAAATTGAAGTGTGTTAACAAGCAATGATTAGAGATGAAAGATGGAATGTGTGCACCTAGACTTTCTTTAGCTCTAAATTTTTGTCCACTTGATCCAATTTGTCCTTTTGAAGTGTTTTTTTTTTTTGCACATTCACAAAACCAACAACAAAGCCAAACCCCTAACAAGACAATTGATCACTAACATTAGAGGGTTAGCTAGTCAAGACAAATTTGATTTTTGGAAATGTTTTTTGCATAAAAAATAAAAACACAGAGAATAGACCCTTACTGAAATTTCCTTAGATTTCCAAAAATGTAAAGAAATTTGAAAATTTTGTTGTTTTGCACCTAACATTAATTTTTATGAAAAATAATTATAAAATTATAAAAAATTCAAAACAGGTCTAAAAATTCTAATTTTTGGACTGAAGATGCCTGAAATCAGCTCAAATTTTTAGAATTTTTTTTGTGAAAGGATCTACAATCGTTTGTGAGATATAAGTAAATCTTGTAAAACCCTAATTTTCAAAGATCTATTTTTTTCTAATTATTTTTCATCCAAATTAAAAACATAAAAAATAGGCCCCTACTATAATTCAGAGAGCTTTCCAAAAATGTAAAAATATCCAAAAAATTAGCTAATTTTCTCTCAAAATTGATTTTTCATGAAAAATAACAAAAGACATAAAAAATTAAAAATAGCTCCAAAAAATATGATTTTTAGAATGGAAGCTCTTGATATTGTCCCCAACCTGTAGAATTTTTTTGTGAAAATATCTATAGTCGTTTGAGAGATATGGTCAAATATTTGAAAACTAGGGTTTTCTCCCCAAAATGATGCAAAACTTGCAACAAAAAGCTAATAAAACCCACAACAAAAAGGATCCAACTCCAAAATTCCTCAAAATTTGTCATAATATTGAGCTAAAAATTAGTTTTTGGGTTCACTAATGTGACTAAGGCAAAAAGTTAGGTTAGCATAAACTAAAATGCATAATCAAAACCCTCGCTAAACAATGAAGTACAATGGAGTTAAATAGCATAAAACAAAGAAAAATCTCACCAAAAGTCTTCAAGCTCTCCATGATTGACCTTCATTGCCCTTCTCCATTTGTTGCAATATTATGTTTTCCCTCAGCTTTTTGATGAGCAACCTATTACTATGACCATGTCCTAGGCAAATATTGAAGGATTTTGACTTGAAATGCAAGTGTACTCAGATTTCTACAAGCATGAAGAAGTATGGAAGCCCAAATTCTGAAGCATGAGATGTGAGATGATGAAGTGATGAAGTCAAGAGATGATAATAAAGTCCCCAAATGAGGTTGACATTGCCTTTTTTTTATAAAAAAGTCAATTTTGGGTGAATGGCCATGATTGAAATTTGAGAGATGCCCTAAGATCAAAGGCTGAAATTTCATGTGACAACCAACAATTAGGGTTAGGGAAAAATTAGGCTAAAATTTGAAATGAAGGGTTGAGATTTGATTTTAGAAAAAATAAATCAAAGGTCAAGAATGCATGTGACAAGGGGATATTGGGCACGAAAAATGAATTTTTTGGAGAATCAAATAAGAATTTAAAATTATTTGAGTCAAGAGGTGATGCTGACCTTTTGAATTAAAAAATTAATTTAATTCAAAAGTGGTGGGGTCATGTGACAGTAAATAATTATTTCAAATTATTTACTTGGTGGGAAAATAGAAAGTGGGGAACTTTAAATAAATGACTTTATTTAAAATTAAAAGAAAAGTTAATAAGATAATTAAATCATTAATAATAATTATTTAATTATGGAGAAAATGGACAAGGTGGATAATATTTAAATAAATCATAGGGATTTATTTAATTATGAGAAGACATAAGGAATTAATGGCATATTTAAATAAATAAAGTTTATTTATTTAAATAATCAGGAGGAAATGGTGGACAAATAATAATTAAATAAATTTAGGAATTTATTTAATTATAGGGAGACATAAAAAATTAGCAACGTATTTAAATAAAATAAATGTAATTTATTTATTTAAATAAATAGGAGGAATAAAAGATATAAATTAATTAAATAATTAAGAAATATTTAATTAATAGTTGAATTTGGACCATAAGACATAATTAAATATTTTAATTATATTGAAACGAAGCATGATAAGACATAGAAAATGTGGTTTGTGGGTCTAGGCCATTTTTATGTGTCTACACCCCCTATATCCCAAAGCCCATTCCATCTTCATCCACATCCATTTTGGGCACTTATATCCCAAAACCAAGTCCTTTGAATCCCTTTTGTCCATCTTTTGTCCTTACATTCCACCAACCATAACTCCTACCTCAAGATCCCTTCATCACATTTATCTATCATCTTAGATCCCCAATCAAGATAAACAAGGGCACACATCCTTAAAATCCTTCCAACATATTCCCTCCATCATCCCATTCAAAAAATCTCCAATTAATCCATCCTCTGGCACCTATACCATTGATATTGGAAATAATTTGGATGCCAAATATAAAATGCATATATCTCAAAATCCACATACATTCAAGGATAACCATATCCCATCAAAAGGACATGATAAAACAAAGAAAAATATGATCCAAAAGAAGAAGAAAAAAATTCAAAAAGACACGACGGCCCAAGAAGCAAAAACCAAAAACAAAAACAGTGTGGATTCCCAAGCGTCTAATAGAAGCAATGCATCCCAAAGCACAATCCAAATTTAATCCTCCAAAAGCTTCTAATCCTCCATCCTCAAAATTTGTTTTGGGCCCTTATGTCCCAAAACTGACCATCCTAATTCATCATCCATTTTGGATACCTATGCCCCAAAATCCACATACACTCCCCCATCTAAGAATTAAAATCTAAAATCCACTTCTCCTCCACAACTCCACCACCCTTCAAGGTATGTTCCAATGTTGATCTTGCCACCATTTCCACCCACTCATCCAAAATTGTTACAAAACCCCATCCATTTTCCATCATTTTATCCCTCTCATCCAATCATTTGCATAGATTCTTATCTCCATCCATCTCCCCATCCATTTCATCCCCCTTATCATCATTCTCCCAATGTCTCTGAGCATACCCTGATTACCTTGGTCTAGTATAACAATTCTTCAAGGGATACCATCCATGGAACTAGATGCTTGAGTCATTCCTCCATCATCCTATCACACAACCATTATCTTCCAAATCCACTTATCTGCATCCTTATCCTCATCCTTTTCCATCCACATCATTCCAAAAAAAGTACAAAAAAAGAAGAAAAAATGTAAAGAGAAATCATTTATGCAACGGTGAAAGCTACTTCCTGTGGTACCTTCAACAAATACCATGATGAAAAATTGGTAAAAAAGAATAATGTGCAATCCCTACCCTCTTGCACTCTACACTTCCAGGGTCAATCTTCATCCATACTATCTTACCTACAACATCTTATCCACATCTTATCCACATCTTATAATACCATTCATTCCATATCCCTCAGATCTCCTTCCTCCATCTTATCCAAATATATCCTCCCTTCCTACATTTGATCTTTATCTAGCTAAGGGAAAAGTATCCATCCATGCTTTATAAAATATGAACCTTACTTCCTCTACCATCCATAACTCTTGTGCACAACACCCTCCCATCTTATGCATCCCTTACCACCAATCTTCCATCCTTAATCGCACTTATCTAGTGTAGGGAATTCCATTCCTTTAAAAAATAGTCAGTTTGTAGATTCATCCTTTTATCCTTCATATCCTATCACCATCCATCTACTTAAACCCTCTATCTCCATCCAAGAAATCCCTCTATCCTTCCATCTTTCACCAATCCTTGGTTCTACCTTATCATTGTTTCATATCCATCCCTTTATCTTAACCATCATATCCTCCACACAATCCCATCCTATCCAATCCATTTATCCTCCTTCCATCGATCTAATCCAAGCATCCAAATTTAATCCATATAATGCAATCAATACTAATACATATAATATAATTATGTAATCCAGTACATCATCCCAAAGCATCCATCAATTTTGATCCAAATTAGCAAATACATACATTGATCAACATTAATATAATTATCATCATAGGGATATACGCTTCCCAATCCTTGGGATAAACATTATTTTTATCGTTAACATTGCTATCCTCCTACTCATCAATCCATCAATCAATCAATCAGTTTTCAGCTTGACTAGGGGCACAATCTAGGAATATTTTTGGGCTTGTTGTGCATGCTTTCTTATAGCTTGTGTGTATTATAATTGTTTGCATTTATCATGTCTTTGCTTCATATTTCCATAGGGTTATCATGGTCTTCCATATCATGGTGTCATAAGGAATATATGAACTTGCACTTTACCTTTTCAATCATGTACATGGCACATTGTCACTCTAGTTCCTTATACCTTGGTGTGTAATATAAAGTACAATTTCAAATATAGGTTACTTATACCACTGCAACACAAGTCAAATCTATCTCTCCTCTATATCCATCTCTTAGCCATCCATATCTCCTTTCCATTTATCTTCTCCCATGTCCTTTTTTCCTTCTTCTTCTAGTCCTCCTATCCATTTCAAGAGCACAATCATTGTAACAAAATACCTTGCATAATAGAATATATAATATAAAATATGTTGTAAATAATTGATAATAATATGCCACTTTGAGGGGGAAACCTCCAATAGTCTTCACCAAGAACACAATACTCAACATGGTGATAATAACTAACCTATACCTCCTATATATACCATACTTATGCCTTGGATACCACCTAGGCTGACTTAGATAATTAAGTATAACTCCTAGGACGACCTAAATACACATATGATTATAGAAATGATTATGTAACTTATTTTAGAGTTAAGGTAGCCACAAGCTGAATAATCATAACATAATACATACTATAGGGTTAGGGGTATAACATTGTTCCACTCTTTATAAAAGAATTGTCCTCAACGCCAACCTTTTCTTTTTATTCTTCTTCATCTCCTTTTTTTCTTTTCTCCTTCTTTTGCTACTTCTTCTTCTTGTTATTCTTCTTGATCTTCTTCTTTTTCTTGGTTGTGTTCTTGTTCTTACTCTTGTCCTACTTTTTTGCTTGTCATTTTTATTTCTCTTGTTCTTGTTCTTCTACTTGTTATTTTTATTTTTATTCTTTTTTGGCTAATTTTTGTAGGGCCTAGGTCATAGTTTCCCAGAAAAATATCTCCAAAAATAAGCATTTTTTAACCTTAGAGTGAATTTGTTGGAAACCCTAATTATGTAATAAATCACTTAATTCTATTGCAATTTCTCTTCAACTTTGATTATAGGTGCCTCACTTAATTCTTATAAAACCTAATAAAAATCATTAAAAAATTAACCAGGATTTGGGATATATGTGCTTTCCAAATAAATTAGGAAGAAACCCTAATTCTATAACAAATCACTTAATTCTTCTCCAATCCTTTGAAATCTATAATGTAGCTTCTTTAATAGGTTCTTCAAAAACCCTTTAAAAATTAGAAAAAAAAATCACCAAAATATGAGAGATATGTGCTTACCAAAATGGCCTCCAAAATTTAGAAAATGCCTTGCCTTCATGGTGCCAAGATCATGCTCCAATACCACTTGTAATAAAATAACTTATATAATAGAAGATACAATATGAAATATTCTTTAAATACTTGATAATAGCTGAGAATAACAAGCCAATTTGAGTGGTAAAACCTCCAAATATCTCCAATGAGAACACGATTCACAATCTAATGATAATAACTAACCTATACCTCTTATTTATACCACACTTATGCCTTGGATACCACCTAGGTAGACTAAGATACTTAATTCTAACTCCTAGGATGACCTAAATACATACATATATATATATATAACAATAATTATGTAACTTATTTAAGAGTTAAGATAGTCACAAGTCAACTTATCATAACATAATACACACTATAGGGTTAGGGGCATAAAACAATCATGTTATTTGAACTCGCTTGCCCTCCTAAGGGGGCACATCACTACCTCCTCATCATCCTTCCTCATCCTTCTAATGACTGGAACATCATTCCACTAGTCCTCACCCCTTTCTATCCATTATGTTTTATTCTTATTTGATATAAAGTCACTTCTTATAGTCATGACACCATATCAAAGAGGGGCAAAATGTAGACACCTAAATTTGTCCATACTTGACCAAACTTGACTTTACCCCATCATATTTAATTTAATTCAAATCCTTAAGCTTTAACACTCACCCTTAATTAAATAATTTCACATTTATTTAATTACTTGTTTAACCTTTATTCCTCACCTTTAATTAAATCAATTTATATTTATTTAATTAATTTTAACCTTATCCTCAAACTCTCCAATTAAATCAATTAATTATACCTAGTTAATTAATTGATTTAGGCTAATTAACCTTCTTGTCATTTTCCCCAATATTTAGGTCCATCTCCCTCAATCCTTGTCCATTCAATCCTAGCCATTGAATCCATCTATATGGATCTAGATCTTAACTTGCCGTCACTTGACAAGTGTCTTAACCTACCTACCCTACCCATTTCTCACACATGTGAACCCACCCTACCTCTTACACATGTCATAAGCTAGCCACCCTACTCTCACTTGTCACATCCATGGGCCTCCCTATTGTTGGTGTAAATAGGTGTTTACCTATCTAGGTCCTATTTACATGTTAAATTCACTTAGGTTCTAGGAGGGAATCTTTCTAGTTAAGCATTAGTTTTCACTTATTTTTTGGCATTTAATGCTTGTATCCTAAGTCATTTAATATTTGTTGGGGTAGTTATCTCATTATACAAGATTAAGGCACATGCCAAGATCTTGTCTAATCCTATCCCATATTTTTCCTTTATAAGCAAGGCATAATATACACATTGTCAACAATTCAATTTGGCAATCTTGCATCCATAATTATAGCATGATATTTCTACCATTTCTCTCTTGTGGAAGTTATTTTGTCTTGTAAGTGATCCTGGGTTGTTGAGGAGTTCACCATAAACTCCTACATGGTATCAGAGCTTTAGTGTTGTAGAATTCTTCCAAGATTTGAGGAATCAATCTTGGCATGAATTTTTTTATTAGGTGTGAGTTGGGGTTTCAAGGACCTCACCATTGAATCTAGGGCATCAAAGTAAGCCAGGATTGCCTTTTGTTTTATCAATTTTCATCATGTATTAACAAATCTACAAGGGTTTGAAGGAGGGTTTTAGTTTCCAAATTTGAGGGGGTAGCTAATTTTTTGGAGCACTTTAGGTCAAAATCGACCCCACAATTGTGTCTAGAAGGCCCGAGAACCTAAGGATTGACTATCAATTCATTGATTTTCAACATTTTTTACTAAAGCATCAAGAAAAAAAATTGGCCACACGGTCGTATGAATCCATACTTGGTCGTACAATATGGATCATACTCCATCAGGTGGATATATAATTTTTTTTTGTGGATTGGTCAATATGTACAGTTTTATGTACATTTTTGGCATTGATCTAGCATTTGCACTTGTTTGTACATGGTCAAAACATTGAGTTGTCAATACATCTCTATCAAATTGGATAGTATCCTATCATTTCGTGGTATGAAGCCTTCATTAAATATTGTAGGATTTTAATTATAAAATTTGGTTTTAATTATTTAATTGTTCACTAACCAAGGTTTTGAATATCCCCTGGTCATGTAGCTTACTGCCTATGACCCATGGTCATCACTTAGGGGCTTAGCGCCCAGGGTGGTGCAACCAGTGGCCTGCCCCCCCAGTGACTCCACCCTATCGGTGCCACTACCACTAACGATGAGATATTTTTTAAATAATTTTATATGCAATGTGGTCACATGGAGGTCCACAGGCCAAAATTTTTAGCCCCTAGCCCCAATTTTGTTCCTCAAAGGCCTAATAAGTTGTTTTTATCAAACAACCATAACTTGCAATCCATGAGGCCATTTTTTCCAAATGATATATCACCGAAAATTTGGCTTCACCAGTTTTTCAGTGGTGCGAGTTATTTTTCAAAATTTTGTTGTTTTGTGGGATTTACTACTATTTGAAGTTAAATATTCATTTTTGGTTGCCAAGCTCATAACTTTTTGCGACAATCTTTGATTTTCGTGATTCTTGTGGCATTGGAAAGGCATTGAGGAGCTCTATCATGCCATACATACACTTTTTTTTTGTTTCTATCCTAGGTATATCATGATTTTAGTTCTTTCCTCGATGGGTGTCTTAGAGGTTACTTGGATATTTTGATAGTTGGGAGGGTACAATTTTGATCTTTATACTTCATTTTAGTATTAGAATGATGTTTTATATCTTGTTGCTTCATTCAAATTCTAGGGTTGCTCCATATCGAGATTGTTCCAGTGTTCCTTGGCATCGGGTTTGTTGTTGGGTTATCATGATTCTGACTTGAGTCTTTGAGTGACTCTAATATGGTTTCTAGCATCAAAATTATCTTTCCTTGATCACCTTGATTAAGGATTCTAGTGTTACTCCACTAGTGTGCTTCCAATGTTTCTTTGCAGCAGGTTATCTCATTGAGGGGGGTTGAATGGTCTCTTCTTCATCTCTCTTATGGGGATCTTTTTCCTCAAATGGGGTTTTGTCCTATCATTTTTCATAGAGATTATTGTTGTATGTTATCTCTCTTTTAGGGAGGAGTTTTGTCCCATTAGGTTTTCTCCTATTCTCCATTTGTAAGAGATTGCATTGCATATGCACATGGGTACCTAACGTAGCCTTGTAGCTGAGACCTATCTTTGTGTCATTTACATAATAATCAACTCCCTAAGTTGTACTTAAGGGGGGTGTTGGTGTAAATAGATGTTTACCTATCTAGGTCCAATTTACATGTTAATTCCACTTAGGTCCTAAGAGGGAATCTTCCTAGTTAAGCACTAGTTTTCACTTATCTTTTGACATTTAATGCTTTTTTCCTAAGTCATTTAATATTTGTTTGGGGTAGTTATCTCATTATACAGGATTAAAGCATCATATATACATTATTAACAATTTAATATGGAAATCTTGCATCCATAATCATATCAATGTGATATTTCTACCATTTCTCTCTTATGGAAGTTATTTTTTCTTATAGGTGATCCTAGGGTGTTGAGGAGTTCACCATAAACTCCTACACCTATGTGTGAGCACACTTAGCTCTTACACCTATGACACATTTCATTCTCATTCCTCCACCTTGTGACACTTATCACAAGGTTGAGCCTTCAATCCATGTTTCCATTCTCATTCAATATCAACCCTCCTTTAACCAATGCATCTTTTCTATTGATTTTCCTCATGGAAAACATATAAATTAGAGGCTTCTCACCCCATCTATTAATCTTCTATCATCCTAACTACATGTCTTATCTTCTATCCAAGCTACCTTCATCATAACATCATGTTGCTACCATAAGCAACCACATTCTACCACCTATCAATCATCCAAAGGAGCACATCAAGTGGAGGAGGGTGCCTCCACTTCTAGCTCAATCCAAGGGATTAAAGTTGTTTGAACCCTTTTCCTAGTACCTGCAAAACAACATGAATAAACAAGTTAAACAAGGATTCCCCATGAAATCTGTTTACAACACTCAAATTAGGAAGAAAATAATGAAGAACTCAATGGAAATGCCAAAACAAAGATTGAATCCTAATTAGAATAGCAAACACATGATCCCATGGGGGAATTGGTGCCAATTTGATGTGAAAATTGGTTGTCTCCCAATTCCTAAGATGCAAACTTGATGTGTTGATGAAGATTTGATCCACTTTCTTGATGTTGAAGAGTGCTCCAAGCTAAAATCTACAAAACCTAACTAAGAACTCAATGATAATCTATGAAGCTTGAGAGATATTTGAGCATGGTAACTTTGCATAAATTGTGGATGATCAAATGAGGATATGAGCTCTTTATTTATAGAATGTCAAGATGGATGAATGTCCAAATTTGAGCAATGTGGGACTAACATTCATCCAATGGCATGATGCCACTTGTCAAGCTATGAATGGGTGAAGGATGTGCAAGATTTGGGGTTTGTGCCAATAAATGCATAATTTTGAATTTCAAATTTGTTGAAATGACATGTAAGAGGGAAGGGAAAATGCAATAAATGCCACTTGGCTCAAGGCAAAGGACATGTAAGATGAAGTTATTGCCTTGTTGGATGTATATGTTGACTTGGAATTTTTGAATTCAAATTGAGAGAATATTCCAAAAGATGCCTTGTGAGGAAAATAGAGATTTAATAAATGAATTAAATCTATTTTCATGTGCAATTTGCATTATCTAGAGGATGGGACATGAGATGAGATTAAATTAATTAAGGGTTAATTAATTTAATGAGAGAGGTTAGATGATGTGACCTATTTGACTCAAAATTTATGGATTTATTTTAAATCAAATATGAGGGGAATATGATAAGAGGTTAATTAAATAAGGATTTTGATTTTATTTAATTAAAAGAGATGGTGTTAGATTAAATCAAATAATGTTTTAATTTATTTAATTTAATGGATAGACTATAGAGATTTAATCAAATAAATTGATTATTTAATTAAATAGGGATAATTAGATCAGATGGATTGATTTAATTAACAACAGAGATTGACTTAATTAGATAAAATGATTTATTCAATTAAGAGAGGAATATTGATGAATTTAATCAAATAAGGAGATTTGATTAAATGGTTAGACCGAGAGATGATTCGGGAAGAAACGATGTTAGTAAGTCAGGATCAGATGTACACTGTCAATCAACATATTTTACGTGTCTACATTTTGGCCCTCTTTGAAGCAATGCACTTGTTGCGTTGGTTCAAAGAATAAATGATCTCGATCGAAGCCAAAAAATTCGTTATTAAAAACTTGCCCCACTGCTGCCTGGCAAGAGAGAATGTGCCAATATAATGCCCCCTCGAGAGATTGGACGAAAATTCCAATTTTTGGGTGATCTCGCGATAAAAAGAGGACGAAGTATCCGACAAGTCTGAGAAGGCTCCAGGAGACTAAAAACGTGTCTAAACGCAATAAAACAATGAAAAACAAGCCTCAATCGGACAACAACGGGTTTGGGGGTCCAGAACCCTAATAGGATAGCCAATCAGGGTGAAAAAACCCTAATTTTCATGCTTAAAAGGGGTCCGAGGGGTCACTTTCAAGTCATTTTCAAACACCTCCAATAGTAACCTCGAGATTTTAGCTCAAACCTCCTAACGATATGGCGCAACGACAGCTTCCTCTGCACATTTCAGATCGAGTTCGGACATACCAGCGGCCACCTGGCATCGGGGCACCAATAAGTGGTCCTTACGCGAGCTTCATCTTTCATTTATTGCTTCAATTTATGCTTTAAAGAGTCGGTCCGCCTACAGCAGCACTATATGGCACCGCTCAGAAGTCAAACTGCGCCACTCGGTGTGATATAGAACCGCCACAGTGTAGTTTGGAGTTTAGAAACTCCGACGCTGAGCTCGGGGTCAGCGGGTGGATTTACAAAGTGCAACGTGGCATTGTTAATTTGGCTCAAAGTGCGCCAATCGGAGGGAAATTGCACCGCGGTGGTGCGATTTTTCTCTTTTTAGCCCTAGCATCGGAGTTTGATTAAAATAAAACTATGACGCCATCACAGGTTGCACCGCTGGGGAAGTTTTTTGAACGCTCGATAAAAAAAAATTCAAAATTTTTAACATGATGACCTTCCTTGATGCAGGACGGGGCGAAGGAGCTCTACTCCCGAGAGCACAAATCACGGGACTTGGCTGGCTACCTATGGGACCTGAGTGACAAGGACCAGGATCGACTCTGGATTGCAGGGTTGTGGCACATTGTGTATGCGACACCCATTCGCACTCACTTAGGGATGCTGTCAGCGTTGGTGGAGAGATGGCACAGCGAGACGTCTTCGTTCCATCTTCCCACTGGTGAGGCCACCGTCACCCTAGAGGACGTTTGGCGGATTTTGCGGTTGCCTATTCATGGTTGCCGGGCAATCTTCGATATGGACGAGGGACGCGAGGCCTGCTTCCAAGTCCTTGCTATAGATGAGATTGTCTTCTACGAGGGGCAGATAGAGCTTGAGTGCCACAGGATCTTGGCACCTCCCTACCGCTGGGTGATTGCAACTATCATTTTGGGCCTTGTTGCCCCTGACAGGTGAGGGCAATATTTCAGTCTCGGCTGGGGATATTGCTAGGAGCAGATGGTCTAAGACAGGCCGGTTCGTTTTGCATGGGGGCCTATTCTTCTCGCTTCACTATATAGAGACCTCCATGAGTATGTTTACATGGAGGGCAGAGCGCTGGAAGCAGGAGTGACTCTACTTCATGTTTGGGCATGGGAGCACATTGATGTGCTCCGGCCACACATCGTTTCAGTTTTGATGGGGCCAGACGATCCCCTCATGGCACGATACAAAGGCGGTGTGTCTTTCACTCACACCGACGAGCACGGGATCACTTACTGAAGGAGGATTCTGGATGAGATGTTGGTTTTTACCCGGCGCCCATACCTTGGTCGGTCCGAATGGGCTGATGATGCTGACCAGATGTTTTACTGCTGCCAGGATCGTTTCATGCAAGGGCGGGAGCATACTATGCTTGAGAGGTACCTTCCTGGGCACGTGCAGTGTCAGTTTGGGGGGCCGCAGGATCGTCCCGATAACGATTATGTAGCCGTCTTTGCCCGCACCATGACACAAGTCTCATGGGGGCAGTATATTCCTACTTCAGAGATAGTTGACAGCTTTCGACAGCTAGTAGCCCGGCTATGGGCTTATGATTAAGGGCTAACAGATCCAGGCACTACCCAGGCTATAGGGATTGGTTTCGGCCTCTGCTTCGGTTGACTATACCAGGTGCAGTTCCAGATGTGCAGAGAGTCTGAGGTAGAGGGGGAGGACAAGGATCGAGAGCAGACGTTTGACAGGATCCTCCATTCATGCCTCCAGTCTAGCCAGATTAGGGAGATGTGCACATGCAGGACCAGCAGCACGTGCCACCAGTCCCACCACCACGGGTCGAGGATCCTCCACCGGTGCAGCCACAGGTACAACCAGGGGTATAGTCAGGGGTACAGCCAAATGCACGGGATACTTTAATTGCACAGCTGCAAGCCCAGGTCCAGGCCGTGATAGCCGAGAGAGATCAGGCGAGGGCCGAGAGAGAGCAGCTCAGAGCCGAGAGGGATCAGACCATACAGTAGAGACAAGCTACAGAGCTACAGGCAGCTACATAGCTAGGCAGGAGACATCAGCTATAGAGTATGGCAGCCTCCTCCTCCCAGGTTACAGTGTCAGTTCGGTCCTACAAGGATGTCGTCCGAGAGGCAGAGTATTACCGGTGGTTTTATCATGAGGCCATACCCAGAGCGGAGCGGGTCCTAGAGTACTCAGAGCGGGCCAGCCATAGACCAGCAGAGGGTCATGGTGAGAGAGACGAGGGAAGCATTCACAGGGACCGAGATTGATCGAGATGTTATGATACTTTTTGTGCCTTATGGGCTCTTTTTTGATAGCCCCATGGGCCTTTTGTACTGATTGACACATATGTACAGTGATCCAACTTATTTTTTGTACTATGACAGTTGATGATATATATATGACTCGAGGATGATTTTGATGTGATGCAATGTGTACTGTTTATTTATGCATGTATGGTTCTACTTCCATATGTTTATGGATGCATTTATTTCTAATGATGTATGTAGTATGATTATGAATAAAAAATCTATATTATGCTAAGCTATGATATGTAGAATGTGATATGCAGTGATGTTATCTATATGATGATCTATTTATGTTGATGCAACATGGGATAATCTAATATGTGTTATGGTTTGACATATGTAAAATGATATGATCTTTGGTGTTTCTGTGAAATGATATGTGACTTATGGATGCATGTATGAATTTTATACGTTCATGCTTATGTGGAATGAATGATTTATGCAATGAATGATTTATGATGTTATGATATAGATGATGTAATGTCAATGTAATGGTTGTGATGTGATGCAAATGAAATGATGTAATTATATGTTAATGCAAAGTGATATGATGTAATGATTGTTAATGGATTAAATGCTTATATACCTATTTTTTATGCAAAAATGCTTATGAAATGCTTATGTAAATGTTTATGTGAAGATGTAATATGATGCACAAAATGGATGCAATGTAATAAAATGGATGAAATGCAATGAAATGTATGCATCTATTTTTGGAGAATGCTTATGATGAGACGTTTATATGATAATGGAAAGGTGATGCATATATTTCTTATATGATATGTTTATGCAATATGCTAGTGATTTATGGATGCAGGATCGATGACGATGATGGTGATGATGATCAACTGTCATAGTACCTTGTTAGTGCGGTTAGCAAAAAAGAAGAAGTTATTTCAACAAGACACAAGATGATGCAAATGCACATGATGATGATGATGATGATTTACTTGCCGAGGAATTGGGATTTTCAAAGGGCCACATTTTCTTATTGTTGATAGCACACGTGGTATGATGCATCAAGGTATAGAAAACCAGGATGGCGTTGTACCTAGTGAGATGGACTTTGACTTGACAAGCAGATGGGAGTATCCTTGTTCACACCTGACATACGAAAACCTTGCTAAGATGCACTTTAGAAGTTTCAAACATCTCAGAAAAAAACATAGAAAGGTAAACCTATCCATGCAATAGTCAACAAGTTTCCCTAGACCTCCTCCATACATCCCTAACAAAGCAAGTATTCACTGAGGTTATATTACAAGAACGTCCAGCAAGCCTAACAGACAAAAGATAATGATCGTTGCCCCATTCCTATTTCTCTAAATCCTTCGTTTTGGATATCATCGAGAAGTCCTTGGAATGAGCGCAATAAGATAAGTCAAAAGACAAAGACAAAGTAAACAAACAAGCTAATGTTCTTTAATACCGCTAACCAAAGCAGGATGTGTTTTCTTAGTGTAAGAACCAAAACTTATTGCCAAAAGATAATGCCCATTGTAGGAAGGATTCATCCTAGGACATGTTAGTGGATGGTGGCATGCCATTTAATTTATCCCAAGTGTTCTAAAGATGATTGATATGGGACCGATTGGATGATGAGCTACCGATACAAAGAAATTGACCAACTTGTTTACGTATTGACTTAGACTTGAGACTTGACGTTTTGAGTTTTCACCTGTTAGACTTGTTTCTAACTGTTTCACCAAAGGTTGAGGATGATGATTAGTTTATTATGAGTGGTGCTTATTGCGGGTGCAAGTGAGATGAGGTGGATGGATTTTTTTTCAAATATTTGGATTTTTTGGAGTTTTGCAATGTTTTGAGGCTGTTTTTGGTATTTTTTCGAGATTTTCAAATGTTCTGATTTTTTTATTTTCTAATGTTTTGGGATTTTATGAGATTTTGACCAAGAGACTAACCTAAAGACCTATCTTAGGGGCCTTGGGGTTGATCAAAAATGAGCCTTGCCTACGTTATACAGAGACCACGTGGTTCGACAAGATGACTTGATGCACAGTGAAGATATACATGATGAAAGTTTTTATGCGACTCCTAAAGGACTAACCTAAGTGTCTCGGGGGATGATCAAAGATCAACCTTGCCTACGTTCAAGCTCATAGATGATGTAGTTCGACAAAATGACTCTATTTTTGACTTTTTGACTAACTTTTTGACCTGTTTTTGGGATTTTGATATGTTTTGATTTTTTTGGATTTTCTGATTTTCTGATGTTTTTAGATTTTTTGATGTTTTGATGTTTTTGGATTTTCTGATTTTAAGACTTTAAGATCATACACGAATCCAATCCGATGAGAACATGCCCCCAGTGTGATGCAATAGACTACTCTGATAAAGGCAGGACAAACTGACCTTGAGGATGGGCCGAGTAGTACTAGGAGGGATCATGATATGAAAATAGGGCCAAGCTATGGTGCAGATGCAAGTGGATGAGTGATGGATGGAGACCTAAATGCGATGGATGATGGAAGCGAAATGGATGGATAATGCAGAACAAGCTGTACAGATCCGGTGGATGGAAAGTGCTTATTTAAAGGCGCCTGTTTGCCAGGTTTTCACCAAGGTACTTGCCCAAAGTGCCACCGAAGTGGTTTTCAATATAGGACGATCTTTCTCTTTACTATTTTCAATCCTTTTTCTGATTTTTTGGATTTTTTTATTTTTTTTGCTTTTTTGATGTTTTTGTTGTCACTAAATGCCTGTTTGCCATGTTTTTACTGAAGTGGCCATTTTTTCAGAACATTTTCTAATTTTTTTGGATTTTTGGTTCTATACCTTGAAAGATTTAGGCATAAAACATTTTGAGATGAGAGCTATTCATGGGCTTTTGCAGAGGTTCCCCTTCGGGTGTTGATAACTGATATGTCCCTGATTTATAACTTGTTGTGATGATGAATAGTCCCAACCAATTGGGTTCAAACTTTCCTTTGTTGCTTGGGTTTGGGATATTCTTCTGATTCTCTTTTAAGACTAGTTCTCTGACTTGGAACGTCCTACTTCTGATTTTCTTATTATAGCTCCTTTTGAATCTATTCTGATAGACTTGCAAATGATTCAAAGCATCTATACATCTTTCATCCAGTAGCTCCAGCTCATTTAGTCTTGATACCCGGTATTCTTCATCTATGATGAGGTTTTGCAGTGATATCCTGAGGGATGGGAGCTCGATCTCAATGGGGAGTACCGCTTCTGATCTGTAGACTAGGGAGAAGGGGATGGCTCCGGTGGGTGTGCGGATGCTGGTTTGATAGGCCCAGAGGGTGGGATTAAGCTATAGATTACAATCACGACCTGCGTCATTGACTGTTTTCTTGAGGATTTTCAGAATGGTCTTGTTTGTAGCTTTTGCTTGGCCATTGCCTTGGGGGCAGTATGGGGTGGAGAAGTGATGTTGAATTTTGAATTTGTCGCATAAGTCACGAACCTCCTGATTCTTGAATGGTGTCCCATTATCTAAGATAATGGCTTGTGGAACACCATAGTGGCAAATGAGATAGTTCAGGATGAATTTTGAAATCTGCTTCCCAGTTATGTACATCATGGGTATGGCCTGCACCCACTTAATAATACTTTGTTGCAATGATGATGAATTTGTGGATGTTAGATGAAGTGGGTGTGATTTTCCCAATGAGATCGAGTCCCCACTGTGAAAAGGGCCATGGTGTGACAATAGGATGAAGCTCTTGAGCTGGAGCATGGATGAAGTCCCCATGCTGCTAATATTGTAGACACCTTCTGGCATGATCATGTGCTTCTCTTTCCATTGTGGGCCAATAATACCCCATCCTCAGTAATTTCTTAGCTATGGTCATTCCACTCAAGTGCTTCTACGATATAGGGTATCACCTAGGATGAAAAATCTGGATGCCTTTTTAACAAAGGTTCATTTAGGTTTGATGGTAGGTCGGCAGGTATGACTCCTATTCGAAGGTATGTGTAAATGTCATGGTACCAAGGATCACCGGGACCAACGATTTCGCACACGAATTCTCATTCTGGTACCTCAAATGTGGGCACGAGAAGCTGCTCTATCAGGAATTCATATTTTGGAACATTGTTGGGGATGTCTAGTAGGGACCCAATTGTTGCCATGGCATCTGTTGCTCTGTTGTTGGCTCTAGGTATCTACTCAAATGAAATTTCAATGAAGGATTCTTTGAGAGTCTCCACCAATTTCTTGTATGGAGTGAGCTTGTCGTCCTTGGTCTAATATTCATCATTGACTTGATTTATGATCAATTGGGAGTCTTCGTACACTTTGAGAGCTATGATCCATTGCACTGCTATTCTGAGACCTATAGTCAAAGCCTCATATTTCGCGATATTATTAGTGCAAGGAAATGCCAGTTTGTAGGACCTTGGTATGAAATCCCCTTGTGGGGTGATGAAGAAAACACCAGCTCCTGATCCATGTTGTGTGTATGAGCCATCAAAGTATAGTTTCCAGTGGTCAGCTATGTTGAGATTGAAAATGGATTCATCTGGAAACTTTGAGATAAGAGGGTTCTTTGAATAGATAGGTGCTTCTTCTAGTTGGTCTGCGATGACTTGGCCCTTGATTGCTTTCCTCTCCACATATTCGATGCCGTACTCTGACAATATCATCACCCATTTTGCCATTCTTCCTGTGAGCATTGCCTTAGATAGTAAATATTTGAGGGGATCATTTTTGGTGATGAGATTTATCTTGTGTGCCAACATGTAATGTCTAAATTTTTGTGATGCAAACACTACTGCGAGGCATGCTTTCTCAATGAATGAATAGTTTAGCTCATTTCCAACCATTGTTCTGCTAATATAGTAGATAGCCCTCTCTCTTCCGTTTTCGTCATGCTGAGCTAGGAGAGCTCCAAGGGCTATTGCTATTGCTGATACGTATAAGATCAATGGTTTCTTTGGGATGGGTGGCATTAATATTGGCGGTTTCAATAAGTATTCATTGATCTTGTTGAATGCCTCTTCGCACTTGGTATCCCATTTGTACATTACTCCCTTGTGGAGTAGGTGAGAGTATGGGTTCTGTTTGTCTGCCAGTTGTGCTATGAATCGTCAGATGGATTGAAGTCTGCCTTGGAGACCTCTCAATTTTTTTAATGTCTTTGGTGCTTCCATTTCGAGGATTGCTTTCACCTTTGTTGGATCTACCTCGATACCCCTCATGGATACTATATATCCTAGTAGTTTACCTGATTGTATGTTGAAGACGCACTTCTTGGGATTTAGTCTGACCTTGTACTCCTCCAGTTTGTCAAAGATGGCACTTAAGGTAGGTATGTGATATTTTCTTTTTCTAGATTTAGCTAGGATGTCGTCGACATAGTCTTCAACCGTCTTATGGATCATGTCGTGGAATATCAATGTCATGGCCCGTTGGTATGTTGCTCCTGCGTTCTTTAGGCCGAATGGCATCATGTTCTAGCAGTAAGTCCCCCATGGACAAGTGAAAGTTGTCTTATGTTGGTCCTCTTTAGCTATCATGATCTGATTGGATCCTGAAAATCCATCCATTAGTGATAACATCTCATGTCCTGTTGTCATGTCTACTATCATATCGATGTTGGGAAGCGGGAAGTCATCTTTTGGACATGCCTTGTTCAAATCTTTGAAGTTTGTATAGATTCTAATGGCTCCATCAGGTTTTGAAATAGGTACCAAGTTTGATACCCATTTTGGATAATCTATTGGTCAGATGAATCTTGCATCCAATAGCTTTTTTAGCTCCATTTTGACTAATAGAGCGATCTGAGGATACATTTTTTGAAGCTTTTGTTTGACAGGCTTTGTTTCTGGATACACTGCTAAGTGATGAACCACAATCTCTGGATCAAGCCCTGGCATGTCAGCATAACTCCATGCGAATTTTATTTGTCTTTCCCTTAGGAATGCTGCTAGGAGCTCTTGCTCTTCTGATAGTAGTGATTCCGCATAAAATGTGATATGTGGGGTCTCCTCTGTTCCTAAGTTAACTGGATTGCATTTTTCGGCCAAGACTGCTGACTTTTCCTGATGAATAGCTCTTAAAGGAAGATTGAATCCCCCAACATCGAGCGCCTCAGAGAGGTTTTCACCGTTGGATGCATCCTTTCTTTTTACTTTTTTCTTGTCAGAGAGTGCCACAGTGTGGTTTTCACTCAAGGACTTGGATATTATTCTTAATTTCTCACTTTTGCGACTGAAGGATTCAATCATTTCCCCATAATAGGCATGTGTTTCCAACTCCATTATAAACCCTGCTTTGTGATCCCCATCTGGAATGTTATCCCGCAATCCCATGAATTCTGAGAGCGCCTCATCATTTTCGAACGTATCAAGAACTGGTGGTCCTCATTGGTTGTAGTTGATTTGTTGGGGGTATACTAGGTGAATCTCATGATTTTGTTGGTCTAGTTCAAAGGATAGGGTACTAATCATGCAAAGAGTGGTGTCCTCGAATAGCCTAGGTAGATTGGTCATGGTATCCTCATCATCGCTACTACTACAGACATCGGTTATATCAAATGTAAAGTTATCTATGACACGACTTGTAGATACGGGTAGGCGTAATTCTGTTGCGGTTGGCTGAGGAGGATTGTTAACAGTTCTCACTGGAGAACTTCAGCCACGTATGGTTATACTCGGAGGGGTACATCCAAGGCCAAGGTTTGTTATCAGTCGCGTCTCTGGAATGATAGGTATTATGAGCCCATTGTCGTTTTGTCCCAATCTTTGATTTCTATCATAGCCCATTGTGAGCATCATTTGCAGACCCTTGCTTCTATCATCGATTGGTAATTCAGGTGCTAGTCTTTCATCTTGATATAGCATATGTGATGGATCTGCCTTAATAACCTCCTGGCCAAGGTCTACCCATCTTGTGAATTCGGGATAGTCTTCAGGAGATGTTTGTGATGTGGAAGCTTGGTTTTCTTGTGGACGTCCTCATGATCTAGGAGATTGTGGTAACTCTCCTACCACAAAAGCATTGTTAGGGAGCTTGTAGCTTCCACAAATGTCATCCTAGATAACGAGCTTGATATCAGAGATGGTGGGATGGGTGGGAGTGGCAGGTGTTTTTGTCATAGAAGTGGATGCGAGGGTGGCGGGGTCGATGTATGGTGTGGATGGACCCTCATCATTTTTGGGTACTTGGGGGATTTTGTAGTACTTTGCTTCAATATTTTTGCAATATGAGAAAGGTTCGGGATCTCCATGGATGGTTACTTCATCGCATGAATCCATGGACGTCCTAGGAGGATATTATATGGCAAGTCAAGGTCTAAGACCTGACAAGTGGTTTCCATGATGGTGGGCCCTACTTGAATAGGGAGTTTGATTGTGCCCTGAGACACTCTTTCTTGGTCATCATATGCTCTTATCGTGATACCCTTCCCTTTGTTGATAGAATCTTCTGATACTTTCAACTGCTTGATGAGGCTAAGAGAACAGATATTCAAACCCGCACCTCCATCCACCAAGACCCTTTTGATTTTGCTCTTATGCACGATGGCTTCCAAGTGAAGCGCACGGTTGTGAGATGGTTGGGAGGGGAAATATTGGTCAGAGAATGTAAGAATATTAGGCGTAATGATATTTCTGACCATAGCTTGGAATTGCTCCGCATCAAGATCTGCGGGGACAGTGGATGAGGCCAATGCTTCTTCTAGGATTTTCTTATTGGCTGATGAGATTTTTAACAACTCCATGATGGAGATTTGTGTTGGGGTTCATTTGAGTTGATCTATGACATTACAGCCATTAGGAATGGATCTAGATGCAAGGACTCTATTTGGCTGGGATGATCCTGCAATGGTAACTTTGTCGCCTCTTGTGGTGACTCCACAATCTTTGGCATAGGCGCCTTTGATGGTGATGACCATGCAACTTTCATCTAGGGAGGCGACGACTGTTTCATACACATGATTTACATTTGAGTGGGTACCTTTCCCTTTATCTTTTTGATTCCCTTTGTTGCCATGATTCGACATCGGATTCGTGTAATCTTAAGATCCTAATTTCCTGTAGGTTGTTCCACGTTTATGATTCTTTTATCGATGAGATCTTGGATGATGTTTTTCAGTCTCATGCAACTATTTGTGGTATGGTCTTTGATTTTATGGAACTCACAAAGTTGATTTTCATTGTACCAAGGAGGTTTCACATCTGGTTCTTGGTAATTCTCAAAGGTGGTGCTTTGATGAGTTTTTCATCTATCAACCTTTTCATGATGTCTTCAAGTGGTTCCCCCAAAGTGGTGTATTTGCACTTGGGATAACTCTTGCATTGGGGTGGTCCTCTTTGGTCATTGAGATTACTGATTTTTGGGTTATTGTTTGGTTGGTATGTTATGTGATGATTGTTTTGGTGTTGTGTTTGGATTTGTGGTGCGGGTGTATGTTGATGAGGAGCACTAATGACCACCTTGGCGTCAATGACACCATTGTTAGTATTTTTTTTGTTTCTTGCCCACGTACGAGGTTTATCGTTGTAATTGGATGGTGGGCAATTGTTTTGTTGTTCATGGTATGATGTTGACTTCATAGGTTGAGTTATGAGGGCTCTTTTGATGCTGAGCACCTTGGGAATTAATTGATCATATGTGGTGATGCCCTGAACCTTGAGATGGAATGCCAAGCGGCCTTCAAGGTTGGCTATAATGGTGCAAACTTGTTGTTCTTCAGGCATGTTCCACTTGCTCCGATTGGCCTTGGATTGCCATCGTTGTAAGAATGAAATGAATGATTCACCCTTTCCTTGTTTTAGAGCTGAGAGTTCTTCTAGACTAACATCCATTGCCATATTGCATGCATAATTTTTAATGAATGCGTCCATAATTTCTTGGAATGTTCTAATGCCTGGAGGTAAGCGAGAGAACCATTCCATAGCGTGGCTTGCCAAACTCCTAGGAAATAGTTGCATCAGATAAGTATCGTTGTATGCGACTTCCATGCAATGAACCTGGAATTCCCTGATGTGATCTTCAGGGTTTCCTGTCCCTCAATATTTATCAAATTTGGGGATTTCAAATCCCTTGGGGAATGGTTTCATTACTAAGCTCCTATCAAATGGATACATACACAAGTTGCTTGGTGTCTTCGTTGTTCATCTTGATTGAAGATCAAGCACTTGTTGTGAGAGCAACCTGATTTGTGTTGTCACATCATTTTGCGGATCAAGGGATGGGATGAAAGTGTTTTAGGGTGTTTCAATCGTGGGTTGGATGGGTGGATTGGTCGGTGTGTTGTTCGAAGGTATCTGTATGTTCTACCGAGCTAGGTAGGCTTCCACCTGTTGCTGTATGAACAATGTATGTTGTTGATCTTGTTGTTGTTGCGCTAGGATTTATGCTTGTTGTTGCGCTTGCTATTGTTCTAAAAATGCTTGTTGTTGTGCTTGTTGCTATTCCAACAACACTTGTTGTTGGGCTGCCAATTCGGCTGCTTCTTGCTGCTCTTGATATTGCTTAATTGCTTGTTGATATGATTGCAATTGCGCTGCTTGTCTTTGTGCAAGAAGTTGTGCTTGATATTGGGCTTGTTGTGCCTGATATTGAGCTTGTGCTTGAGCTGCTTGTGCTTGTGCTATTTTTTGTTGTAATAGAAGTTGTGCTTGAGTGGCCTTTTTGTGCTTGCAATGCTTGCACAACTTCTTCTTGTTGTTGTTGCAATAAAGCTTGGGCTTGTGTGGCTTGTTGCGCTTGTAATGCAGCTTGTGCTGCTTGGGTAGCTTGTGCTGCTTGAGTGGCTTGCTAAGCAGCTAGGTGTAAGGATTTTTGTTTTTGCACTTGTTGGTATCCCCTTTGAAAAGCAGCTTGCAATGCCATGTTGTATTGACTTGATGTGGTAGAATTTGGTGGTGGTGGGGGTGGAGGTGGATTCAGAATGGCATTTGATAATGTCATGTTAGTGTTTAGGGTGCTAGATGGTGGTATTGATGTGTTTGTTTAGGTGATAAGTGATGTCGTTGATGTGATTGGTCCTTGAGAGACCATGATTTTCGATGTTAGGGGGGTGTTTGATGATGTTGCAATTGCTTGCACATTTTTCGTATGTTGTTGTGATGTCAACAACAAGTTTTGAGTGTTTGACATAATTCTTTGGTTGATATTTGGGGTGTTGGTTTGATTTACACTTGGTAGAGGGAGAAGCCCTAAGCCACGGAGTGGTGCAGATGATGATGGAAATGTGAGGGGTGTAAGTTGTTGCAAAAATGTTGTGGTGTCAAATATGCCCCTTGGTCCAAACATGTATCCTTCCTCTTGCGAATTTGAGGAGGGGATTTTGAGGTGTTGCGTAAAAAAATGATGATGATGGATCATGATGGAAAGTGAGAGGAACATTCTTGTGTAATGGATTTTGTGGTATGTTTTGTTCCAAGGTGGTATTCACATCCAATTTTTTATTACTAACAAGGGGGTGTGCTTGAAGAGCATTGAGAAATGTATTTCCCTTGTTAACATTGGGTTGGGTTGGAGCAAAAGATGTTGTGACTTGCAGAATATTTTGGGTGATGTTTTGGGATAGGGGTGTAGATGAGATGGGAATGGTGGATGAGATTGGAGGAAAAGATGTCTCCACTATGGTGCTTACGTCAAAATCCAAAGGTAATTTGGCCCCTTGTTTTGCTAGTTCAAGCATGTATAATGAAGGGTTAAGCCTCATCATAATGTTGATGATTTTATGGTTCTCTGGATTTTGGAGCATTTCAGTCATTTCTTCGTGGCACATTCCAAAGGTAAGATCTTCTCCTTCTTCTTGTGGATTTTGTGATAAGATGGTCAAAGGATTGCTTGATTCGGCAGGATTCATTTCATGGTTTGTTTGGCTAAGATCGCTTGAAGTGGGTGTTTCCTTGTTGGCTTCCATGCTCTTCTTGTATTGAGATCTAGTTTGAACCATAAAAATAAGGATCAATTTTTAAGAATATGGGAGATGAATCTCTTGACTCTTTGGATTGATCTTTACTTTATGTCCAAAGTAGAAAATTCTAGGATGCCTTTAAGGATCAAGATGTGTGATATGATGATGATGAAAGGGATGAATGATGCGGATGTTATGATCTTTTGGTAAGTCTTGAAGGAGATACTAGGCTTTTGGGACTTTCAAATATGTTTTTGATTTGGATTTGGATTTTGAAAAAATAGACCCTAAGATGTTTGGATGATTATCTAAGGGATAGATTTGATCAAAGGATGATAATTTGAATATGTGTGGGGAGAAGGATGCATCTATCCACACCTATTCAAACAAGATGATAGTTTCACTAAGTATATGAAGAAGGATTCATCTACATATACTAAGCTAAACAAGATGATTTTGATAACTTTGACTAAGTATATGCAAAAGGATGCATCTACACATACCTAGCCAAAGGTGATTTTGACAATGTTTTCAAGGATTTAGTCTCAAGGATCTTGATGATTTTGATTTTGCCAAAAAGCCTAGTTTTAAGGATGATTTCAAGATTTTCCAAAAGGTGATAGTGAGATGATGTTTGTTTGGATGGCTGAAGGATGGATGAAAAAGATTTTGATTTGCTTTTGATCCTAAGATGAACCTAAAAAAGACACTTTGTTTGCCTAGACCTAGGTATTGAAGAACATGCAAATGCTTCCTAGAGATCTTTATAACCAAAGAATGATTCAATTTGGACATGTATTTTCAACCAATGATTTTTTGTTTTGGACCTTTTCAAGAATCGTGAGGCTTCAACACATATGAAAGTTCATTTTGTTTAGCTTTGCTTAATGGCTTCATTTTACCAAAAACACTTTCTTTGATTAAGTTTCAAACTAAGGTGTCCAATGTCTTAATTTCTTCAAACCCCACAAGATATGTTATGTGGAAATTCGATGAACTTAAGGCAAGGGTTTTCCTATTATTTACTTGAGGAGACAATCAAGATATAATCCAATGTTTAGGAACCTCTAAGGATGTAAATCCCAAGGGCAAGCAATAACATATGGATTGAGTCAATTGCATTTGTCTCCAAAAGGGTTTGAAATTTGGATGATAATGTTAAGTGTTTGTTTTCAAGTTGTTTTCGATCAAGCAATGCGTTTTGTAACCCAAGAATAAGTACAACCCTATGGATGTGTAAGAAAATATTTGTTGGATTCCCACTTGGAAAATTCTAGCTACACTTATCTCTAGCGAATGGTTAGATGCTTGACCCCATTGGCTCCCCTCCATGGCTCATTAACGTCAATCAGGGCAGCCAAGCGTCAACACCCATGAAACTCCCATGGCATGCTTTCTATTTCTACTAGAAGACCGTAAAAGTACAACTTGGGGTAGCTTTAGAACGACTGTTCTTGCACCAACAAATAGATTAAGGATTTTGGAAAATTCTAGCACATGGGTTTTAATAAGGACTTTCCATTCGTGGAGATTGACCCATACGGCAAGAGTCCCCTTTCGGATCCATCTTGTTGGAATCAACCACGTGATATTGACGTTTCTTCCAATATCCACATTTATATCCTGGTTGGAAATACTCTTGGCTTTAGAGTGTTACCGGTTGAGTCGTTCCCTTGGGTGAGTACTTTTTCCCCAAGGCAGGCCCTCTAGGATAAACAAAAGCGAGTAAAGACAAAATTCGTAACTCGATCAATCTTTGATAGCAACAAAGAGAGAGAATATATGCGAAAATTCCCCCACTCACTCGCACAAGATTTTGTTCAATTTTAAACCCAAATTGAAGTGTGGAGGTGATTGCTTTGTCTCACCCTAAAGTCATGAAAAAGGCCTTTTGATTCTCAAGATCGCTATAAAGCGCAAGAGAAGCGCATACGTCCTTTTTCAATGCCTTTAGTTTAAGTAAGCTTTCACAAAAAAACAAAGTTTCACTTGTTCTTTTTAAATCCATAAAGCAAAATGTGATTTCTTTTTAAGCACCAAAATACAAGTGAAAGACATTTTGTTCAATTTTTAATCCAAGAAACAAAATCTAGTGAGTTGTAATCCTAATGTTCATTTTAGCCTTTTGCAAGAAATGGAAAGATTCTTTTTAAACCCAAAGGAAAATTAGTGTCCTAAGAAAGAAAAGGTAACAATTTCGTGAAAAAGTCTTAAGCAAACACTAAAGTGTTTAAAAACACTTTGATTTGATGAACATCCTTCTCATGCTTCTCCCTTCTTCATTTTCGATTTCCAACCTACAAGGAAGAAAAACCAGTCAGATTCTAGAAAATACAGAGACAAAAAAGTAGAAAACAGAGGAGAAATTAATCATTAATTAAATAACACATGCTAAAAATTAAATTTCCCCTTTTACTCCCTTCCAGCGTCACAACTCGTAATTGCGTCGCAGTTTGATTTCCCAGGAGTGCTCTCACAGCACTACTTTCCAGTCAGCGTCGCTCTATGTCAGGACAGAGAGCTCAACTGCGTCGTACTTTTTGTCTAGCGTCGCAGTTTTCTTCCATCGTAGTTTGATTATTTTTGAAAATGCCTGTGAGTCAACGAGCCCAGCGGTGGAGTTTATAATTCAAATTTTCTTGGCAGGACGAGTCCAGTGTCGCACTTTGAGTCTCCCACGGTGCTATATAGCGACGCTGAAGAGACAGTGGCACCAAAACAGTGACGCTGAGCTCCCAGCGTTAGAATTTTTTGTGTGAGGAAAAAACACATAAATTTTGGGAAAAGATGAGAAAGAATGATATCCAGCCCTCCTTCTAGCGCCAAATGTGCGAACCCTTTTCCTAGTACCTACAAAACAACATGAATAAACAAGTTAAACAAGGAATTGCAAACTAAAACAAGGATTCCCCATGAAATCTGTTTACAACACTCAAATTAGGAAGAAAATAATGAAGAACTCAATGGAAATTCCAAAACAAAGATTGAATCCTAATTAGAATAGCAAACACATGATCCCATGGGGGAATTAGTGCCAATTTGATGTGAAAATTGGCCCTTTCCCAATTCCTAAGATGCAAACTTGATGTGTTGATGAAGATTTGATCCACTTTCTTGATGTTGAAGAGTGCTCCAAGCTAAAATCTACAAAACCTAACTAAGAACTCAATGATAATCTATGAAGCTTGAGAGATATTTGAGCATGGTAACTTTGCATAAATTGTGGATGATCAAATGAGGATATGAGCTCTTTATTTATAGAATGTCAAGATGGATGAATGTCCAAATTTGAGCAATGTGGGACTAACATTCATCCAATGGCATGATGCCACTTGTCAAGCTATGAATGGGTGAAGGATGTGCAAGATTTGGGGTTTGTGCCAATAAATGCATAATTTTGAATTTCAAATTTGTTGAAATGACATGTAAGAGGGAAGGGAAAATGCAATAAATGCCACTTGGCTCAAGGCAAAGGACATGTAAGATGAAGTTATTGCCTTGTTGGATGTACATGTTGACTTGGAATTTTTGAATTCAAATTGAGAGAATATTCCAAAAGATGCCTTGTGAGGAAAATAGAGATTTAATAAATGAATTAAATCTATTTTCATGTGCAATTTGCATTATCTAGAGGATGGGACATGAGATGAGATTAAATTAATTAAGGGTTAATTAATTTAATGAGAGAGGTTAGATGATGTGACCTATTTGACTCAAAATTTATGGATTTATTTTAAATCAAATATGAGGGGAATATGATAAGAGGTTAATTAAATAAGGATTCTGATTTTATTTAATTAAAAGAGATGGTGTTAGATTAAATCAAATAATGTTTTAATTTATTTAATTTAATGGATAGACTATAGAGATTTAATCAAATAAATTGATTATTTAATTAAATAGGGATAATTAGATCAGATGGATTGATTTAATTAACAACAGAGATTGACTTAATTAGATAAAATGATTTATTCAATTAAGAGAGGAATATTGATGAATTTAATCAAATAAGGAGATTTGATTAAATGGTTAGACCGAGAGATGATTCGGGAAGAAACGATGTTAGTAAGTCAGGATCAGATGTACACTGTCAATCAACATATTTTACGTGTCTACAAAAGTAGTAAAAGGTATAAGATTTTGGTATATTTGCATTGTCTTATGCATTCTAACCTTTTCACCATTTTATCATCCCCACATGAAATTCCTTAGAAGCTCCCAAAATGTCATGTTTGACTATTCAAAAAGGCTTGAAAGAACTTAATAGGAAACTATTTATACTTGGAGTTTTATCTTTTCTCATCAAAAAGGTAATATGCTCTAGTTCATCCATGGAAATAGGGTCATTCATGAAAAAATTATCATGAGGTGAGATAAGTTTAGGAATAATGTTCAAAACAATGGATCTATTATCAGTAAAAAAAGAAAGTGGGTGCTTTGAACAAATCAGGAAAGTGAGAAACATAATTTGATTGAATATCTTGAATGGATTCGTTCTTGGACCCATACTCTCACTGAATCTCCTTAAATGCATTAAAATATTTTTGTACCAAAAAGAGTGATGAAAAAAAAGAATGGATATCCCCTACCTATAAAAATTTAGCACAATATTTGTCCACCACATGATTTCCTTATGAAGCTCATTTTTTTTTATTCATTTTAGGGTTTAGAATGTAGAGTTAAGAAATCGTTAAGCCTTGTTCTTGAATACAACTTTGGATATTTTCCAACTTTGACAAATATTTATTTTTCTTTGTGGAATAATTTGACATGAGGAAGAATTTCTTTCAGTAAGTTTTTGTAACATAATTTGTTAAACAAAACATTTAGATTCATACCATAATGGGGTTTTCCATCTTGCCACCAAAGTCTAACATTTTCTTCCAACTCATCTTCTTTCAACCACATGAGATAGAATTTGAAAGGGAAATTTTGAGGCATAAAAGATCATTCTTGGTGTAAAGCTATGGGCTAATGATAACAACCTACATTGTCTTGAATGGAAGAACCAAGTCGAAGGGGTTGAGAAGGCCAAGAGCATTAGCCAAAATCCTATCCAAACATTTGTAATAAAAGCATACCCGTTTCTTTTATTCTTCCAAGTAAAATAACCATATCTAGGAGGAATATGTATTAATTGAGGCTATGTAATGTTTTGAAGAAGAAGAAGACTAGCTTGAGGGAGAATAATAGGTTCCCTCATTTTTCATCAAGGGATAATAAAACATGGAATTCAACTCCAATAATTGAAGGATGCTCTTGAGGAGAAGGTTCTCTATGAATATGTAAGCTATCCCAAAGTTTAACCTTACCAAGAAGATCTTGGGGAGCATAACAATTAGTGATCATGGCATCGAGTTTGCTAGATTTGTGAAACCCTTTTAAAAAAGACTACCATTGCAACTTAAGATTTTTTTTGGAGAAAAATAATTAGAATCCCAAGCACACAAAAGACCACCAATAGACCAAGAGAAGAAATAACAATGCTTTCCCAATATCTACCAAGGCTTTATCCAAAAAAATGAAATTATTTGGGAAACTTGGTTTCCTAAAATAGCAAACATAAAAGGATTAAGGTATTTAATTGGTCTTATAACAACATTCTATTTGGGTCTATTGATGACCCCTCTTACATTCTAGAAAAAATTTATGATTAAAATGGGTGAGGGAAGGGTGAAACTACTACATTGAGAAGATCAAAGCGAGTAGTAACTCTCCCAAACATTTGGATGTGTCATAGTCAATCTAACAACTTGTATTGAGTGCTTCTTGTCTCCTCTATTTTTTATTCCGACTTTGTTTAATACCCAAAACTAAAGTTGAAGGATATTTTTTCTTATTTACTTTGAAAGACTCTAATTTTAAGTTATATTTTGCATGCCAAATAGAAATATTTTCTTGTTTATTAAAGTCCATGATAGAGGTTGTAGGCACATGTTCAATCTTATCAAAGGTAAAAAGAGCCTCTTGAAATTCAAGATTTTGAGAGTTATTAGGAGTAAAAAGATGGTTCTAAGTAGAAACAATATACTAACTAGCAAAGGAGCTTGGTGGACACTAATAATCGTATCAAGTACATCTAGAAACTCCCTAGAAAATGGAAGATCTTGTGTTGCATGATCTTGTTTGTCATTAAAAATTTAGCATCTTGTATTTTACCATGACTCTTTTGATCCTACATTATTTTATCATTCCCTTGATTTGCTATCATCCTTTCTTGGTTTTCATTTTGATTATTTTGAAATTTGGTTCCGTATTTCACTTAGAATAGCAATCTTATTTTTATTTTGGTTACCAACTTTGGCTCCTCTAGGATTTGGAGGAGGTCAAGCTTTACCTTTGCTATGAGCCATGGTAAAGCCATCAACATTAGAAGGACTAGCAATAGATCCTAAATTATCTAGTTGAATTTGTCGTTTACCCTTTTTAACCTTTTTGGCATTTTTTCAAAAAATCATATGATTAAGTTGGGGACAATCTTGAAAGAGACATCCATAATAATGCCATTCCCTACATCTAAAAGGAATGACTTCATAATTCAAGATTTGACGTTAAAAGAAATCTCCCATTTGAATGTTAAGAGCTTCTAACAATCTAGATTATTTGAATCTAGTTCAACACAAATGCAAGCATATCTAGATTTTTTTCTCCTTAGTGATATGAGAAGTACCCATATATGAACCAAATGAATCATCCAAAACTTTTAGGCATTAATCTTTATACAAATTAGTGACAAAGTAATAAATAGATTGAAAGCATCACCTTGAAGGGAGTTCCACAGTTGGCATAAATTCTAGATGCCAAGATTTTATGAAAATACCAACATGCTTGAATAAATAAGGATCTCTTTAAAAATTCAAACATTGTCAGAAACATTATTAAAGGAAACAAAAATATACCCATTGGCAATTGGGGTAATCTTTATGTCTCATTTGACTAGTGTTTACATGCTCAATCTTCTAGCATCTTCAAATTTAATCTAAACCCCATGAATTTATAAATGAGGACATGACTATGAAAACAACAAAACCCTTAGCCACAAAGCCACGATTAAAAAACTATTGGAATCCCTTTTTTTTTTTGATGGAGGTCATCCACAAATTAATTGTAGCTACCTGATACGAGAGCACGAGCCTTTTTGGGCTAAACCTCTTTGGCTAAGAGCCAAGGACTAAGTGGTATCCATTTCGCCAAATTCGCCTGGGGCACGATCCCGACCTCATCCCTTTTTCGGTGTCGGAGCCTTGCACTCAGCAAGACTTGATCCCTGGTGGGCTCATTTAGAACCTTTCAACTTCACCAGTAGACCAAGGGCCCATTGATGAATCCCCTTTTTTGAGGAAGGCATCCATTTATTTTAAAATCATTAGCTTTTTCTTTGTTTTGAAGAAAATTATTGTCAATGAACTAGATCCACAAGAATATCATTGCATTTGCTTCTTACATGTAATGTTTAACACACCAATCAACATGACTTGTTTGAAAGAGAGGACCTAGAGACTCATGTGGATCAACCATATATCTACAACCTAACAATGACAAACCATAGAAAATCAAACCTGCAAAGTCTAAAAAGATTACATGCAAGGCTGCTAGATAACATGCACGACTTGTCTTACTATTTTTCATCATAAAATAATATTTTTTTTTTAATCTATCAAGATACATCTTTATTAATTTTAAAATATCTATACTATGCAACCTCATTATTCCACTATTATCAATTGAATTTGAGGGGTTTTAAACATTTGTACTTCCCGCTCAATTTTTTTTTGATAATTTGTTTTAAAAATATGTCTTTTTCAAATTTGAGAAGTGATTGATTGACAGGTTTGTTTGCCGAGCATTAAAAACAAAAAATATCAGCGAGCTGGAATATTTTATTTATGAGGAGATTCTCCGTGAAAACAAACATTTTAACAATCTTATGGAACCCCAAAAAATCGTTGGTGGAGGAAGGCACGCACAACCGTCGAAGGGATTAAATTATTTCAGCGGCAAGCATTGGTACACGTGCCACAGCCTCAAGTGCTCACCATACAAAATTGAAAATTCAAAAAGCGAATTACACAGGTAGATGGAGACGTATTCTTGGTTGGCTTTTGCAGGACACTGAATATATTTGTCAATGTGTGTTCAATTTCACAGCATTTCATTTTCAAACGCCTCTTCTAATTGAGGTGTAAACTGTAAACTTTGAGATCAGATCTGGGTTGGTGCTTTCGGTCTTCTTAATTTTCTAGCAATGGAAACTCTGCCGGCCGAAATTTGTTATAAGATCTTTTGTTTACTTGATCACCAACATCTTGCTGTTGCTCAACAAGGTCAGTTTTTGCTGAAATATTATAAGTTCTGATTGTGTGCCCGTTTCTGTAATTTTTTTAAGAAAGTCGTCCCCAATTATGCACTCTGATACTTTCTTTGTATATGGAAAGGGCAAATTTTTAATCAATTACAATACCCACTTCTCCATATACCAAAGCCCAATTTTTAGAAGGGTTTTTCTTGAGGTTGTTTATTTGAGATGGCATTTTTTCCTTTTTTTTAATCCCTCTCTTTTGGGTGATCTTTATAGCTAAATTCTAATTATTTGGGCTTCGTGGGTTTCTGCAATTTGAGTTCTTGGGAATTGCATTCCCAACCAAAATTTTAGATTTGTTGTGGGTTGATGATATTTGGCTTTCTTGAATTTGGGCAACTATCTACCGGTTTGGAAAATTCTTTGAATGTTCTGTATACGAATCTCGTTATTTTTTCCTTTCCTTTTTAAATAAGAAAATCCATTGAGTCCAAGAAAGTCTACAAGGCATACTTTGTGAGTTCTGGTTCACTAGTTATATTATAAGGTACTTTGATCCAGGATCTCTGTCAGCTCATCCACTAGTTCATGGATCTTGTAAGTAGTCAATTTCCATTTACAAGAAATGTTTTTTGGTATCTTAAATTCAAGGAACGGCTGTTCTCAGTGGCTTCATATGCACTTTAAAATAGTTGATTTGATCTTATGATCTGCTTGTGTAATCAATATTTTTTGTGAAGGCCTACACGTTTGCCTTTACCTTGAGAAGTGGGAGCAAGTTTTCAAGATCTGATGGGGAAGTTCAGTCTGGGGTTAAAATTTTGAATTTATGAGCATAAGGTTGTGTGTTCTACAATGTGATAAAAGCTGGTGAAATTCCAAAGGAATATTACACTTTTACAAGTTCAGATATTTTGGCAAATTTCCAGACCTTTAGGAATCTTGGTATTTTTTAACTTATATATGGAATCCTCTCTTTTTTGTTTGTTGCTGGTAAATCTTGCTTGTGAATCTGTGATTACCGTCAGCCTTAAACATAGTGAGGGGCAAGCTTGTATGACATTCTTAAGTTTTATAAACATGGTTCATTATTGAATATGCCTCATAATTGATTCACCACAATTGTGCCACCTAAATTTGAAAGCCTGCCAGGCTTTCCTGACCTTCTATAGGGAATGTACAGAATTCATATTAAAGAACCAATTATCACTTAAAAGGATACAAATACAAGAGTTACTAAGAATTAGAGTCTAATGCAGTTTGTTCATTGTAATTCTGATTGTTGTCCTTATAAATGGGGTAGTGTGGATGAAACCCCATGGTTAAGCACATTTGAGATAGAGTATTTCTGGAACGGGTGGCCTCTTGGGAAGTCTCAGTGCCTCACCCCTATGAGGATCAGTAATATCTCTTCTCTCATGTCCTTGAAATTTGAGGCAGAATGTTTACCCTTTTTTATTTTTGATTAGATGGTTGATGGTACTACAGCAAGGTGAGGATTAACCTTTAACGTGCAATAAGTATTGCTCTTGAGGCAAAGCAATGGAAGAGAAAGTGAAGTTTGTATTTACATCTGTTTGAGTCTTGGACCATTCCTGACATGGGAAAATCATTCGTTCCTTTTTAATTCCCCTCCACAGTATTTGGGCAAAAGCCATGTTTTTGAATCTGAATAAAAGCATTTGGCAGTTGAAAAGAAAATAACAGTAGCATGCTTGTTTCAATCTTTCATTCAAATATCTGATAGCTTTTACTTTGTTCCATGTTCATTGTTTATTAGCTTAATTTTTGGAATTCATAGTTAAAAAGGATATATCAAGAGATTGACGGGTATTGTCAGAAATGCTTTTGAAAGTCAGATCAATCATCAAAGATTAATCTATGGTTTTTCCTAACCTATTAGGATTCTAAATTGGGAAACTCTTACAAATAACATCTTTTATTAATGAATGATGAGAATTACAAAGAAAATTTATCAAAGCAATTTACTATATAGCTTAATAAATATTTCAATCTGAACTGTAAATGATCAAATTTGTAGGGAGTAGATGCACTCCCATTATGATTATTGAATGGTGAATTGGTGAGTCAATGCTCTTCTTGATACTATGATATATGCTTTATTCTGGATGTAACTGTCTTCTGTTTGTACATAAATATCTTGTAAAGAAGTGCTGATAACTCAAACTATTTTATGTTTGGGTAGAAATAGGTCAATGGAAGTGATAAATAATTTGTTGGTAATTGGGCTGTGATTTTCACGAAGATTTTTGTGTTAACAGTCTTTACTCTTTTAAGTTGCTTGACGCTTGCTTACATGGTTTCACTTTTTCATTCTTATCATTTGTCTGTGCTTTTTAGTTTTTTCAGGCCTAAATCTTTTTATCTGACAGTTTGCAGGAACTGGATGACCTTTGCTAGACAAGATGAACTCTGGCGCAATCTTTTCATTAAAAGGTGGGGAACAGATCAGGCTAATTTTTTCAGCCCTCTTCTTCCTAAAACTTGGAAGATGGCATATGAAACTCAAGATCGTTGTGATCGAGTGGGATTGTAAGTAAAGGGAATACTCTTATCAGATTTTGATTGCTTATTCTGTAGTACTGATTGACTTCTCTATTCAATTAACTTTGACTGTATTTATCAGATTTTGATTGCTTATTTTGTAGTACTGATTGACTTCTCTATTCAATTAACTTTGACTGTATCTTGTTGTGCATGTTAAGTGGCTTGACAATTACATGTGAGGGCTCTGATTATTATATTGTGCACCAAGGTGAGATTCAACGCTGGTTGGGTTCCAAGAAATCAAGAAACACTAACTGTGGTAGGCCTTATCTGGAAACAATAGACACAACTGTCGGCATTCCAGATGGCAGCAGCATGATTGAAAGCAATAATACAGAAACATTGACTGTTGAGAAAGGGCCATGTATAGGTCTTTTTGATAAGATACTTTTCATTATTGGGGACATAGAACGAGCATCCAGGCAAGTCAAACGTAGCCGGATATTATGAACAAAGGGAAACCTCAGTGGAAAGATGGTATATATTTGGTGTACAGTTTCTCTGTAACAATTCCAGACCTTTTGTTGTAGCTCCATTGCATTTTCTGTATTGTTGGAAAGCTAGCCAGATTCAACATACATTGATTTGTAGAAACTTTGATTTAAATCCCCCACTCACTGTTCAAATTCACATTTTGAAGACTCAAGTAAAATTTGCAAGAAATCACAATTGTATAAATATTTTTCAATATTCTATGTGGAATTGGTGATTCGAGTTTGTGTAATGGTTATTGCATGGCTTTATACATCTTAAATGGTTACTGAAATGCCATCAAATGTTTATGTTCCTAACATCAATATTTTGCTACATAGACCTTGGCTTGCTTACCTTAGAGCTTCTCATCTCAGGGTTTATAATTCAGGTGAATTGGTATTAATTATCTGGAATAAATAAAATAAAATCAATTTTAATAGGCAAATAAAACTAAGATCATCCACACTCTTAGTTAATGTGACAGAGATCCATTCAGGTTTCTATCAAGTATACCTGAGATTAACTCATAAAATTTGGTTTTCCAATAAAAAAATCTGTACATCCAGTTGATCTCTCAGATTATTTTGGTATCTATTTTAATTCTATTTGATATTTAAAAGTTAATCTTAAGCTAACTAGGCATACAGGACAATCAATCTATTTTTCTAAAACTGACTGTAGACTGTGCCAAGAATAGATTAAAAAAAAATCAATAATAAAATCATGTAAATTTAACTCTTACCAGACACTTTCCCCATGTAGCAGAAACAGGGAGACGATGAAGCAGCCTACTTTATTGGAGATTCTTAACTTTAATGTCAAGCTTATCTCGGTGAAAAAAGAAATCTCCATGTAGCCTAAGTTGTCAAATATACTTGAAATCTGACCTTGAGCCCACCTTGAATCAGAAGACTGCTGAATTTGAAGAGGTAAAAGCAGGATTTACCTGTCTAGTTGAAGCGAAATTCTGAACAGTGGTAGGAAATATTTGATAGCACATCTGGATCAGAAGAGCAGAAACACAGGACTGAAGCTTCTTGGGTTTGAAGAAAGGACAGGACCTTGGTAAATCGATCAGAATTTAGATCCTTGACAAAACTGTTGAGATTATTTAGCACTGCCTTGACTGATACATATGAAGGGCACAAAAATTGGATTTTTTAGATTCATTGCTTTGTGCAATATTCTGTAAAATTATTACGGAAAATAATAGTTATTATATTGGTAAATTTCATTATGAAGCTAGATTTGAAGGAGCGATGAGGCTTTGTAACGAGAAGACTGGTTTACTATCAATTAATTCTGACACAAGATATTCTTAATACTCAAGGTTAAAAATACAAAAATCTAAAAAGGGCATTTTGTATACTTATTTGTCTACTGGTTAGCGCTCTCTTTCTACCATTCGCCAAAGGCTGATTCCATATCATATCAATTAATTCCGGCCCAATAAATGGGTCATTTCTTATTTCTCTGGGAGTAGATCTAATTATTAAAAAGGACATTTTGAAGCCCAGTAGGAGGTTGGCATGGTCTTTCTTGGACTGATTTTGAATGGGTAATTGATTTGTGTTGTATATTGCCTCTTCTTGATTCTTGTTAATGGGTTTAGATTGTGTTTTTTTAGCATGAAGTAGGGAGAAGGAGACCAGTTGCTTCCTTCACCATTAATCTTAGCAGGTGAAAGTCTAGGACAAGTGATCAACCCACTGTGCAGGTTCAGAGAAAATGCAAGGCTTGTTTTCAAATTTAGTGATTTGGCTTTTAGCTCATTTTCAATTTTGTGGATGATCTTCTAGTGCCTAAAGGAAGGTTTTGACACTTTTTCCCACTCTCCAGGATACATGATTATCGAGAATAAATTGAAAATACAGGCAGTTCTTTAATACTGATGGAAACAAGCATTGCAAAATATTCGCTATACATACCCTACTATCAAACCCCTCTAAGAATTCCAAACGTAGATTAGAATGTGTAAAGCCTGATACAAACGGTTGTAATTATGAAATAGAATTAAAGCAACATCAATGTAAAACCATGGCGAGGTGAAGAAACCCAAACTGGTTTCGAAGTGCATGGCTGCTATTATTAACATTGAAAGCTAATGTGACAAAGGGGTATCCATTTAGCTAATCTTTAAGGGTTGCATAAATAATCAATTTTTTTGGCTAAGTGTCAAATAGTAAAGGATACCCATTTGATTAAAATTGTCACTTGTGTATAATTCAGCTTCATCCTTTTAAAGGGTTCCATACCTCGCATTCAATAATATCAATGCCTTGTGCTTTGGCAATGCCAAGAATAAGCCCTCTTATCTTGAAATTAGGGTAAAACAAAATTGGGGCATCACTCAACATATAACTAAGATCAACTAGGGGGGCGACCTTTTGGTGAAGTGGTGGGGCTTCTTGCTTGTAAGGTCAACAATCAAAGTACAAACCTTGCGGGGTCTTTCCCTACCGCGTCAACATTTGAGATTGCTTGTCTTTGGTGTTAAGGGGAAACCCTTTGGTGAAATTGTGAGACTTTTTGTTTGTAGAGCCTATTGACGCCAAAATTTGACAAGGTAACAGTGTCTTATGGAAACTCAGTTTATGGGAGACCTTTTGCGCTAAACTGAGTGACTTCCAGATTTTTAGAGAAGCCGACTTCTTCTATAATGGGGGTTTGGAAAGGGAAAATGAAACAAATATAATAAAATAAGGTCTAATTTAAGGCGATGCGCAAAGACTTAATGATAAACACGATAAATCATAGATCTAAGGGCCTAAATGGTGTTTGTAGTGTTCCAGAACATTAGAAACTTAAGATTACAGCATAGACAATCCATTTATTAACATAAAATAATATTGCATACATTCCTACTGCCAAGAAGAGTCATTAGACATGGTCCAGGTCAGCAAACTTGCATTCAACATATATAAAAGTTCTTAAATGAAATGTCCAGACAATAAAAAGCATAGTTTATAGTTTAATCAAATAGCATGAAAAAACAGAAAGGCCGAACAATTGGCACAGTCTGAGAGTTTTTGCAATAAAATAAAACAACAATAAAGGTATGGCGTCTTTTACTAAAACCAACGTTTTCTTCAAATTCCGGATCCTTTTCTCACAACAAAGAAAAGTATATATAGCAAGAAAAAGTCCCCACCGCTTCAGAGAGCAGCAACAGAAAAAATTTCGCAATCCCCTGGCAATGATGCAAGAAATAAAATATTCCCAAAACCGTTGCAACATAATCGATCTGGAACCAAGCATCCGGTCACTCCAAGCACAGGTGCATCCTCCACACATGATGGCAGTGGTCCTGGCTAGGCCTAATCAAACAAGTGTCATCATCCTGTGCGAATGATTATGACACAGTGGCCAATAACATCATTAGGCTCGTCTGGTCTATCGCTCGAATATGAAATCTGCTGACTAGGCATGTGGCAGCCTTTCGCTTCCCATATGAACCTTCCTCTTTCGCTACTGAAGACTTGCGTTAATGCTACACGTGTCGAATGAGCGGAGCACTTCATCAAAAATGGAGTGAACGATCACCAGTCAGAGAGAAAAGAGACGCGTGGCAGCGTTTCGCTGCCCGCGGTTGTTACTTTATCTCTATGCTGAAAGATTTGCGAATAGAAGACACGTAGCAAGTGTACACCGCAGATAGCAACTGTGGGGCCCGCCAAAACCTTTAGGAATGAGGGCTTCGTGGCACCCGAACGGAGTCCGATGAGGTAGCAAGAAAGCATGATCAAAAGTATCCCGAAGCCGCAACACGTGGAAGCATAGCGAAGTTTTCTGGGATGCGAAAGGAATGCAGAGACTCGGGGTTGTGAGGAGTAGACAGGTGGAGTGGGAGAGCAGAACTTAGATAAAAGGCCGAGTTGACTTTGTGATGCACAAGCCGACACATAGAGAAAAATACACCCGAAGGGAGCTAGTTAAATATTTATTAACAACTTTTGGCGACTATCAGGGCTATTTCAAATAAGGAACGAAGAACCCAAAATTTCTCTAGTTTATAGGTCAGAGTGCCATTTCATTAGATAATGGAGTTAGAGATTTGAAAGAGCCGCCTACAGAGGCAACCATTCATCCTCAGATGGTTTCACCATGTTGCGCAAATTCTCCTGTGCTCCACTTAAATCAATAGTTTCTTTGTGAGACAGCGCATTGGGTAAACCAACCCCTGCTTCACAATGAAATAGTAGCTGTGCAAGCGGATGAATCACTCCCTCAATGTTGGTCACCGTAGGAGGATGACTGAAATCCCTGAAAGCCTCCGGATCTTTTTCATTCTCTTCTATCTTTTTCGCAATCTGCTCGGCCGTGGCAATAGAGTCATCTTCAAGGAAAGGGGACAACAAACCCATCCTGTTTAACTCAAAGAAACTCCCCCGTATGTTGTCCAGTGTCTTGTTCAGAATAGTCGCGGTTGCTTTAGTGCGCTGGAAGGTGGAGTAGCAATGGATGAACTTATTTGTCGTTTGAGCAGCAACATCTCGATCTTCAATACTCGCTCTGACAAGGTTTTTATCAGAGATCGAGTATAGCTCGGTGATCAAATCTTTTGCTTTAGGAACCTTCTTCAAAATGAACCGTGGGAACTGCTCAATCGTATCATGAGCCTCTTGGCTCAGCTTTGATGCCTTGACGATGAATCAGAGGGTAGGCTGCAGTGTTAGGAAAAAGGATTTAATCTTTTCCCAGTGAGAGATGTACAACTGCCTAACCAACAGAATGATGTCTGGCTATGTAGGGGGAGAGAGGAGAGAGCTTTTAAGAGAAACAATCTCCATGTCTTTTGAAATAATGGCCTCAACCAATTATGCTCTTTTCTTTTTCTCAGATGCTAGCTGTTTTGCAGAGCTGCTCATTTCTTTATTCCAATTCTCCTCGGTTCGGGACTGATTTGCTAAGTGCATGTCCAGAGAAGATTTTGTCTCTTGGAGTTCTTCTATTTGAGTTTTTAGGCCCTTAAATTCAGCCTCCTTGTCTTGTATTTTCTGCTCATATTGAACCTGTTGGTGCTCCAACGCTTCATTTTTCTATGCCATTCCTTGACTATACTCAGGGCGAAGTCGCTCCAGTTCTTTATTCTTCAGTCACAGATTATGTTCCATCTCTTGATTCTTAGACCGTACCTCTTTTATCATGGCAGGGTCAGTAGCCCGAGTCTTCGCAAGTTCACCCTGAAGTATTTTCCTCCCATCCTTTGCTGCCAGCGCCCTTTCTGTCATACGGGCAACATCTGCCTCCAGGGATTTCTCTTTTTTCTCCAAAATACTAACCCTTTCTCTTGCTGCTTTAAGCTGCTCATCCTTCTTCTTTAGCTGGCGACCAGTTTTAAGGTTGTCAGAAGTGACTACCCGTTGTGTTTCCTCCATGATTTCAACCTTATCCTGCGGTCGGACCATCTTCATGTCGAGCCCTATTGCATATATCTCATAATCTTCCAGGTGCATTTCCCCCTGAGGCTTGGTTACTCTCAGGTACATGGTTGCAAACTTCAATTCCTGTCGGGCCTCATCATAAAGAGTCAGTATTTTTGGCTCAGCAGAAGCGCTATCATCTTTTGCCCTGTGCTTTCGCATTCTATTTGCGCGTGCCTCTTTTCCACAATCAATCTGTGCCATAAATTCGGCTGACGACGAAACTAGTCCACCTGCGAAAGGAGCACCAGAAGACAGGGCATAGGGATAGGTAACCCTCATAGGTGCAAGCATTTGTTTCTTTTGGAGAGTGACAATTTGCGGGGAGAAGTGGGGCACGTTCCAAAGTTTGGTTTGACGCCCAACATAAGGGCTAGTCACTTGCAATGACTGAATTGGTGAATCAACCGCATGACTCATAGGCTGGGATGGTGGAGGAGTTGTCAATGTGGTGTCAGCCTGTTGCGATGGAAGAGGATCCTCAGTAATAGCGAAAAAAGAAGGGGCACTAGGAGGGGGTATGTTTTTGGAAAGCGAGGCAAGGAGAGTCTGAGCGGCAGTAGCAGGTGTAATGGTCCATGGAGGAGTAAGGCTGAGTGGAGTGGTCTACGAAAATTGGGTGAAACCTCCTGAATATGTTGGATTAAAAGTGGAAAGCAGAGGGCCAGTACTCATGGTAGGAATCGCCGTTGAGGCAGGGGCATTTACCAAGGAATGAGAAGCAAGAGAAGGAGCGAATTTTACCTGTTAACTGGTCGATGGCGGCTCCAGAATCGTTAGTGACTCCTCCTCAGCCTCAGGCTCCTGGCTAGTTGCAAACACTTTTCTTTTGGCGGGTTCTTGCGAACCCTCTCCGATAATGCTCTCTATGCATTGTCGTTTTGTGGGTGGGGTCTCTCGAGCTTCAGAAGCTATTGCCGTTTGCTACAGTGATAACCTGGTTGGCTTAGCGGCCCAAGTGAGTGTATGCGAGACCCTTGATGTATTAAAGCACACATTCGTGGCCATATAGGCGCACTGTCTGGGGCCTTTCTCCTTCGGCGCAGAGGAGGCAGATGTCGTCGCTTCCTCTTCCTGCTCTTTGGAATCGTCCCCCGGGTCCCCGCTTTTATTAATACTACAGCTCGGGCTAGGGTGGCCTTCATTCCACCATTTTTCAAATTCCTTGTCATCCTTCAGACTGTCACAAGGGGCATCCAATTTCCCTGTCTCTTGGTGATACTTCTAGAAAGCCTCTATTTTTTCAGCAGTCCACTCCTCATCCTTCTTCAACTTATTGTACATGGTGCGTTCCATGTGGACATTATCTTTGGCCACCGCCATAGCAAACTAGAACTTGTGCCATGGTCCTCTAGTATCTTGCGTAGGAATATGCTCCAATTCAACAAAAATTTTATCCTTGTGTGCCCGCGGGTTATGCCTCTTCTCCCAATAAGGTTGGAGAACATGTGTAACTTTCATGTGCGGCTCCGATAAGTCATTGAAAGGGTTGTAAATTTATTTATCATTTACCAGCACCAACCCTAAATAAGCCAGTTTATCCTCCAATAACTGGTTTGATTGTTTCTTTAACAGAGTTACCGACTTGAAATTCTTCGGACAAAAGAAGAATATCTTTTTCTTGACACTTTTGTTGTTGCAGAAGGTAAAATCAATGATACACACCTACCGATACATTTCCAGTGCGAGCACCCTATTTGTGACACAGGCTGGGAGAAGGAAAGGTTGCCCAGTGAAGCCCCGCATCCGGAGAATCATTAAATTTGTTCCTAAGAACCAGTCACAGGCAAGAGTGAAACTCTGCATATATCCAGTCTGATCCTTGTTGAGACAGATTATGTCACCTTCTCCGATTAAATCATGCAAGACCAGAGTTATAAAATAGTCTGAAAATGCATAATAATCATATGATACTGAAAAAAAAGACGTCCACGTGGACACTGGCTTCCTCTTACCCGTTCATAAAAAAATGATAATTCAAAATACCGGGCGAAGAAATTAGGGTTTTGATGTAGAAACATGTGAACCAGGAAAGAAAGAAATCTAAAATTTCCCTCTGTCAGGTAATTCTTTATTTTCTGTATCATTTCATCTACCATGAACTCCACAAAATCATACCATAAGGTATTATGCTGCTTGCAGAATTGGAATGCCGGTCCTAGTTGAAAAGTTTTCACCATCTCATCGGAGTCTCGACCGCACACAAAAGTGAGCATGGACATGGCATCCTGTAAATCCTCGTGTAACGCACCACACGACAACATAATACTTGATAGTTTAGCGGCTGGGATGCCTTTCTTACCAGTCTCCTCCAACAAGAACTTTGAGTTCTTTTTCATCGCCCTCCATGTTTTTTCTCCTTTGCTAGGGTAAAAGGACTCAATTTTCTCTCTTCTTTTACTTGGGTCTGGGATGCATAGCATATGCAAAATGGCTTGTGGGGTGATGTGAACTCTTAAGTTTCGGCCCTCGATATAGTGGGTGTTAGGGTTATAACGCTAAATGACAGCGTCAACTATCTCCAGGCAGTAGTACACCAGTGGGACCATGTATTGTGGAAGACCACTGTACCAAGTTTTCATTGCTATAGATTTGTCCGCCTTTGGTGCCGTCAACCTTGCACAGGCTGCTTCTCTTAAGGACTTAGGGTTTTTTGCGAGCTGTGGATCATAGATATTATCCCATTTCTCCCCAACCCTTTTCTTGTTTCTACAATCTTTCAGCCTAGTCAGCTCTGTCATATAGGCCCTCTTCGGCCTGCTTGGTATACCAGGCGTAGCATATGCCAAATCCTCATAGACATACACATCTTCTGATGACCGTATGGCTGTAAAAATATCTTGCCCAATTTCATCTTGTATTGGCTGAGATGAACTCTTCGACATTTCTCTTTAGATGAAGACCTCTGTGAGTTTTGGACTTTGCAATTTTTCTCGGCTCTGGATACGCTAAAAAAAAAAACAACTCTGCACCTTTAGCTTTGGCGTTTGTGAAAAGAATTTGAATCATTAAGCCTTTTCATACAATATTTGGCTATCTTTCCTCAAGGTGGTAGACAAAAGCATGCCTTTTGCATTTAATTCGGCATGTACCGTTATTTTGCAATTCATGCAAAATGAACTATTTACCATTTTAAGGCGGCAGGAGTTTATTATTGCATTTGACAACCGTGTGATATGTTGTGATTCCTTTGAAACTTGAGCTGACAATTTGCTTTCTAACCTTGCGTTAGTATGCACTGGTAATTAATATCCTGGCCTGAATGATTACACTAAAGCAAACGATCACGACTTGAAAAGATATGGATATTTCCTTGGGCTCTGGGAAATGCCTGTGAGATGACACAATAGCCTACGGTCGTGCAGCGTACTGTCAATGAGCTCAACCTTTTTAAAGCTAATTAATTAGCTCATATTAATCTAGCACGCATTGAACCGTACCTCCGCAGATGCAATTGACCCGAAAATGTGAGCAAATGTAGGCACGCCTTTCAAGTTGGCATCTAGTTATCATCATGTTTTCTCGAAACGGATTAGCATGCATCTTGTCATTTTTTCTATAAATAGGCTGGTAAGTAGTGAGGAAATCATACTTAGCATTTGAGGAATGATAGGTTGTTAGCATAGCTTTAAGCAAGTTTTCTTATATGCTAGGTGATAGGTAAATTTCAGTATTGGCTAAAAGGTATAAGCATAGTGTCAGAATCATGGATACTCATGTTCGACTAACCTCTTATAAGTCGCAGATAGCATTTCTAGGGGAGGTTTCTAATAAGCGGCTGAAAAGAATGACCAAGAATAAGCATTCCTTGGTCTTGATAGCCATAAAATGGGTTCTGGGTAAAGACTGCATAGAATATGAGGACAAGTATCGTGTGAATACTGATATATGTTCCCACTTCGTGGCATCTATGTTAGACATTGGCATCCCCAGGCCTCTCATCCTGAAGCTGGTCAAAGAAATGTTTCCCAAAAAGTACCTGAATGGCCTTGGTGAAGTTGTTGCTCACGCTGCATATGGGGTAGGTTTGTCGTCAGCCAGTGACCTTCGTCGCTATATCGAGGAAGAAGCGCCAGTAGTTGTATGGCTTCCGTTTCTCAGTGGATTCTGCCTTCAGACACGTGACGAGCATCATCAGAGGGTTACCCAGGTCTTGCACTTCATGTTCCGCAGTTACAACATGATACCGTTCTACGACGTAGATTGGTATACTGACTTAAGGAACCTGGCGTTTCCCCCGCCAATGACAGTTGTATCGAACGATGCTGCTTCTGCTACCAAAAAACCTGTTGACGAGGAAGAGGTAGACGCTGCTATTGATCCGTCAATTGCTGCCTCTCATGCCCTTGGATGAAAACCCTCTCTGCTCCAAAAAAAATGCCTCCGAATTTTCTTTATTTCCTATTGTTGCATAGACCACCTGCCCTATAGTTTGTATATAAGCCTGAAAAAGGATATCATTTTGCATACGTAAAAGAATAGCTCAAATAGTTGTATACTTTTTTGAATTATGGCTTCCCTAGCCATTTTGCAATGTAAAAACCATAGAATATATATAAATAGATATATATCTTTATAAAGAAAAAATCCATGGCTCTTTCTTTCATTTTGCATTTCAGTTTTATGGGCTTTTTATAGCATATGTGTTATTTATTTTGCACATGGGTGTGTTTTATGTAAAGCAATCCTACTATTCCACCCTTCGTTATAATGGGTTAATTCCGCAAAAACACAAACCAATTTCGAAAAAGACCGGCCAAAGAAAAGGAAATAAAATAAAAGCACTATTCACATATGCAAAAAATAGAACTCGACAACTAATGGAACAGCTTAAGATGAATCCCATTAACTGGGATTTCTAAGGGTTCCTGTATCATATTTTCTAACTCGAAAGCGTTATGCTCCTTGCACCAAATGATTTTAAAAGGACCCTCCCATAGGCTATCAAATTTACCATGCTGACCTGGCTTAGCAGCCCTTTTATCATATTTCAGTACTAAGTCTCTGCACTTTAGGCCTTGGTCAGAAGCTTTCTTGTCAAACCATCACTTGAAAATTTGTTGATGGTTTCTCATGGCTATTAGGGAATTCTCCCTTTTTTTCTTGTACTTCCAATAGTTCGGCAAGCCAGACTTCCATGGCGCCATTTTGTTCTATCTCGAGGGATTTCAACAATTGGAGTGCTAGAATCTCCATAGATATAGGTAACATCGCCTATTTCCCGTATACCAACTCATAAGGCGAAGCCTTAAGGGCTTGCTTAGGAGTTATGCAGTTTGCCCAGAGCGCTGCTCGAAGGTTTTTATGCCATTCCCGCTGGTGTTCCGAACCAATTCTTTTAAGGAGTCGAACTAGGCTCTTGTTCGTTGAATTTGCTAGGTCGTTTCCCTGTGGGTAATAATTTGATGATGTCTTGAGGAATATGCCATTCATTAATGCAAAGTGACATACCTTTGTGCCTAGGAAAGCTCTGACATTATCAGAAATGATAGTCTTCGGAGGACCAAACCTTGTCACTAGCTCTTCAAGGAAATCTACAATCTTTGTTTCTGTTGCACTTTTAAGCGGAATAACCTCCGTCCATCTTGTGAAGTAATCTGTGGCAGTCAGAATCCACTTGTGTCCAGCATTAAAAGCTGGGTTAATCATCCCGATGAAGTCCAGGCCCCATTGTGCAAACGGTTCGTCCACCATTATGGGTTTGAGAGGCATTGCGAAATTCTTCCTTTTGTTAGTAAATAACTGACATTTTTTGCAAGATTTTACCAAAGGGTGTGAATCATTAAAAAGTGTAGGCCAATAGTAACCAACACGCATGATTTTAATGGCAGTGGTCTTAGTAGAGAAGTGTCTGCCTGCAGCGTTATTGTGGAACGCGTCAAGGATCCTCTTTGCTTGCTCCGAAGTAACGCATCGTAGGAGAACACCATTGAAATTCCTTTTGAAAAGGACTCCCTCTACTACCGTATACCCACAATTTTGTAGCCGGTAGTATCTCCTTTTTTGGGATGAGAGACCTGGAGGATACTTTCCGGTTTGCATGAACCTCATTCTATCAGTCAGCCAACAACCCTCTGATTCTGGTTCATTTATCAAGACGAACTCTAGTTGCTCCGCTGCGGCGGGTATATCCTCGTTCTACGCCATGTATTCGTACAGTCCTCTTCCTCTAATAGTTTTAGTAGGTTTGACCTCAATGCCATATTCAAGGATTTTGGTGATCCAATTAGCTCTTTTTTTTGTGATCTCTCCTTCCATGATATATTCGCGCACACTGGAATGTGCGACATACACAAACACCTTGTTGCAGAAAATTAGATGGTGAAACTTTTTAAGTCCCTTCACTATTGTGAAGGCCTGCCTTTCGACAAAATTATAATTCGCCTCATATTCCTTTAGGGTCCAGGAGTAGAACGCCACTGGATGTTCCCCCTTTCCTTCAACATCTTTTTGGGTTAGGACAGTAGCGATACTGGACTTACTACTGAATGCATACATTACAAAATCCTTAGATAGATCTGGATTAACTAGTACCAGAGCTGTGGAAATAGCTTCCTTGACCTTTTCGAAGGCTTCATGAGCTTTGATCGTCCACTTAAATTCCTGATCCTTCTTAAGCATCAAGGTGATCAGCTTAATTATCCCCGCAAAGTCAGAAATAAACTTGCTAACAAAATTTACTTTGCCCAGGAAGCACTGAACACCTTTCTTATTCACCGGAAGGGGAAGTTCCTTGATAGCTTTCACCCATTCGGGGTCGATTGAAATCCCTTCCTTAGATACCACATGTCCTAACAGCTTGCCTTGCGGTACTCCGAATACGCATTTCTTTGGATTTAGGGAAACCCGAAACTCCCAACACTTTTGAAAAACTATTTCTAAGTGATCAAAATGATCATCCTTAGATTTAGAAAACACAGTAAGATCATCCAAGTAAATTAGAATAAATTTATTGATTAGTTCGCTGAATGCGATGTCCATCGCCCGCTGGAATGTTGCCCCTGCATTCGATAAACCAAAAGGAATTTTAGCATATGCAAATGTTCCCCACTTTGTGGTGAACGTAGTCTTGTGCTGATCCTCTTCCTTAACTCGGATCTGATTGTAGCCAGAGAAACCATCCAGTAGAGAAAATATTTCAGATCCTGCAATCGCTTGTAATATTGACTCCATAGAAGACAACGGGTAGTGGTCCTTCAGGGATGCTCTTTTTAGGTCCTGAAAGTCCACACACAAACAGATATCTCCATTCTTCTTTTGGATCGGGACCAGATTAGATACCCAGGTACTATGCTTGATTGGGAAGACAATGCACGACTCAATGAGCTTAGTTAACTCTTGCGCCATTAGCGCTTCAATTTTAGGGTTTACTGGCCTTTGTTTTTGCTGGACTGGTTTTGCACCTTCTGTTAGCTTAATCGTGTGTTGAATGATATCGGGATCATACCCCTCCAGATCATCATAAGACCAGGCCACTACTCCATATTTTTCACAGAAACTGATGAGTCTTTCTTTATTATGGTGCGAGACATTTTTCCTGACTCGAAGATTCCTACCATCTGAGACCCGAAGGTCCACATAATCACTTTTTTCTACTACAAACTTCCATTTATTATTTCGGTCATCATCACAATCAAATTTTTTTTTCGAGAGTAACCAATCCTTTCAGAAACTTGTTAGATTTGAGCTGCATAATTTTCCCTTCATAAGCTTCGGTAATCTTTGGTTGAAGCTAATCAGCGAACTCCCCTGACTGCTGGATAAACAAGGCGATGTATTCATCACTTTCAAAAACTTGCCAACTCTGATCATTGTCAGGGATCGCTGGTCGGACTAGTACTCGTACTGAATTTTTGTTATGTATAAGGTCAGAGGTAGGATCAAACTGAGCACCAATCACGGCCATGCGGTCTGCATTGCTATTTTGTCCTCGGGGAATAGTCTGGATGTTGAAAACTTCAAAACCATCAACTAGGTCCCAAAATCGGTGCTGATAGGATCTCATGCGGACATTCCTTGCTGCAAAAACTCCTCAGACTTGGTTGACTACCAGTTCAGAATCTCCAAACACCATTAATTTCTTAATTTGCATCCGTTCCGCAAGGCTTAAACCTTGAACTAATCCTTCATATTCAGCCTGATTGTTTGAGCAGGTGAAATGAAAACGGAAAGACCTTAACAATTTTTCATTTTGTGGGGATATTAGATATATCCCCACTCCAGCACCCACTTTGCTTCTTGCTCTATCAAAGTACAATGTCCATAGCTCATTTGCTTGGCTACCTTCAGACTCTTTGGCGACCTTTGGAAGTACTTGGTCTTCATCATAAATTACATAGGTGTCCAATCTTGTAGCATGATAATTGATGAAAGGATCATTGTCCATGTGTTCACTCAAAAGAGCATCTTCTTTGTCATTCCGGTCTCCGCTCACCTTTTCTTCCTCCAGTAATTTAACACAATACATTTCTTGCTTGGTGATAGAGGTATGCACGACTTCAAAATTGATCAAGGCTTCATCCACTACATGTTCAGAATGTAAAGCCTCCGATTCTATCTTCATTTTTGTGCCGTGCTTGGTCCTGAGTATCAGATGTGACTAATCCAAGGACAGGTATCCACCCACCTTTGAAGTAAATTCTCGGGATAGACAGAGACCAAACATAGGAGGAACATCTATGATCACAATGTCTTGCGACACCGTGATACTAGGACAAGCAAATAGAGTTAAAGGAAGTGCTTTGATGATACCTACAGTTTCAACTTTGTTCTCATCAACCTGCATTACCCCCCTTTTCATAGGTTCATAGTTGAGTCCTAAAGCTTCGACTATCTGTTTAGGCATAACCGTGGTACTAGCACCGGAATCAATCATAGCATTGTGCAATAACTTCTTTCCTATAATGAGAGTCAAGAAGAAGGGTTGGGGTTTTAACTTATCCCTAACCCCGGTAGGGGATTCCTTTGTATTGTTTGTAAAGACTTTAGCTGGCAGTATTTGATTGACAACATCTGCACTGGAAAACTGCTCTGTTGGCCTTGTATTGACCTCTTCTTGAAGTGCCCTCTGTAATATCGTCTTTTGCTCTAGGATAGCTAGAATGTCCCATAGAGATACATTAGCGGATGACTTCTTCAATTTTTCAACCACATTAAAAGGTGACAAACTCGAAGGTTTCTGCTGCTTGGCTCTTGGTGTAATAATTTCCTTTCATGGTTGGGATGGTGGAAGGGTGGTAGAAGTACCAGGAATATGATCAAAAAAACCTTTGAGTTGAGGGTTGGCTAGATGCGAAACAACTGACTCGCCGGTGAATCTGCTCTTTGAGTGCATGTTATAATCAGATTGCATTTGCGGTGTTTTGGGTATGAACGCGTCATTAGCAAACACCGTTTCTTCTTCCTCCATCCAGGAGAAAAGCGCGTGATTAGGAGCAATATCGGATTATTGTTCTAATGACATTCCTTGCATTTGCGCGATAAGAACCACACTCTCCATTTGTGGTGAGGCATATATATAACCCTCATGATCTGTTGTTGCGCCTTGGCTGCATTGCTCTGCCACCTTTTGTTGCAAGTTTCCATGCGGACAGTTTCGGGGCATATGCGTATCGTTGCAATGGAAGCACCACAGATTGATATCATCAATAAGGTTGTTCTACCCTACAGTTAATGCCCTACTCGAGCTTGGTGATGCACTCATAAGTGAAGTAGGCACCAACACCATTTGGTTTGCGGTCGGAGCTGATCGATTAGTGTGAGGCGTGCCCTGGTATTGATTCTGCTGATAAGAGGACCACCCACCTTGATAGTTTTGATATTTAGGCTTTGGGGTTGTTGATTGGTTCCGCTTAAGAGTGTTTATATCATTTTCCATGGTTCGCAACATCTCTTTGAGGTTGCTCATTTCATCCTTGGAAGAACCTGATGTAGAGGCTACATTTTGTGGGGCTGCCACATATGTGTACATTGAATGGGCAGTTGCGGGGGCGCTAGTTGACGTAACTTCTTGTGCGGGGATCGATATTTCAGGGAATATCGGCATAATAGGTCGAGGAGGAAATTTTCCACAATCTATTAAATGATTCTCGGCTTTGACAGTGACACCGTAAGCATCTGGTAGAGTAGCTCCTCCCAAAGACTTGATCATCACATAAATGTCAGAATTGATGGACTTTAGATAAAATATGAACGTCAACTCAAGAGTCGGGCGTATAGTAATAGGAATCCTCTGCCAATTTGTGTGAAATCGGGCATTAAAGTCTGTTAGAGCCTCTTGGAGGGCTCATTTTATGATAGATAGTTGATAATACAATGACGAACGATCTCCGTCATTTGCGAACCTCTCATAGAACGGATCTCTGAGCTCGTCCCAGGTGCGAATAGTACTAGGTGACAGTATTTGGTACCAATCCAACGCCTTTCCTTTAAAAGACATACGTCTGCCACATCCTGCAAATGTTCTACTAGTGTTCTTGAGCCATCTCTGGTAAACTTGGGTATAGCTTTCATGGTTGAAACCGGGATAGCGCTCCAGACAGCGGGTGCTACTAGGGGTGCTAGGGGACTTCTGGCATCCCATGCCACGTAATTTCTATTGGCAGCGAGCAACATGGTGAAAGTAACAGGTGGCGGGAAAGGAACGGTTACCAGCTGATTTGTGACTCGCACTATTCCTAGTGGAGGTACTAGTAAAATGGGGTTACCTACGGTTTGGGATCTAGTTACAGGCCGATGGCTCATACACCCTTCTAAAATACAATTTCATTTAAGCTCTGTTCCACTGGGCGTGCCAGAAAAAGAAAAAACTGTTCACGCCAAAATTTGACGAGGTAACAATGTCTTATGGGAAACTCAGTTTATGGGGGACCTTTTGCGCTAAACTGAGTGACCTTCGAATTTTTAGAGAAGTTGACTTCTTCTATAATGCGGGTTTGGAAAGGGAAAATGAAACAAATATAATAAAATAAGGTCTAATCTAAGGCGATGTGCCAAGACTTAATGATAGGCACGATAAATCATAGATCTAACCTGGCCTGAATGGTGTTTGTAGTGTTCCAGAACATCAAAAACTTAAGATTACAGCATAGACAATCCATTCATTAACATAAAATAATATTACATACATTCCTACTGCCAAGAAGAGTCATTAGACAAGATCTAGGTCAGAAAGCTTGCATTCAACATATATAAAAGTTCTTAAATGGAATGTCCAGACAATAAAAAACACAATTTACAGTTTGATCAAATATCATGAAAAAATACAAAGGCCGAACAATTGGCACAGTTTGAGCGTTTTTGCAATAAAATAAAACAACAATAAAGGCCTGCATCTTTTACTAAAACCAACGTTTTCTTCAAATTCCGGATCCTTTTCTCATAATAGAGAAAAGTATATATAGTAGGAAAAAGCCCCCACCGCTTCAAAGAGTAGCAACATAAAATATTTCACAATCCTCTGGCAATGATGCAAGATTCAGAATATTCCCAAAGCCATTGCAACATAATCGATCTGGAACCAAGCATCCGGTCACTCCAGGCATAGGTACATCCTCTGCACATGATGGCGGTGGTCCTGGCTAGGCCTAATCAGACAAGTGTCATCATCCTGTGTGAATGATTATGACACGCAGTAGCCAATAGTATCATTAGGCTCGTCTGGTCTATTACCCAAATATGAAATCCGCTGGCTAGGCACATGTCATCCTTTCGCTTCCCGTATGAACCTTCCTCTTTCACTGCTGAAGACTTGCGTTAATGCTACACGTGTCGAATGAGTGGAGCACTTCATAAAAAATGGAGGGAACAAACACTAGCCAGGTGCAAAAGAGACGTGTGGCAACGTTTCGCTGCCTGCAGTTGTTACTTTATCTCTATGGTGAAAGATTTGCGAATAGCAGACACGTAGCAAGTGTACACCGCAGATAGCAACTATGGGGCCTGCCAAAACATTTAGGAATGAGGGGTTCATGGCACCCGAGCGGAGCCTGATGAGGCAGCAAGAAAGCATGATCAAAATTATCTCGAAGTTGCAACACGTGGAAGCATAGCAGAGTTTTCTGGGATGTGAAAGGAATGCAGAGACTAGGGGTTGCGAGGAGTAGACACGTGGAGCAGGAGAGCAGAACCTAGATAAAAGGCCGAATTGACTTTGCGATGCACATGCCGACACATAGAGGAAAATACACCTGAAGGGAGATAGCTAAATATTTATTAACAACTTTTGGCGACTATTAGGGGCGTTTCGACTAAGGAATGGAGAACCCATAATTTCTTTGGTTTATAGGCTAGAGTTCCATTTCATTAGATAACGGAGTCAGAGATTGGAAAGAGTCACCTACAGAGGCAACCATTCATCCTCAGATGGCTTCACCGTGTTGCACAAATTCTCCTGTGCTCCACTTAGATCAATAGTTTCTTTGTGAGACAACACATTGGGTAAACCGGCCCCTATTTCACAATGAAATAGTAGTTGTGCAAGCGGATGAATCACTCCCTCAATGTTGGTTGCCATGGGAGGATGACTAAAATCCCTGAAAGCCTTCAGATCGTTTTCCTTCTCTTCTATCTTTTCTGCAATCTGCTCGGCTGTGGCAATAGAACCATCTTAAAGGAAGGGGGACGACAAACCCATCCTGTTTAACTCGGAGAAACTCCACCGTACGTTGTCCAGTGTCTTGCTTAGAATAGTCATGGTTCTTTTAGTACGTTGGAAGGCAGAGTGGCAATGAATGAACTTATTTGTCGTTTGAGCAACAACATATCGATCTTCAATACCCGCTCTGGCAAGGTTTTCATCAGAGACCGAATATAGCTCGGTGAGCAGATCTTTTGCTTATGGATCCTTCTCCAGGATGAACCATGGGAACTGCTCAATCGTATCATGAGCCTCCTAGCTCAACTTTGATGCCTTGGCGATGAATTGGAGGGTAGGCTATATTGTCAGACAAAAGGCTTTAATATTTTCCCAGTGAGAGATGTACAACTGCCTAACCAACGAAATGATGTTTGGCTATGTAGGGGGAGAGAGGAGAGAGATTTTAAGAGAAACAATCTCCATGTCTTTTGAAATAATAGCCTCAGCCAATTCTGCCCTTTTCTTTTTCTTGGATGCTAGCTGTTCTGTAGAGCTACTCATTTCTTTATTCCAATTCTCCTCGGCTTAGGAGTGATTTGCTAAGTGCATGTCCAGAGAAGATTTTGTGTCTTGGAGTTCTTCTTCTATTTGAGCTTTTAGGCCCTTAAATTCAGCCTCCTTGTCTTGTATTTTCTGCTCATATTGAGCCTGTTGGTGCTCCAACGCTTCATTTTTTTGAGCCATTCCTTGACTATACTCAAGCCGGAGTCGCTCCAGTTCTTCATTCTTTAGTCACAGATTCTGTTCCATCTACTGATTCTTAGACCGTAAATCTTTTATCATGGCAAGGTCAATAGCCATAGTCTTCGCAAGTTCACCCTGAAGTTTGTTCCTCTCATCCTCTGCTGCCAGTGCCCTTTCTGTCATACGGGCAACATCCGCCTCCAAGAATTTCTCTTTTTTCTCCAAAAAACTAACCCTTTCTCTTGCTGCTTTAAGCTGCTCATCCTTCTTTACCTGGCAACCAATTTTAAGGAAGTCAGAAGTGACTACCCATTGTGTTTCCTCCATGATTTCAACCTTATCCTATGGTCGAGCCACCTTTATATCGAACCCTACTGTATATATCTCATAATCATCCAGGTGCATTTCCCCCTAAGGCTTGGTTACTCTCGGGTACATGGTTGCAAAATTCAATTCCTGTTGGGCCTCATCATAAAAAATCTATATTTTTGGCTCAACAGAAGCGCTATCATCTTTTGCCCTGCGCTTTCGCATTCTACTTGAGCGTGCCTCCTTTCAGCAATCAATCTGTGCCGTAAATTCGGCTGGCGACGAAACTAGTCCACCTGCGAAAGGATTACTAGAAGGTAGGGCATAGGGATAGGTAACCCTCATAAGTGTAGGCATTTGTTTCTTCTGGAGAGTGACAGTTTGCGGGGAGAAATGGGGCATGTTCCAAAGTTTGGTTTGAGGCCCAACAGAAGGGCTAGTCACTTGCAATGACTAAATTGGTGAATCAGCCGCAAGACTCATAGGCTAGGATGGTGGACGAGTTGTCAATGTGGTGTCAACCTATTGCGATGGAAGAGGATCCACAATAATAGTGGAAAAAGAAGGGGCACTTGTAAGGGGTATGTTTTTGGAAAGCAAGGCAAGGAGAGGCTGAGCGGAAACAATGGGTGTAAGGGTCTATAGAGGAGTAAGGCCAAGTGGAGTGGTCTACGAAAATTGGGCGAAACCTCCAGAATATGTTGTATTAAAATTGGAAAGCAGAGGGCCAGTACTCATGGTAGGAATCGTCATTGAGGTAGGGGCAGATACCAAGGAATGAGAAGCAAGAGAAGAAGGAACGAATTTTACCTGTTGACTGGTCGATGGCGGCTTCAGAATCATCAGTGACTCCTCTTTAGCCTCAGGCTCCTGGCTAGCTACAAGCACTTTTCTTCCAACGGGTTTTTGCAAACCCTCTCTGATAATGCTCTCTGTGTTATCATTTTGTGGGTGGGGTCTCCTGAGCTTTGGAAGCTATTTCCATTTGCTGCAGTGATAACCTAGCTGGCTTAGCGGCCCAAGTGAGTGTATACGAGGCCCTTGATATATTAAAGCACACATTCGTGGCCACATAGGTGGGTTGTCCGGGGCCTTTCTCCTTCGGCCCAAAATCAAGAAAAAGCATTATGTTTAGAGGAGGGCGAGGAGGGGGGAGCATGAGGGGGGGAGTAGGATTTTGAATTTCCCAATTGCAGAGGGTGAGTGAGATGCATATTATGAGGACAAGGCAGATGGATTGCGGTTGATGCTTCTTGATGGTTGGCTTATTGTAGTCGGAAAGGAAGCGGAGGGCATCCCTTTGGGTGTTATCATTGATGGTTGCATTTTAGGGGAGCTGATGGTGAGTAGCGGGAAACAAAACAGGGGTAGGATTTTGAATTCCCCTATTGCCAAGGGTGAGGGAGATGTGCTGAGTTTGAGGTCGAGACAGTTGGGTTGAGGCTGGTGTCTCCTGATGACTGGTTTATTGGAGTTAGTAGGGAAATGGAGGGCATCTCTTTAGGTGCTATTGTGGATAGTTGTCCTCTTTCGACTTTTCTGGCCTCTTTCCTACTTGTGGAAAGTTCATGTGGTTGCAACTTTGACTATTTGTAGTGGGGAGTAGAGACTTTTCTTCTGCTAAATGGGTTACCTTGTGAGAGTTTGGTTCTTGCCTTTTCCACTTCCTAGTGGTACCTGGGCCTTTTGCAGTAGTTTGTTTGTTGGCATGGAATTTCCCCTATTATAGAGGGCGTGGGTGTTGCAAATTTTGTGGTTGAGACGGCTGGAGCTTCCTGATGGTTGGATTTTTGGAGTTGGAAAAGAAATGGATGGCTTCTCTATGGTTCTTGTCGCTGATGGTTGTCCTGTGCTGCTTGTGGTTGCTGCGGGGGTTTATATTTCTGGGAATGATGTTGGGGATTTTTTCCCCTACTCCATGCTTTTCTTTGCAGTTGGGATGTTGTTTGAAGAGTTTTACCTATGGGAGTGTGTTTTCATAAGTTATGGGGGGCAATTGAGAGACCTGTCCTCTAGTGTTGTTAAGCTTCTTTCTTGGTAGATGGTTGGGGATACTATCTTCCAAATGGTTGAGTGGTTACCAATGTTTATGCTGATGGATCAGAAGTGTGTTTAATGCTGATGGATAAAGAGAGTTCATTTTCTTCTTTCAAGTTCCAGTTTCTCGCTTTGCCAAAAGATGTTGTGTCTACCCTTTCTATGGGAGTGTCTTCTTTCTACCGTGTTCTACTACTAATGTCTTCTATGGAGGTGAGGATTGCTCCTTTTGAGGTGGAGCCCTCTCTTATTGAGGTAGAGTTGGGTGTTGTAGATTTGGTGGGAAGAACTATCTTCAGTGGCAAGGGTTCTCATTTCATCCTCTCCTATAGAGGGGAGCTCTCTCCTATTGAGGTAGAGGTTGGCTTGGTGAAATGGGCGGGGTGGTGCTGCAAGAAGGATGATGATCTTCAGTGTTTAGTTGTGCTCTCCAACTCCCTTATTGAGGTGGGGAGTTTGAATTTGTTGGTTTTGTTGCAAAAAAGGAGTTTGTTGATCTTCCACACCAGTAAGATGACTGTTTTTCTAGGCTCAACATTGGTTATTCTGAGTGTCTAGTTTGTTGTAGCCTGGATGATGCAGGCCGTGCCTTTGTTTACATAAGGGTTCAAGGTCGCGGTCAAAACCTGGTTGTAAAGGGTTCAAGGTCTCTTCAAAACCTTTGTAACAGTTTGTGTAGTCTTGTTTTTCTATTTGGTGTTGATGTTGGTCTACGATTTTTTTTTTAGCAGCATGCTTTGCTTGGATAGGGTTTTGGGTCCCTTCAAAACCTATTTGTAATGGGTTTCAGGTCCCATCAAACATGTTTTTCCCCTAATCAAAAACTAAGATCAACCAGGGAAAAAATCTTTTAAGAAAAAGTTAGATGGAAACTGCTTGATAAGGGTTGGATAAAACAAAATTTTGATGGCAACCATGATGAAGTTGCTGCTAGAGGTGTTATTAGATATGGGTAGGCATTTTTGGTAGAGGGGTTTTCCAAATACATTGGTAGAAAGACCAATAATGAGGTTGAAGCTATTGTGGCTTGGTGGGGATTAACTAGAATGAAGGAAAAGGGCTACCGTAATGTTGAGATTGAAGGTGATTCTAACATGATAATTCATGTTCTACAAGGGAATGCTCTCTCTCCCTGGAGGATTAGAAACATGATGCATGACTGTAAAAGTATGATAAGGGCACTCGCTAATACCAAATTCAACCATATCTTTAGAGAAGGAAATTCAATTGTTGATGAATTATCTACTGAAGGTTTGTGTTGTAAGAACTAAAATTATTGAATTTACTTTGATCTCTCACGCTTAGTGAAAGAGAAGGTTTTTGTTTATAGACAAAATTCAAATGTGTCCAACTATGTTGATGATCTTCCAATCGTACTTTGAGTGGAAGGATGATGAGGCTTTTAGCTAGCATGATTGTTATTGGTTTGATAAGATGGTTTCCCTTTCAACGACGATGGCTCTCCTTTGTTTAAGTGATCATAGTGGTTTTCATTCCTCTTTCATGCTTGGTTCTTTAATGATGGATTTCAAAAGATCATTTTGGATTTGTTTCTTTACTTCTCTTGTGTGTGTTTTTAAGCTACATGATTATGGTAAGATTGGTTTTAATAATCATTTATTATGAGTGAAGGAGAATTAATTATGATTTTGGTCCTCTTGATGATATTAGCCATGACAAGTGGTGGTTGATGGGATTCCAGAATGTCATCTTTTATGAAAGGTGGCAATGCTATATTATTGGTATCGTTAATTCTTTTGTTACTTGTTTCAAATTTGGTAATAGTAATAAAATACATTTTGGATTTTTTTACTGTGGCTTCAATAGCAACAAAATTGCCAAGAGTAATATGGGGGGTCCTTGTAAGTGAACTAAGCCTCAATCCTGTGAGGCTTTCATGCAAAATGTTGAGCTCTAGGAGCTCTTTGAAAAAGGGGCTTGCTCCCCTTTTTTCAAAGCCATGAAAGGGTATAACGATAAATTGACATCTAAGTTTGTTAATTCATGGCAGTAGGGTTTGGTGACCTTTGGGGGTGTTCGCTCTTAGGTTACTAATGACCTCATTATGAAAGCTATTTGCTTGAAGTGTGAGGGTGAGCACATTGAGAAGAAGAGCAATGACAACTATGATAGATTCATGGCCGCTTTCTTGGAAAAAGGTAAAAAAATGGTGAAGTTTCAAAATCACTGTACAACAAAGAGAGAATTTTGGTGCCTTGGGGTATGGTAAGTCTTCACATAATGAAGTATTTTACTTTAGAAGGTCATTTTCAAACCATTCATGGTTATCATGTTCGATTTTAAATTATATCAAACATGGATCAAAGATTAATTTTCCTTTTTACCTTCTTTCCTCTCTTCAAAAATGCATCTTGGATGGGGCCTATCCTCTCCTTCACCAAGGTTTAATCATGGTCCTGTATAAGTAGAGTCTTTCAGTTACCCCTAAGAAGAACCCTTCGGGTTACAAGAAAATCAATGTTAAAATTTAGGAAATTGAACCTTCACCTTCGCCTATTAAAATTGCTAAAGGTAGCCCTTGTTTTGGCCTCAAGCCCATGGGTAAAAAGGCTATTAAAATAAAAAAGTGTCCTCTGGGGATACAACCTCTCCTCCTACTCTCAAAAACCTCCTTATTATATCCCCTAAAAAAAGAAAAGGGATTGTCTTGTCTGGTAGAAATTCCTCGTTGTCTCATGTTGATAACACTCTGGACATTGGTAGTATGAATGTCCAAGATGTCACCCCTTAAAAGGAACCACTCCCCCTCCCCCCAATGATCAATTCTGCTATAAATAAAAAGAGAAATCAATACATTGTGGAGGAAGGTAGTCCCATCAACATATCTAAAGTTGAAGGGGAGCAAAACACCATGTTGCCATTGGAAAAAAACACCCCGTTGTCTTTAGGAGGCCGAAGATCTTCCAAGTTCATTGATCTACCAGTTGTAGGATATTCTTTGGAGTCTAAAGATAAACAAGTTGTTTCCTCCTTATATTTGGAGGTTGATGATTCTAAGGATGAGGAGTTCATCCCTCGGCCTAAGGAGTTAGAAGACGACATCCATAGTGAGGAATGGGTGGAGTTGCTACATACCGAGGCTCTGGAAGAACAATTCAAGGACAATGAGGTGGAGTTGGGAAATGGTGATGAGAAGGAGGATTTGCATGTCAAAGTGGAGGGTGATGATGATAAGGAGGACCCAAAAGCCAAGGATGAAGATATTGATGTTGATGAAGGTAATGAAGATGCAGATGATGATAACCAAGAGGAGGAAGAAGAGTTTCCTACTAATCCTCTTGACAATGAGAATAAGGAGGTCAACAAAGATTATAGAGTTGAAAAAATAGGCAAGGAGAAAGATTTTCCTTCTCATTTTAAATCTCAAATAGAGAACTTACAACATATTTTCAAGGAGATGAAAGCTAAGATTGAACTAACAATGAAAAAATCAAAAGAATGGAAATGGCTATTTGCAAACTCACTTCGGTCACACATGGAATTATGTTGAAAGTGGTCATGGAGACTGTGTCGGAAAAATATAAAATCAATAAGAAGATAAATAAACTTGGCAAAGATGAAGACCCTCAAGAGGCTAAATCCAATAGTAAAAAAGGAAAGAAGGTCCAAACTAAAGATGATTGGGAGGCGTCACTGAACACTTTGTAGAAGAATTGGGACCTAATTAATTAAGTTTCCCTCGAGTCCTTGGTGTTGTTTCCTTGCTTGCTGGCTCTCAACTATTATTTTTTCTTTTTTGTTGTTCTTTCTTTGGTAGGCGTCTTACAATTTCATCAGTTGGCTTGCGTGCCTTTGTTTTTTTTTTTTTTTTATGTTGTCTTAAACTCTTGGGTCAGGGCCATTTCCCTCCTTTATAAAAAACAAGACTTCATCAATAGACCAAAAGCCACTTGAAAATTATTGTTTTTTTTACTTTATGCATATTACTTGTGAATTTAATGACTATAATTAAAAATAATCTTTCTCTAGATTTAAGTGTTACTTTTAATTACTAATTTATTTATTTAAATTTGATATAAAATAATAAATAATAGATCAAATTATTGTTCATGGCATTGTGTGATGGTTAAAACATGGCAATGTTGTTATAACCACCAAGGTTCAAACCCTCATTAGGTCATTGTGATTGTGGGCATTGTTCCCTCATTGATCCATTGTGCTTGTGGGTTTGAACCTTTGCATTGATGTTGTTGGCATTCATGCCAGTGAATTAGTGCTCCACACCTTTGTTGGGCTAGTCTATTCGTTGGGTTAATGCCCCTACTAGCCTATTGTGCTCACAAATTTGGACAATTCATGTTAATGCTATGCATTCATGATGGGGATGAGGTTCCCTATTTTTGGATTCACTTGGTTTAGGCCAGGTTGAAAATTCTCATATTATGAACAAAAAAAATTAAAAATAAATATCAAATTTAGTTTTTATTTTTTATTTAGATAAACAAGGAGCTAAGATCATAAGTTTATGTTTTAAGTTAATAAAGTTGGAAGGTTTCAGACGATTGAATTCACATTCTAAAAATGCAACAATTAATAGTGTCTTGTCATTTTGGTAGTGTTTCAATAGGTTTAAATAGTGTCTACTTGTGTAAATGTCCTCTAACGTTCATGATTGACCTCCAAGTTGTGAAAATGTATTTGAATATGCAAAAGTATCCTCTGCAACCTTGAAGTTGAATTTGCAACATATAATTGAAGGGAAAAGGGGTGTTTGAGGGCTATTTTTTGATATTTGGCTTAGCCAAATCCAAGGTAGAGTTAACAATTCAATATTTATGTAGTTTTGAGTGTATGTAACCTAGGTACATGAGATAGATTGTGGTGTGTTTAACAATGGAGGTTGTGAGGATCACTCTAATGGTGGATTTGTAGGTCTAATATAGTTAAAGAATCTTAATAGATGTGTGTATTGTGTCATGCTTGTGCACCATCACTAATGCTTTAGTCTTCCTTGGTCTCTGATTAATTTCCATTAAGTTATCTTTCAAACACTTTCTACCTATTTTTATCCATTAGAGGTTGAATTACGGTTAGGGTCACATGAAAGGGAAAATATTTAAGTAGGAAAAGTAAGTTTGAATGTGTACGACACTACCACATTGTTTTATTGTCCAAGATAAGCATGTACCAAAGACATGATATGAGAGGATGTAGAGGTGGTGTGGGTTTGGTTTCAAGTGTGTGACATGGTTTGAAGGATAAATTGGGGTCTAAAATGGCTAAAAATGATTGAGTAATATTTAATGGGTAGACATTAAACTGCATAAAATGAGTTAGAAAAGTATGAAGTATGAACTTTTTGTCTCTACAATGACCAATAGTTGTAATTTTTTATATTTATTAAATAAAAAAAATTACTTACAATAAAGCACATAAAAAAAAAATCACGTGATGACATGTAGGTGCATAAATATACACGACTAGATGCATAAGTCTTGGAATAACCATTTTTTTTGTATTACATTACTTCACCAACAAAAATATTGTTGATGTGGTTTCTGTTACACCCTGTCTCTTAGTTTTTGAGTTACTTTTACCTTGTAAGTTTAAATATGATGGTAAATGTTTATGAGAACTTTAATATGTTCAATAGGAGAATGAATTATTGAAGTATGATTTTATTGCTTTTGAAGGAATGATTATCTTATATATATATATATTGATGTAAATTATGATGAATGTATATGTATTGCAATGTGAATGCTTTGATGGTGTAAATGTTTTATGATGCAAATATATATGTGAACGGCTAACTACCTTTGTGTTGTACTAAGCTACATGCAGAAACAGGTTGAACCTCTAAAAGAGAGGGGAAGTATCACTCAGGAGAGGAGCTTGGTTTGGTAACTCTTGATAAGCCTAACTAAGCATACACACTCACATCTAGTTTGGTCTAGTCGAGTTAGTTCGTGAAATTAGGTAGGTAACCTTCGGTTATTGTTTGGGGATGATTTATTGTGGCACACGGTTTAAGTATTTGAATGTTCTTGTTTGGGTTATGTGATTGAGTCTTTATATTGAGTGGAAGTTCTTCTTCATGTGTTCATATTTATATACCAATCGATGAAGTATATATATACATATATATATGTATATATATATATATGTATATATATATATATATGTATTGGAAAAATAAGACATAGTATTATAGACATAAAATTGGCCTAACACCTATCATAGACCCTAAACAACATCGAACAACATCTCATACCAACCCGTAATGTATCGAAACATCTCGAAACACCTCAAAATCATCTTAGAACATCTCATAATCATCCCGGAACGTCTCAGAACATCTCAAAACATTCCCAAAACATCTCAGAGTCATCTCAAATCATCTCAAAACATCTCAGAACATCTTTAGAACATCTCGAAACATCTCAAAATCATCCCAGAATCATCACACAACATCAAACAACATATGAAACCCTAATTTCCTCTATTAATTTAATAATACAACATTATTTAATTAATTCACTTTTTCATCATTCTTGACAAATTAAATAAATTTTGTTTATTTAATAAAGTCTTGACAACCTTATTTCTGCTATTAATTGAATAATACAACATTATTTAATTAATTCACTGTTTCATCATTCTCAACAAATTAAATAAATCTCATTTATTTAATGAAGTCCTAAAACCCAAATTCTACTATTAATTGGATAATACAACATTATTTGATTAATTCACATTTCATCATTACGACAAATTAAATAAATTACATTTATTTAATAAAGTCCTAATCTAATCTTATTTCATCCTTATTGACTAGATAATGCGAATTATTTAATTATGTCACTAATTCACCTTATTCCCCTAAGTTAATTAAATTATTAAATCATAATAATTTAATTATGACACTTTCCCTCCAAAATTTGAATAATCAAATCAAACTATTCAAATCAATTATCAAAAATCAAATCAAAGTAATGCAACTCTATTTGCAAAAATCAAACTTGATTTGCACGTTCAACTCCAAAAAGGAATCAATTAATTAAATCAATTAATTCATAATTCCTCACCCACTTTCTGATTGAGAAAATTATGCTTTCTAACTAAGAAATCTAATTTGCTAACTAAGCAATCCAATTTGCTAGCTCAACCATCTAATTCCTAACTCAACCATCAAATCCTAACTGATCAATCAAATCCTGACTAATCAATCTAAATCCTGACTAGCCAATCTATTCCTCAATCACACAAATTGTGCAATCAACTTTGCACAATCTTCTCATGTCTAAATCCTCTCAACACCTTTTGACCGTTGATTTGGATATTCTCCAACGTGATCTTGAATGTTGATTCAAAATCTCTTTTTCTATATAACAAACCTCTCTCTTCACAAATAAGGATCAGAGAATCAACATACCTTATGCAACAAAATGTTGTCACAATCACCATTGATAGAGCTTCAACCTTTTTTCGATCAACATCAAGTAATCATTCATCAAGTTTTTCATGAACTATGGAGGCTTCACGGTGATAAGAACAATCCAACATCAGGTGAATACACTCCACTACGGGATGGTAACACTTTGTTTATTGTTTGCATTCATTTTGGTAATCATAGATTTCCTAATTGTGTTTTCAATAGCTTAGTTTCATTTCGTATGTGTAGGATTAGATCTTAGATTAATGAGTTTGATCTTAGCTTAGATTTCTCGTTCCAAGCATGTTTTGATCTTTGTTTTCATCTAATGATTCTTTCCCTTCACACATTTTGGCATGCTCGATGGGACCTAGGTCCTCATTACTAATGATTTTTTGAGCTAAATTGAAGTTATAGGGTTCAAGGAGCTTTCAGAAGACATTTCACGCACTGCTTAGAAAAAACCCACATTTGACTGTTAAGATTTATGAGCATTTGCAACAAGAACCTCACATTTTCCATGGTAAGTTTGCATTTTCAACAAGAAGCTCGCATTTGCACCAAAAAACTTGCACTTGCTTCTTCCTGGGTTAGCATCTGCACAAAGATTTGAGCATCTACTTCTAGAACTAAGCATTTGCATTTATTTTGAGCATTTACATTTTTTCTGAGCATTTGCATTGAAAGACAAGTGAATGGATCTTGCACTAGTGTAATGAATTTCCTTGCTAACGTTTGCTTGTTTTGAAGGTACTAATGGGTCTTTTATGTAGGGTTTGAAACACATTAACTCATTTTGTGCAGGGTAGACGATCGGTCCAAGATTTTTTAGATCCACAAACATTTTTAAGTTAACTTAGGAAAATTTGATTTTGGTACACTAAAAAGAACAAACACAAACTCACATTTGATTTTGGTGTTTAAAAATGAACCAATTTTAAGCTTTTCTAAGTTAGGAACTCTCATTTGGTGCTCTAAAAAGAACAAACACAAACTCACATTTGGTTTTCGTGCTATTAAAATTGAATCAATTTTAAGCTTTTATAAGTTAGGAACTCTTATTTGGGACTTTAAAAAAAGAAAAACACAAATGAATTTTTCATTTTGGTGCTCTTAAAATAAACCAATTTTAAGTTTTTCTAAGTTAGGAATTCTCAATTGGTGCCTAAAAAGAACAAAAAAAAACTTCAATTTTGGGGCTCTAAAAATGAACACATTTCATGTTTTCATAATTAAGAACCTTAATTTTGGTGCATAAAAAGAACACAAAACGATTTCCCTTTTGCTGATGCACACTCGATTTACTTTTGTTGACCAATTTAGAACCAGGTCTAATTTCTTAGAAACACTCATATTTGGGCTTTAAAAATGAATAAATGTTTCTTTCTATTTGTTTACACCATTGCTATCTTAAATTGATTGATTTCCTGAATATTTCATATTGGTGCAAATAAAAAGAACAATTTTTTTATGTTATTCACATATTTTTGGGGATAACACCGCTCGAGGTGTTTAAAAAGAATAAATTTGCTATGAAGTGTATGTTGTGTATTCAGTGATTGGAAAGCTAAATGTTTGTCTTCTCCCCTTGTACCTTTTGGTGATCTTGGGTGAGTGAAATTTTTTTGATGTTCACACCTTTCTTTTCAAGCATACCTTTTTAGAGGGCCTACCTACTTGAGGAAACTCCTGCATCGGAGAACTCACAAGTGACCCAAGCGGTACTTTCATTCTGGACCACTATATAAATCTTTTGTGAGTGTGAGGAAAGTTCATCACTTGTCAGGTGATGTTGTCCTATACCAATGTATTCTCCCTCAGTATCCTTGTGATGTGTAAAAACCTATAAGGGTTGGGAGGTTCTTAATTGAACAAAACGTTGCATGTATAGGTGCCCAAAAATAATATCCCCAGAACATGAATAAGATCCAATTGTTTTAGAAGCCACCCTATTATCCAAAACATTCTTTGAAAGTGGTGCATCGAAATTTACTTCCGAGAAGTTACTTTCCAAGTCTGACTATAGGCCTGTGCCATAAGTCGCATGTAAAATCATCTCTTCGGAACATGAGGCAGGCCCACCTAAGAGAATGGTTCCTATCCACTAGGGTTGTAAATGCTTGTTTTTTTTAAACTTTCCAATTACATTCTGAAACAATTCTGACATCAAATTCTTTGTTTGACTTAAAGAAAAAGAACACATCAAAACAAACATTGAACGAGATGGTTAAATCACAAACCCTTTGAATTAATGTATAATTGTGAAAGAAGCCTTATGTTTGCACTCCTTGAAAGGATTTATCCTTAAGAGGTTTCTGAATATTCCATCTTTTATTTCAGGTTGCATTGATCAAAGTAAACATTTGGTAACTATGGCTTGGGTGTTGTGATTTCACAACTTGAGCTATAGACATTCATGTCACATACAATCCATGCTTTTGATTCAGTAAAGTGTCGTTCTATCATTTTCCATACTAAAAAACACAGAGGAAACAAACACACAGAAATTACAAACTACCATTCCAGCTCACAGTCTTGAACATTTTATTGACACTTAGGGGAAAACAAACTGAAGTTGTTTATAGGGTTATTATTCGAACAAAGAAATTGAAAAACAAAATAGGTCACAGGGTCTCATATCCATTATTCCCATACTACTTATTTGAAATCAAAATCAAACAAAACACTAGGATCATTCCTTCACTCAAACGTCTATGATATCAAACAATTACTTGGGACTCACAGATAGTACAAGTAAGCTTTCCTACAACATATCCTCTAGATAAGGAAGTAAAATATTGACCCTAGTCCTTCAAAAAAAATATTTCCACAAGGTAGCTACATTCTAAAACAACACTAAAACCTTTGGGTCTTGAGCTTCATAGTAGCCATCTCACAATACCAATATTACACCTTATGCCCATCTGGCGACCAACTGCTCCTGTTCAACAACTAGGCCTTGTGGCACCAATCCTTCAACCTAGTCTCACATACATTGAAGGTGCATAAATTGAAATCATAAGCATTTTGAGAACCTTTATATTTGAGAAAAACAAAACACCCCATTAGTTTCTCACCGCATCAATCATCTTAGATGAAGAGGAAGAAAAAGTAGACCTAGCAGCTAGAAGACCCATATTACCACCTCTTGCATGGAAATATGTACGATCTTCTTGGAAATATAAACCGAGTGACCTTATGATAGGGTATTGAGCACCATAATGTCCCCAAAACATGTCGATATATTACCCAAATTACTCTTATCAAGGGTCACAACATCAACTAGGGCAACAACATTAAGGGTTTCAAAACTACCATTAAGTAATAAATCCAAAACATCAAATTTCCCTAGATAAAATTGAGAGATATCTTAAACGAAATCAAAATCCGAGGTATCACCAATTCCATGCACAACGTCAAAACATTACATATCCACAACAAATGGACATCATTCCACGAACACCTCAATATCTACATCAACAACACTTCCAATATCCACAGTATCAAGAAGTTCCACAACACCAAGGTGTACCTCAAGTGCAATATCAAAATATACCTGAAACACATTATCAAGGAGTTTCACAAAATCAAGAGAAAAACAATCAAGAAAAGCCACAAATGAAAAATTACCAAACAAGAAGAAAATTCACCCCTTTGGGAGAGACTTTAGAGGTAACCATGCATGAACTAGTACAACAAGAACTTATCAAAATCAACGATAGTCCAACTTATGGTGAACCAAAATTTAAACTCCCTTGGTATAACAAGTACGAACAATGTGAGTTCCACAAAACCAAGGGTTACACAATGAACATATGTGCTACAATCAAAAATATAATCCAAGACCTTATTGATCAAGGAGAAATAGCTATTAACCTTCGAGGGCCAACTACCAATGACGAAGTCTCAACCTCAATAGTTGAAAACAATGATCAAGAGCTATCTATCACTGATCACATAGCCAATGTCTCTACATCATCCAATGAGCAAGAGGACATAAATCAAGAATTTAATCCCAAGCATGATCAAACTCAATCACCCAAGTCTAGCAATGATTTATTCCATGATATATTGACATCATCCAACCTAATGACAATACATATTGATGATCAAGAGACTCTTAATCCAACATTTATGCCCAATGTAGAAAATCTAATCCAAGAGCTATCACCCATATGCCCACATTTTGAGGAAATCCAAGGATCCTTTACAAGCAATCCCTTCGTTGAAATTGATCCATGTCAGGAATGTGATCCAAAGAATATCAAAGATAAAACCACACAAAGTCAAGATCAAGAAACCTTACCATCAAAATATTACAATGACTTGGTAGATATCTTCCAAGACATCCAAGGTTTTCCAAAAGAAGAACAAATCCATATGCCGAGCACACATACATCTACCCATGAGATGCTTTCTCCTAATGGACATGTAGATGATCTTCATCCAAAACAAGAGTCTCATACTCTTGATGAAATTACCAAGGAACAAGAGTCACCTACTCTTAACATCTTTACACATGATCAAAGCATAGAAAAATCTATAGAAATATCAAAAATTGATCAAGAAGAAGCATTAAAATAAAAAACATCCTCTAGGAAGGTCGAAGACATCGAGCATGAAAATATGGAGCACACTATCCTAAAATCAGCAAGGATAACTAGCAATCCTGAGCAACAAAGCATTGGGTACACAACAGTCAAAGAAGCACTGATATATCCTGAAGAACCATCAAACTATGATATTTCATAGGATCAAGCTGAAAATATAAATCAACAAGTTATCCCACATATGAAGGATCCTATTAGTGAAGAAGCTATCACATTTAAAGATCCACAACAGAGCAGAGAAGGATTAGCTTCTTGTTTCCAAGGTAAGACATATCCTATTGCAAATAAAAATTCTCAATGGATGCATTATCAAGACAAAGGACTAGGCCTACATGAATAGGGTATCCTAGCACCAGTGTAGATTATTGGCAATCCTTAGAATCAAGGCCTTGGTTATTCAGTAATTAAGGGATCTAAACATATTATGGATGCCTCTATAATACTGGGGGAAACTTTATCTAATGCAAGCATCAACATAGAGAGTGCGAAGAGTCCTTATGATGAAATTGCTACCAATGCTACAACTAGCCATGTCACAAATAGTCATCCATGTATTTTTCCACCCTCTCATTGGGACCAACAATAAGAGAAAAATATATACCCAAGAATGAAACAAGTCATTGAAGCAAAATAATCATCAAAACAAAATGGACAAAGCAAATACCAATGGATACAAAATCAAAATAAAGAAAATCATCCCTATGAAACTCCATTAGTCAAAGAACCTATGGGGCAAAATAAAAAGGGAGGTTCATCCATCAAAGAAGTCCAACAATGCAAAAGAAAGCTTCAAGAGTGACCTACAAGGTATACCAAGACGTTGATCCCAATCGAATCTCCATATCCACCCATCATTTCTCATCCCAAGTTTGGAGAGTTAAAGATTCCAAACTGTCGACCAATCCATCTAAAAATCATATCCCTCAATGCATTTCACCATCCATGATATCCAAATCTCACATTGACCATGCATTGGTAGCAAATATTTATCATAAGGATTCTAAGGGAACTCTATCACGATGTGCGCATCAAGGTAAGGTTAACTCTGGTATCAACAAGGAAGATAAGAATTATCAGGGGTTACATTCAAGCACTCCTATCCTAGCAAAACAACCCCTCTAAGTAGGATATCGTTGGCACACTATGACAACAACAACAACCATATCAACACCAACAACATCTACATTAGCATCACCAGGTGGTTCAAACATGAGTATAAAATCATCACGATGATGAAAACCTGGTAAACATGCATTTTGTGTGGCATCAAAAATTTAAAAAAAACATAAAAAATCAAGAAAATTGTCAAGAGAAAAATCATCCTCTAGTGAAAACCACTATGATGGCACTTTGGACAAGTACCATGATGAAAACCTAGAAAACATGCATCATGTGTAGAATCAAGCATCTACGTGTGCCATTTCAGGTAGAAGCATCTCAGCCTATTTAGAATAAATCCAATCCATTTTATCCCAAATCCAACGTACCTTGATCTTAACAAATGTTTGGTGTACAGTTTACACTTGCTTATGAAAAACATCTTGACATGGGTCACTATCATTGATCCTATCCTATCCAACATTATTTGATCCATGAGGCATTGTCCAAAGGGGCATACTCTATCCAAACATGTTATCCTATCACAAGCTAATCCATCACCTACATTGCTAGAAACTGGGGGGCAAGTACTTACATTTTGCTTCAGAATAAATCTTGATCTATGCCTTCTAGCTCATATTGTGATCTAGGAATTGTCTAAACAAACAGGGTGTGCCACATGGTACCCTTCCCAATTTGTACCATCAACAAGGTGTACCACCAAAGCACTATCAAGGTAATGTTTGAAACAATTCATCCCAACAACAAGGTGTACCACCAACACACTACTAAGGTAACCTTCAAAGATACCAACAATGTGGATTATTCCTTCACTCAAAAATTCTAATATATCAACAATTGCTTGAACCTCACGGCTAGTTCAAGTAAACTTTTCCGCAACATATCCTCTAGAAAAAAAAAGTGAAATATCAATCCAAGTTGTCAACATCATACACCCCAGGCAAGAGCGTAAAAATCCAAAAAAATGGAAAAAGGATAAAAAAGAAAAAAAATCAAAAAGCAAGAAAACGATTCATCCCAACAACAAGGTGTACCACCAACGCACTACCCAGGTAACCTTCAAAGATACCAACAACGTGGATTTTTCTCACTCGAAAATTCTAAGATATCAATAGTTTTTTGAACCCCACAACTAGTTCAAGTAAGCTTTTCCACAACATATCCTCTAGAAAAATAAAGTGAAATATCAATCCACGTTTTCAGTATCTTATACCCCAGGCAAGAGGAAAAAAAACCAAAAAAAATCAAAGACACCAATAACATGGATTATTCCTTCACCCACACTTCTAAGATATCAACAGTTCCTTGAACCTCACAGCTAGTTCAAGTAAGCTTTTCTGCAACATATCCTCTAGAAAGACATAGTGAAATATCAATCCAAGTTTTCAGTATCTTATACCCTAGGCAAAAGGGTAAAAATCCAAAAAACATCAAAAAACAACAAAAGATCAATTTTTTTTAAAAAACATCAAAAATAAAACATCGTTGGATTATTCCTTCACTCAAACAATCTACGATATCAAAAGTTGCTTGAACCTCACAGCTAGTTCAAGTAGATTTCCTGCAACATATCCTCTAGACACAAAAGTGGAATATCAATCTAGATTATCAATGTTGTTTAACCAAAAACAGTTTATGCTTTGAGTCAAATGATCAAACTATGTGGTATTTGCGTGTACAACATAGGAAAGGCTTATTAGTCCCCAAGACCCTAGGTCAGTCCCCTTAGGTTTATAACATGGTTTATTTCAACTTAGTCAAAAAATACAAAATCCAAAAACATTCACAAAATAGAAAGAGGTAAAAAACACACAAACCAAGTGAACTATGAGCCTTTGCGTGTACAACATAGGCAAGAATTATCTTTGATGAGCCCCCAAGGCCCTAGGTTAGTCCCCTGAAAACAACAAAAACATCATAAAAACTTAGAAATATCAAAAAGACCCATCCTGTCCATCAAAATACACAATAAAATGTCACCCATAATAAACAAATCATCGTACTAATCCTTTGACAAAACAAACAAACAAACAAAGCAAACATCAAAAGCTAGAACCTTCAAGAAAACAATCACAAAGAATTGGATCACAAAAAAGACTGAAACAAAGCCAAGTATCAACTACGTATCTTTTTGACAAGTCCCAACAACATCCCGAGATATGCCTTAACGGATTTGTTCCTATGATAGACATGATGAACACTGAATAATAGCCCCACTCCAAACAAATATGGCAAGTGATACTGCAACATTGTTTTATCTTTTTATAGTCTTATCTTTTTGATTCATTTTATTGACTCATTCCCATGGTCTCTCGAGAATGTCCATAAGGATTTAGAGAAGAAGGAACGGGGGCAATTGAGCATCATTTCAGTTTTCTATTTGTAAGATAATTTTGTAAAACTACCATGGTGAATACTTGCTTTATTGAGTGTATGAAAGTTGTGTTGAAACGATTTGTGTAATAGTTGCATGTTAGGTATTCCATACCTCTTTATGCAAATGGTCTGAAATTCACATAGTAGTTGCATGTTAGGTATTTCATACCTCTTTGTGTAAATGGTCTAAAATTTGTGTAGCATTTTCATGTTAGGTGTCCTATACCTCTCTATGTGAATGGACCAAATTTTTTTTAATACAACCCAAATATATTCTTTAAACAATTTTTCGTATGTCTGGTATGAGCAAAAATACTCTTTGTTTGTAGAGTCAAAGTCCACACAATGGATACAAAGTCACCTTGGTCATTAATACCCTAGTGCATTGTATCTGTTTGCTACATCAAACAAGATTTTTCAAAACTACGAAGCCTCCAAGTAAAGAAAAAGCAACTCATCAACTACTAACAACATCACATTTCTATCTATCATCAAAAATTTCTTCTAACTAACATCCATCATATATCAACATCATACGAACATCATATATCACAATGGTATATTGATCACCCATAATAAAACATCATATGATACAAAGTATGATCCATCCATCCCTATCATATGCATACATCATCATACATCATCATCCATGAACATATAAAATGAGCTGAATTGAAGAAGGTATATCAACATCATACATCTCACATATATCATCAACATCAAAAAAAGGGAGAATTTCATAGCACATCATCATCAGTGAAACAAAGTGTGATAGGATAATACAAAATGATACATATATACGAGGCCTCGACTGGGCCAATGAATATATATACATAAATCATGTCTACAATATGTCTCTAAACAACAACATAATAAAGATAAACTACACTGCCTAGCAAAAAGGTAAACACTCTATAGACCAGGTTGTGGACCATCATTTGGATATGGTTGTCTAACAAAATAACCACCTGCAATCATTTTAACCCACAATGTTAGGGTTTCACTCTAAATAGGTAAAGTGGCACAAAATAACACAACACATGATGACAAACACATGCCAGGGTTCTGAGCAAATGCTAAAGTCAAATGCAACAAGAAAAGTCAAATGTAAGGTTTTAGGTCAAATGCGAGCATTTCGAGGTCAAGTGTGAGCTTCCTGACCTAGAAAATGCAAGCTCACGACGCTAATGGAAAGTTTAACTTTAGAAAAACTGAAAACCATCTACACTATTGCAAAGATCAGGAAATTCTACCCCATTAAAAAAAAGCATTGAAAAATACTTTTGTATGACCAAGATATGGTTGTTTGAAGATAGGGAAAATGCTTAGAAAATAGAAAGCAAGTGTGAGGTTTTCAGGCAAGTGTGAGATTTTCAGTCAAAGGCGAGGAAACAAGGGAAATATTCTTAGTCAAGTGTGAGGTTCTTGGTCAAAGGCTAGGTTTCAGGCTCCATAGCAAGCAAAAGCGAGGTTTTATGTCAAAGGCGAGCTTGCAAAACAAGTGCATGAAACAAAGGTGAGGTTTTAAGTCAAGAGTGAGGTTTAATGTCAAGGGTGAGGGTTTTAAGGTCAAGTGCGAGGTTCTAACCTAGCAAATGCAAGGAAAATGATGCAAATTCTCATAAATCACTAGAACTTCGCTTTTGACTCAAGAAACTTTATACACACATAACAAGAATGAAACAAGATGAAAGTGAAAAGCGAGAAGGTACATACAAGGCTACCGACACCTGAAGGCCGTCCAACCTCCCGAACAAGCTCGGAATGATGTGGGGCTCCCTCAAATCTTGACATTGCTCCTCAAAAACTGACAAAATGGGAAATCCATAGACGCGAATTAGCTATAGGGTCAAAGCACAAATGAGCTAACTAGAGGACTAATTGCCTATATTAAACCTCAAGAAACCCTAATTTATACTTAGGGAACCTTCCTAATTTCAAATTAGAAGCTCATAGAAACATCAGAACGAGGGACCTATACATCTAATTTATCGACTTAAACACATTGGAATTGAAATAGAATAGAGTCGTGAGCCTGACCTCAAAACTTGAAATTTTTGGCCAACCTCTCGAGGGGGAAACATAGAGTCTTACCATCATTCCACAAAAAACTAGGGCACAGTGGGGCATAATTTTTTTTTCAAAAAAATTGATCTTTAAAGAAGAATCTTTGAAACAAAGCAACCAATACTTTGTATCAATGAGAGGGAAAATGTAGACATATAAAATAGACCTAACACCTATCATACACCCTAAACAACATCGAACAACTTCCCATACCAACCCGTAGTGTATCAGAACATCTCAAAACACCTCAGAATCATCTCGGAACATCTCAGAATCATCCTGAAATGTCTCAGAACATCACATAACATTCCTGGAACATCTCAGAATCATCCTGAATCATCTAGGAACATCTCAAAACATCTCAGAACATCACGAAACATCTCAGAATCATCCCACAATCTCAGAATCATCACACAACATCAAACAACATCCAAAACCCTATTTTCCTCTATTAATTGAATAAAACAACATTATTTAATTAATTCACTTTTTCATCATTCTTGACAAATTAAATAAATTTTGTTTATTTAATAAAGTCCTGAAAACCCTATTTTTCTATTAATTGAATAATGCAACATTATTTAGTTAATTCACTTTTTCATCATTCTTGACAAATTAAATAAATCTCATTTATTTAATGAAGTCTTAAAACCCAAATTCTACTATTAATTGGATAATACGACATTATTTAATTAATTCACATTTCATCATTTCAAAAAATTAAATAGATTACATTTATTTAATAAATTCGTAATCTAATCTTATTTTGTCCTGATTGATTAAATAATGCCAATTATTTAATTACGCCATTAATTCACCTTATTCCCCTAAGTTAATTAAATTATTAAATCATAATAATTTAATTACGACACTTTCCCTCCAAAATTTGAATAATCAAATCAATTATCAAAAATCAAATCAAACTAATGCAACTCTATTTGCAAAAGTCAAACTTGATTTGCACGTTCAAATCCAAAAAGGAATTAATTAATTAAATCAATTAATTCATAATTCCTCACCCACTTTCTAATTGAGCAAATTATGCTTGCTAACTAAGCAATCTAATTTGCTAACTAAGTAATCCAATTTGCTAACTCAACCATCTAATTCCTAACTCAACCATCAAATCCTGACTGATCAATCAAATCCTAACTGATCAATCTAAATCCTGACTAGCCAATCTATTCCTCAATCACACAAATTGTACAATCAACTTTGCACAATCTTCTCATGTCTAAATCCTCTAAACACCTTTTGACCATTGATCTAGATATTCTCCAACATGATCTTGATCGTCGATTCAAAATCTCTTTTTCTATATAACAAACCTCTCTCCTCACAAATAAGGATCAGAGAATCAACATACCTTATGCAATGAAGTGTTGTCACAATCACCATTGATAGAGCTTCAACCTTTTTCGATCAACATCAAGCACTCATTCATCAAGCTTTTCACGAACTATGGAGGCTTCGCAGTGATAAGACCAATCCAACATTAAGCGAATACACTCCACTATGGGATGGTAACACTTTTTTTTTTTGCATTCATTTTAGTAATCATATATTTCCTAATTGTTTTTTCAATTGCTTAGTTTCATTTCGTATGTGTAGGATTAGATCTTAGATTAATGTGTTTGATCTTAGCTTATATTTCTCATTTCAAGCACGTTTTGATCTTTCTTTTCATCTAATGATTCTTCCCCATCACACAAGTATATATATGTATACACTTTGTCTATATATTTCAATCGATGAGATTGGGGTTATATGTGTCAAACCACGTGGTCGATCTTTTCAATTGATAGGAAGATGGGGTTATTGTTTATGACTCCCTTGAGATAGTCTTAAACATTTGAGTGATGATGCTAGATGCATTTTGATAAGGTGTGTTATTTGAATGATTATGATTGAGTTCCTATGTGTGTATGGGTACGTATATATGTATATTAATTATATGTGTATACATGTATTGTCTGTGACACACACATAATTTAATGTGTGAGTAATCGATCGTCATATGTATATGTATATATATAAATGTTGATACATATACGGGTTGACATATTGAAAGGTGAGGTAACATGTATTTATATGTATATATACATTAATGGAAATATATATATATATATACATATATGTACATATACATAATATATATACAAATACATAAATGGTTATATATATATATCTGAATTATATAGGTGAATATATATTTATATATATATTGTAATTAAGGTATTTGAATATTGACTTATGATTTTAATATGAAAAATTATATAAATGTTAATATATATATATAGTTTTTATACTAGTAATAATGTAAAGTAGGTATAGGCACATAGATAGTGCAACCTTATGTTAAGCAAGCTAGTATAAAAGTAGCCATGAAAGTATACATGTTGTGCATGAAATATAAGCGCTTAAGTATAATTAGTGCAGTTCATATAAAGGTGAAAGGCTCATATAAGAGCCAGTGTTATACTATTATAATGCTACAAATATAATGTGCTAAGGAATCAACAATACCACCAATGCAAAATAAGTATAGTCGTTGCCTTAAAAGTATTTGGTTAGTTTGAAATCACTCATAGCATATCGAGTTGGCTTTATATTGAAAATGATTCATAGCACTGCAAACATGGGGATTATAGTGTTGCCTTTAATGCATTACAATCTACGTGTGAACATAGTGAATACTAAGTCTTAAGCCAATGCATAATTCTTGGACCAACGCTTGGCATAACTTATGGTAACATTGCAACCAATGCATAAAGAGATTTGGACCAGGTCAACCAAAGTGAAAGGAATGTATGAGTATGTTGTTGTGTAAAGAATTTAATGGAGAAGTTAAAATAGTTTGTGAGCTATTTGAATAAGTCAGACCAATGCTAGAATATGTGGCGCCAACTTTGAAAGGTGGTGCCAATCTGTAGAATATGCAATGCTTAAGAATTTTGTTGAATTTGCATAAGAATGATATTAGTTTGTGAGACTTAGTCAAGTGGAAACTTGGCATCAATATGTGAAGGAATTCAAATTAGGAAACTTATTTTGAGCTTGTTGTCCCATATATCAAGTCGACTTAGCCATTTAAATGGTAAGAACTGTGATGTGTTGCAAACCTATGAGTTAGCTTGGGGAGTCGTTGCATGAGGATAGAAAGGTGGTGGTAATATTAACTTGTTTGTAGTTGTGGATTGCTCACAATTTAGTATAAATAGAGGTGGTCATTCTACCAATTTCTACACTTGTCATTCTGATTATCTTGATGCTATTTTGCTGTGATTTCTAAGTTAGTGAGTTGAGAGCTTGTGAGTTGAGAGTTGTTTTGATATTTCGTTTCAATGAACTATTGAGAGATTAGAGAGAAGTTAGAAAAGGGAAATTAAGTGGATCTTGGAGGAAGTATCAAGTGAGCTAGAGGATTTGAGCGAGGAGGGACGTTTAACCAATTGGAGCTTTTATACAGGCATGCTAGTTTCCATACCCTTGTCATTTAAGTTGGAAAGGTTAAATAGTTTTGATTACTATGTTGGAAATGAATGGTTTTGAGTATGTTGTGTTGCTTGTACATGCTTGCATGTTTCTTGGTTGTTTATTATGTTGGGGAAACCTATCATATTGGTTTATACTTATATAGGTGTGTATGTACCCTATATATGGGAGGTTGTATGAATGCAATGTATTTATATTACATGTAGTATGTCTATACTTGATAGAGTACTTTTGATTCCTTGAAAGTAGGAAGAAAGTATTATCCCTAGGGTAAGGGTATAAACTTGATGGTTATTTTAATATTCAACAATAGGATTGATAAAATCTATTATATGATTATGTTATTTTGATTAAGGGTTTATTCTTTTTCACAGAATTCAAGAGGACATATGTTTCAGCAACCCAAAGCCTATTGAAGACAACTGAGAGGGGGGGTGAATTAGTTGTAGCAAATTAAAACATCAAAACCCTCAACAATAACTAGATCCACATGCATTCATCAAACCCTTATTCTGTTAATGAGATTAAACATGAAATGTAGATAATAGAAACTGAAATAACAACACCATACACAATAGAACACTAGATTTACATGGAAAGCCCAATGAGGGAAAAACCACAGTGAGGATTAGCTCACAATATAAGTAATTGCAAAATTGGTACAAGGGCTCACTGTCAGAATAAGACACATTGTCCAAAAGGGCTTGTAGCCACAAAAAGAAATACAAGAAGATAGAAGAGAAATGTTACACAAATAATAACTTCTCAATACAACATGGAATCCACCACAAATTCTCCAACAATATCACAGCCTTGCATGAAATATTCTAGACACCTTCATCTCACTTCCTTCAAGAATCCAATACTTGAAATTCACACTACTCTGCTCAAATTCACATCACACACATCATTCACATCGATATCACATCTATCTTGCTTCTCTCTTGCATCTCACAACATCATTACTCTTATTTATATCAACCTCTACCTTGAAAATGTTCTCCAAGGTTGAAAACTATCTGTTATGCTTACAAATTCAAATTAGTTTGGTACCTAAACATTCCTACGGTGGATAGGAATGAAGGAGACCTACATAAATCGTTAATTAGGACACAAATAGATCCCAACACATCTCAACACACTTTCACAATCTCCACATGTAGTTTCAACACAAGGTTGACCAATACCCATGCTAAACACCATAAACATTAAGTACATGCTTCCTTAAATCAATCTGAAACTTCCAAATAACAAAATTCACTTAAACCCAATCTAGAATAATCTTCGAACTACTTGAAATCCATCAAACACTTCATCCAAACTCACATCATACAAATAATTTAGCTCAGGACAATTGGTAAACCTTATTCGCACACTGACATATGAAACTCACTTTGTATTGTACCAAATCAAGTAAAACATTGAATACAAAAAGATAAAAGCAATATAAGAAGCTTCCCAACTCTGCACAACCTAAATCCAAACTACGAAGAAACACAGAGCAAATACATTTCTCCTAGGCCACATAAAACATTACTAAAAAATTGGTTCACACACTAGTGAAAATATCTCACTCTATACAACTATCTAGAAAATCAAATTCTAAATATAACAACCTCTTACATCCTTGAACAACATATCAGATCTGCATAGGCATAGCATCAACATAGAAGAAACACATAGCACAATACCATAGCACACTCTGAACACTTGCACAACATTGTTTACATTGTTTATCAAACTTTCTCAAAAGCATTTGGAAACCAAGTACCAGAGACATCATCTCAGCTCATTATTTTATTCCAACTCATCTTCATACATTGCAACAAAAAGATAGCTCCATGTACTCACAACACTTCCTCAATATCTCAACTACACATGCACAACCTAAAATAACTTGTTCTCCTCTTTTTCACAATTTTCTCAATATCCTCGACATATTCATCACGCAAAAACTTCCTTAACACACATTTGACATCAATGACAACACTAGTCAGTAGACTTCCTATTGACATCAATGACAACACCTTCATACTTGCAACAATCTCCCCCTTTCTCATCGATGGCAACACAAGATGTGAAAAACCATTAAAGACAACATACACACTCTTCTCTTTTTTTGATTAGATAGCCCACACAACATTCCTGCACTCTCTCCTCATTACAAGATTCTCTCCTCCTTTTTACAATAATGAATAAACAATATACACAAATTTTTCACATGATTCCCTCTCCCCCTGAGTAGGTGAAATTTTTCACATGATTCTCTCTCCCCCTTTGACATGTCAATGGAAAAAATAACGTTTTTCATTGTTCTCCCCCTTTGACACTAAACCAAAATACTTGCTCTAAATACTCCCACTTAGGAGTACACCCAATTTGATCTGCAACGATGACAACATTCCTTACTACAACAATGACAAGTTACACGACACTACCTACTCTCCTGAGAGATAGCCACCAACATCAATCCATAAAAAAAAGAGATCCATAGATCCAATATATTGATGCATCTCCATATGCATCTAGTTAAAAGAAGGAGAGGCAATAACCCCCAACCTCTCCCGAAGATACTCAAAAGTATCCTTAGAAAGAGCCTTAGTAAATATGTTAGCAACCTGATCCATTGTAGGTACATAGTCAAGCTTCACCTCATTCTCCATAAAATTCTCTCTCAGAAAGTGATACCTAATTGATATATTCTTTTTCCTTGAATGCATCACTATATTCTTTTAAATGTTAATTGCACTTGTATTATCAAAAATGATAGCAATAGGCTCATCATACACTACTTTGATATCCTTCAATGTTTGTCTCATCCATAATACCTATGTATAGCATGATACTGCTGCAATATATTTATCCTCTATAGTAGATAAAGAAATTGAATCTTGCTTCTTACTCAACCATGACACCAATCTACACCCAAGAAAGAATGCACCACCACTTATACTTTTTCTGTCATCAACACATCTAGCCCAATATGCATCTATATAAGTATTTAATGTGAAATTAGTATCCTTAGGATGCCACAAGGCATAATCCAAAGTGCCTTTTAAATATTTGAATATCCTATTCACAACTGCAACTTTTGTTTCTTTAAGATTTTAAAATATAGCCATAAGACAAACTACATGCATGATATTTGGTCTAGAAGCAGTTAGATACAACAACCCACCAATCATAGATCTATATTTTCTCTAATCAGCCTTAGGTGAATCATCATCTTTGCTCAATTTACAACCAGTCACCATAGGAATGCATACCGGTTTGGAGTTATCCATTCCAAACTTCTTCAACATCTCTTTGACATACTTAGACTATGCAATGGAAATCCCTTTATCTATTTGATTGATTTGTAGCCCAAGGAAGAAATTCATCTCCCCAAATATTGACATTTCAAACTCTTTCTGCATCTCTTCAGCAAATTTCTTACACATAGCTTCATTTCCTGCAAAGATAATATCATCCACATACACAACCATTATCAATATTTTGTCTTCCTTTATTTTGAAGTAAAGATTACTATCTACAATACCTTTATTGAATCCTTGTTGTATCACATATCTATCCAACCTTGCATTCAAAGCTCTAGGAGCTTGCTTCAATCCATACAATTCCTTTTTCAGTCTACACACCATATCCGATTGATCTGACAACTGAAATCCTTCTAGTTGTTCTATGTAAACCTCTTCTTCCAATTCACCATTCAGGAAAGTAGACTTCACATCCATCTGATAAAATTTAAAATATTTATGTATTGCAAATGCCAAAAACATTCTAATAGCTTCCATCCTATCCATAGGGGAAAATTTCTTCAAAGTCTATTCCTTTCACTTGTGAGTAACCCTTACACACAAGTCTTGCTTTATTTCTTACTACTTCTCCATTCTCATTCAACTTGTTTTTAATACCCACTTAGTTCCAATTATGTTCTTATTTTCCGGTCTAGGAACCAATTCCCAAGTCTAATTCTTCTCAATTTGCATAAGTTCTTCTATTTCCTTCATCCAATTTTCATCTTTACATGCCTCATTCACCGTCTTAGGTTCAAATTTAGAAAGTAAACACAGATTTACCACAACTTCAACAACTTTGCTTCTTGTCAATACTCATTTTATTTTGTCTCCAATGATCTATTCTTCAGAATGATTCTTTTACACATACTTAGGGGTTTTAGGGGTGTTCTTCAGAGCTTCTTCCTCTTCATTCTACACTTCTTTTTCATCATCTTTTTCTTCTTCTTCTTTGTAGTCAGGTTCATCTAACACATATCCATCCACTGCAATTGAATTTTGCAAGTTTTTATCAACCTTCACATTTGCACTTTCAATTATCTTTCTTAAACTTTTGTTGTGAAATTTGTAAGATTTTCTTTTAGTAGAATATCCAAGGAAGATACCTTCATTAGACCTTGCATCAAACTTTCCTAAGTTCTCTTCTTCTCTTTTGATGTAACATTCACTTCCAAATACTCTAAAGTACTTCACAGTAGGAATTCTTCCATACTATAACTCATAGGGAGTCTTCATGCTGTTAGCTTTAGCTTGAACTCTGTTAAGTATGTAAACAATAGTATGAATTGCTTCTCTCCAGTAGACTTCCAGTAGATTTGCATCTTTCATCATAGTCCTAGCAACTTCTTGAATAGTTTGGTTTTTCCTCTCAACCACTCTATTCTACTGAGGAGTTCTAGGGGCAGACAAGTGCCTCTTTATTCCACACACTTCACAAAACATGTTAAACTAATTGAAGGTGAATTCACCACCTCTGTCAGACCTCAAAATTTTATTTTTAGATCCATTTCATTCTCAACTATAGCTTTAAATTCCTTGAATTTATCTAGTACATTAGATTTTTCTCTAAGAAAAGTAACCCATGCCATTCTAGAATAATCATCAATCAAAAGCATGAACTCTCACCTTGAATACTTCTCACCCTTGTAGGTCCAAAAATATTTGTATGTACTAATTCTAGTAGCCCAGTAGCAGATTGTTCCTTTCCTTTGAAACTACTCGTTTGTTTTCCAAACTGATAATTCTCACAAACAACATTGATAGGCTTTGTGATTCTTGATAGGTCTCTCACTGCATGTACTGAACTAATTCCCACCAAATTATAAAAATTCATGTCACATATCCTTTGGTTCCATAACCAACTATCATTCATCTGAGACATAAAGCAATGACCATCAACACCCTTAAGTTGATAGATGTTTCCATCAGTCCTTTTTCCAATAGCAATCATAGTTCCAGACCCTATTTTGATCTCACATGTTTTATCCTTAAACACAAGATTATATCCTTTTCTACACATTTTTCCAATACTCAAAAGATTATGCCTTAAAACCTTAACATAGTAAACATTATCAGTATTATGCTTGCCATCAAAACTGATTGAACCTATTCCACAAATCTTAGCTCCTGAATCACCTCCAAATTTAACTAATCCTCCATCATACATTTCAAGTTTAACAAAATTGCTTTTGTCTCTAGTCATGTGATTAGAACAACCACTATCAACAACCCAATAATTCTTATCTTCTTTAACATGAAAATAAAAAACCAAAGTACCTTCAACCTTCTCCGGATCACTTTCCTTCACACAACTTTTAGGGTTAGCAGAATTAGATTCTTCTTTTATAGCCAAGAACAAGCATTCATTATCATCAAAATCTCCATAATCATATTCATCATTAGAAATACCAACATCTTCTCTAACATAGTAAGCTCTTTTAATCATCTTTCCTTTATTCCCCTTATTCTTATTTTTGCAACTCTTTTTGGACATCTTGAAGCATAATGACCTATTTCACCACAACTAAAACATTTGAAAGGTAGTTTCATTTTGTACTTACTGGTGCCCTTTTTCAACCTTCTAAAAAAAATTTATTCCACATCATCAAGATCATCTCCATCTGAATCTTCAATATTTTTTGATTTTCCAGTCTTAAAAGCAGTCTCCACTTTTGTACCATTTTTCAAACCAAGATTTCTCATCTCAAATGAGGTTAGTGTACCTATCAACTGATCTCTAGAATAAGTTTTAAAATTTGCAACCTCTTTAATATCAGATACCTTTTCACTATATGAATCGGGAAGAGTTCTAAAAAAATTCTTTACCACCCTAGGTTCTTTAACTTGTGCACCAAGACCTCTCATAGAACTTACTAGTTCATCGACCCTCTGCATGTAGGTTGTAATTGTTTCATCTCCATACATTTTCATAGTCTCAAATTGTGCCTTCAGATTCTACAACTTTGCTTGTTTGATCTTTTCATCTCCTTCATAAATAATTTCAAGCTTATCCCAAACTTCTTTAGCAGTCTTAATATTCATAACTTTAACCAATTCAAAATTTGAAAGACTATTTGTAATAATAAATTTTTCCTTAGCATTTACCTCATGTGCCTTGATCTCATCACTTGTGCTCAAACCGTTTGTAGGTGAAGTCTATGTATTCTTATAAGTCTTTTCAATATAATATCCATGACATGCCAGATATCCTTCCATCTTTGTCTTCCAGAATGCATAATCTGTTCCATCAAATCTAGGGTAATCAATTTGCTTTTCCATCCCATATCTACCTTAAGTGGTTAAGCTCTTCTCCAAGGAACCTTTCTCTGATACCAATTTTTGAAGACAACTGAGAGGGGGGGGTGAATCAGTTGTAGAAAATTAAAACATCAAAACCCTCAATAGTAACCAGATCTACATGCATTCATCAAACCCTTATTCTATTAATGAGATTAACCATGAAATGAAAATAAAAAAAATTGAAATAACAAAACCACACACATGAGAACACTAGATTTACATGGAAAACCCAATGAGGGAAAAACCATGGTGAGGATTAGCTCACAATATAAGTAATTGAAAAACTGATACAAGGGCTCACTACTAGAATAGGACACACTGTCCAAAAGGGGTTGCATCTAGGGCTCAGTTCCACAGAAAGAAATACAAGAAGATAGAAGAGAAATGTTACACAGAGAAGAACCTCTCAATGCAACATGAAATCCACCACAAATGCTCCAACAATCTCACAACCCTACATGAAAGATTTCAGACACCTTCAACTCACTACCTTCAGGAATCCAATACTTGAAATTCATACTGCTTTGCTCAAATTTGCATCACACACATCACTTCCATCGATCTCACATCTATCTTGCTTCTCTTGCATCTCACATCATTACTCGTATTTATATCATCACCTACCTTGAAAACCTTCTACAAGGTTGACAACTATCTGTTATGCTTAAATCCTTAATTAGGGCCCAAATAGATCCCAACACATCTCAACACACTTTCACAAGCCTCTCATGTATTGTTAACACAAGGTCGACCAATACCCGTGCTAAACACCATAAACATTAAGTACACACTTCATTAAATCAATCCAAAACTTTTAGACAACAAAATTCACTTAAACTATACCTAGAATAATCTTCGAACTACTTGAGATACATCAAACACTTCATCCAAACTCGCATCATACAAATACTTTAGCTCAGGAAAATTCATAAACCTTATTTACACACTGGCATATGAAACTCACTTTGTATTGTACCAAATGAAGTAAAACCTTGAATACAGAAAGATAAAAACAATATACTTCCCAAATCTGCACAACCTGAAGACAAACTGTGGAGAAATTCAGAGCAAATACATTTCTCCCAAGCCACATAAAACATTATTGAAAAACTAGTTCACATACTGGTGAAAATATCTCACTCTGTACAATGATCCAGAAACTCAAATTCTGATTACAAAAACCTTTGACATCCTTGAACAATTTATCAGATCTGCACAAGCATAACATCAACATAGAAGAAATGCAAAGCACAATATCGGAGCACACTCTGAACACTTGCACAAAACTCTTTACTCTGTTTATCAAATTTTCTCAAAAGCACTTGGAAACCAAGTACCAGAGACATCATCTCAGCTCATTACTTCATTCCAACTCATCTTCAGACACTGCAACAAAAAGATAGCTCCATGTACTCACAACACTTCCTCAATATCTCAACTACACATGGACAACCTGCAACAACCTGTTCTCCTCTTTTTGATAATTTTCTCAAATTCCTTGACATCTTCATCATGCAACAACTTCCTTAACACATAGTTGACATCAATGACTACACCAATCAACAGAGTTCCTATTGGCATCAATGACAATTCCTTCATACTTGCAACAAAGTCGTATTGAGAAGAGGACTTAAAGGTGCAAAAGCATAAACCCTTCTCAGATTAATGTCCTCTAGATTATATTCAAATATAGTGAACATTGTAAAAGTGAGAATATTTTAGGTATATGGAAAGAGAGCTTTTGTGATTTTCTTATGATCACTTGATCTTTACCTCACTTTCAATTCAAACCCTAGGTTGAGAATAACCTATTTGGTTGGGTTGTTTATTTGATCATTTATGGAAGCAAATAGGTAGGGATTAACCTATATGAATGGATTGACCATTTTATTGTTGTTTATATCTTTGATTGAGGTTATTTATTGTTGAATTTTATATTTTTGATGGAAATCATTTATTGAAGAGATTATACTTTTGATGGGATTCATTTATTGTTGATATACTCTTGAATAGAGACATTTATTGTTGAGATTATAGTTTTTGAAATAAATTCATTTGATGTTGTGACATTATGAATATCATAACGGTTGAATAGGTTATTCCTAGGGTTTATGTGATCCTTGGGAAAGGGGGATAACCTATATATTTGAGATACTTAATAGTTAAGTCACTTTGATTATGGGATGTTATGTGGGTTATTCCTAGGATTTTTATGATCCATGGGAAAGGGGGTAACCTAGGTATAGAGTATGAATGGTCATTAATCCAAATCAAGCTAGGAAGGTGTGTGAATAAGAGATGTCCACTCTAAATTCTAGGTGATGAATACTTTGGCCAAAGTACTGTAAGTAGCCACTATTTACACTGTCAGTTTCATTGTGATCCATGATTACGTACTAGGATGGGATGTTCATAGATGTAGGGGGTATCCAATGTATGATAGTTCTAGAAACGTATAAGACACAACACCAAGCTCAGAAAAGGCTATTGTTGTGAGGTTACCAAACCAATCTCTTCGTCGAAGGGTAGGACCATCTTACCAATTAGGTAGATGTGTTGGGGACCACATTAAGTCCATGGTTGGTGGAAAAACGCTTGAGTGATTCTTCTCCTCATCAGTTGGCGGCCAAGATTTGAGGGGAACTTCCTAGACTATTTGTACTTTATATAATATGGAAGCTTGTTTAAGATATGTTTGTAACTTGAATCTATCCCTATGGGAATTGTAAATATGAAATTTCATATGAAAATTATGTATCATTATTTGAATTATTGAAAGGAATTATTTTGTAAGCAATGGGAAAGTTTGAAATATGTTTCAAATGTGCATTTATTATTCAAAGCAAAAGATTTTTTTTATTTCTCTCAAAGGTTAGATGCATAAAATATTCACTTGTGGGTAAAACATAGGAAAAATTGTTGTGTAGAACATTGGGCATGTTATAGTTTCATCTTTGATGATCTAGACCATAGATAAATGATTTCATCTCTTAACTTTCTAAGTATGGTAGTGCCAAAATTTAAGGTTCACTTAACTTACGATGTAAGAATAAACGAGTGAAGCAAGGTTAGCCCTAAAGGTTATGAATTCTCAACCTTATAAGTTAATTGTAAAAATAAGTATTGTTTATTTGGGTTTCTCAAGAAATATTTCATACACCAAATATGTGTCTCTCTTAGAAGGTATTAATCCTATATATTTTAATGCTTGTAAAGAAGGATTGACTATGAAGCCTATTATTCCATTTTATTATCCCTTAATTTTATTTTATCGAATAATTTATCAAAAAGAACCCTACAATATTTATTTTAAAAAATAATAAAATTAAAATATGGTAGCCTATGTTTAAGATGATAAGAAGTTCTAAAATATCTTTTAGAACAGATTTATTTGTAAGACTTGTCAAAATGAATATACAATGTATTTTTTTGAAAAACTAATTATTATTTCTAGATTTTTAGTTTCATATACCAAATGGGTGCCTCCCTTGACAATTATTAGTCCTTTACATTAAGATATATAATGAAGTCTTGATTATGGAGTCTATTATTTTATTTTTCTATCCCTTAATCTTAATTTTAATTATGTTAAATAGTTTATTTGAAGGACCCTTAGAATAATCATTTTTCAAAAGATGATAAAATTAAGATATTGTGCAATATATTGATGATGAAAATTTGTAAATGTTCCTTTAGACTAGATTAGTTTATAGGACCAATCAAAATAAATAGACAATACATTTTCTTTAAATCCTTTCCACAAAATATAATCTTTGGTTGTTGTCAACCATAGTTATCCTCTTTTACCTTTGGACTCATTCAACCCATGTTCTTGGCTATTCTTTTATCTTTGGACTCTTTCATGTTGAATTTTCCAACAAAGAAAGTAATTTACACAACACACAAGAAAATAAGAAATAACTATATAAATAAACATAAAATACAATCAAAATAAAGCAATTCTGTATAACTCTATTAACTAGACCTGATTCCTCAACTCAATTATTAATTGTTTAGATGGTAATCTCAGTTTTTATTCAAATTCAAAAATAAAATTTCTAAAGCTTTGTTTGGTAGTCTTGATTCAAAATTTCATATAGTACTTGCCATGATTGCATATATCTATATAGTCATGTCTCATAACATTATATATTTGAGTTTGTTAGTAGGATTTTTTTCATCTTATATTTATTTTGAGACGTATAATGTAAAAAAATAATTCCCACACCCAATGCATGTATTTTACCACTCCATCATCCTATATAATTTTTGTTGTTGTGGATAAATCTCACAGACACGAGTTTGACCCTTGATCTTCAAAAAATTAAATTCAAAATTGGCCAAATCCTCCCAATTTTACAATCATTATGAGTTGACCAAACACATGTTAGCACAATTGATTGCTATGCACCTATATTTAAAGAAACTCATTTTATTCATTTCACATCCTCTTATATTAGAATATCCCTTTTCATTCTAAAGAGCAATCACTAGAAGAAAATTTTAAATTGATACGCTAAAAAGAATTAGAATCTAAATACTCATCCTATGATCATTTGTATGACTAAGGATTGTTTTTTTTACTCACTAACATGATTGTAATCATGTTCATTTTCTAGGGGTTTACCTAGGAAAATTTGTTCCCTAACAATCTGACAACCCTTTAAAGGTATTCATAAATGCCGCTAGTCTAGATAGTATAATAGATAGAGATAAATTTAGTGAACCAAAGGGCATGAATTAAAATCCAACAATGGACTGTTGGCAATACAAGGGAAGACAACTGAGAGGGGGGGTGAATAATTTGTCACAGAAATTCAAAACTTTATTCAAATTATTAACCGTATTCTCTGATCTAATTATTAACCATGAAAACATAAATCATCAACACATCAGAAACTCACATAACACCAAGATTTTTTACGTGGAAACCCTGTTAGGGGAAAAACCACGGTGGAGGTCAGTCCACAAGATTATACCTTGTTAAAAGTATAATGAAAATGAAATATGGGGAATGCACATGCATTCAGGCACACTGCCTAGAGCTCACTTCTCAAATACAAAGGAAGAAACACTGTCTTAAAAAGAGATTCAGATTAAAGCCATCCAAATTTTGAACTAAGAAAATAGCATCTGCTAATGCCTGGTTATAGTTCAAATTAAGCACATGAACACTTATTCACTCTTGTTCACACTTCTTCACAATTCTTCACACTCTGCTCTGCCTTCGAATGATTTAGAACACTATTCGCACACACACACACATTCGACATACTTCAAATGAAATGAACAATCGCTCATATATATTCGCAACATGAAATTGCATCGCTACAAGTCGGCCACAAAGAAATAATAGAATGAATATAAAATTTTTAGTGATCCAAATCTGTACCCCTAATGCCAAGCTATGAATGAACTTAGCAGGTTTGGATGTAACATGGGACTACTTTCAGATTGTGGGTGTCCTATTTGAAAGCAAACCTCTAGATTATGGGTTGGCTCCCCTTTTGATGCCACCAAACTACTAATTTCTGAGGTAAAGGGTAAGAAGTACATAAAAAATGAACATTAACTGAAAATACCTAAGGCGATACACCAAAACCAACTAGGACATGATAACAACCTATCACATGTTCAAAACAATATCATAAAACTATACTTACACAACTCATTTTCACATGCATTTCACATAAATAATTTATAAGAAGGTTTTTAAATAGGACTTTTAGAAGGAAACAAAAGGTCTCACAACTAATAGCACTATTGACTAACACAACTTATTACCTGTTAACATGCATTTTCTGCTAAACAGATGCCTAAACATGAAACAATTTTGCAAGGAAAGATAAATTTCACAAAAAAAATTGATCAATCACTAACAACATACTATGAAACATGAAATGAGAAGGTAAAATGCTCTATTTTATTAATTCAAACTTACTGTATAACAGTCCATCTAAGTTACAATATTGCTCCATGCTGAAAAATAACTCCAAAAACCAAAGCTATCACTCTGCTGGAAAGAAAGAACTCCTCCAAAATTCCAAAATGAAGACACTTAAGCAAAACCCATCAAATCCCCTCACACATGTCCATCTGGAAGGTTATGGTTGGATGTAGCAATGAGTCCAAAAAAGAACCTTCTAAAATCACTCCAAAAAGTCCTCCAAACAGTCCAAGGTCAAGCCAAGACCATAGTCATGCCAAAAGTGTGACAAAACATCCTCCAAAATAGCACATGTTTCTCCAAAACAGTCAAATGCCACACTCGCACTCTCCTCATGTCTGCAAGTCATCATTTTGTCTCCCAACCTTGACCCATGCAATATGTGTGCTTTGAAAACACAAGACTCCAAAAAAGCATTCAAAATAATAACTTGGTTAAGTGATTCATAATACACCACTTAATCAAGTTATTTTACATTATAAAATAGAATACAAGAGGGCCCCACCACCTCTTTGAATTACATTACATTTGCATAAAATAAAAGTGATTTACAAATCACTTAAATGATATTTTACACTTTGAAATAAGATGAAAGATACAATGCCATATCTAAATGCTTCCAAAAGCATTCAACAAAATAAAACTCCAAGGCATTTGATCATTTATACTTTACCTTCTTTCTGCACTTCAAGGCCACACATGGTCAACATTCTCTAATTTTCCAAGGCAAACCAAAGGCCTAATTTTGGCCTATATGATCATAAGGGGCTTCCACACTTTTTGGAAGGCATATTTGAAAGTCTTCAAGGCATATCACATTTTAAAGGGAAAGGCATATTTCAAAGGACTACATTCTCAACCTGAAGGACTTAGCAAAATTTTAAAAGAAGGTACATGTTTTTTCAAAAGACATAAGGCAAAATTTTCCTATCTAAAAACCACCATTCAGCCCCCACTATACAATTAAATGTGTTTCACTTTTTTAAAAAAGATGGGAAAAATTTTATCGACCACCAAAGAATAGGGTCAAACCCTAAATAACAAAAGGAAAAAACAAGGGAAAAAGGCCCTCATTTCACCATCGAGCATTCTGGAGAATGATATGTTGCCACCATGAGGGTTTAGAAATTAACATAGAAAATGGTGCTTTGACTGGTTATTGGGCTGACCTCTTGATGAAATCCATAGAAAATGGTAGGTAATGCATTTTTTGCAACAAAAATTTATGTTTTGTCTCTTTTTTGGAGGCCATTTTGAGCAAACAAGCCACGGCCTATAGAATAATTCTGACCATTTTGTTCTTTCCTCCCTTCTGTGGTTCCTCATACTGATTACAGCCTCCATGAGAAGCTTGAATGGAGTTTTTTGGTTTAAAGAAAAAAGCTTTGAATGTTGCAAAAAAAAAGTGAGCAAAAAGCTCCAAGTAAGTCGACCACTCCATTCTTTTGATTTTTGAGCAAAAAGGGCTCATTTTGAGCCTCCACTCTTGAGAATAAAGCAAAGAATGTGGTTTTTCTTTTGCATTTTAGAAGTTGAACCTAAAAACAACAATGCATTTTGTGATTTTTGAAGAACCCATTGCTTTTGGGCCGCGGCCATGGAAATAATGAAATAGGGTTTTTTGAAATGGCATTTTCAGTAGAATAATTTTCTATTAAATCTATTCAATATCTCTGTGTTTTGTGATCATTTTTGCATTTGAGAATGAAATGAAGAAACCCCAGATTGTTTTTTTGTTGTTTTCATGAAGAAAAATGCTCCTTTTGGCCGCAACTGTAGGAGATGAAATGGTTTTTCCATATATTTTTGTTCTCTTTTAAAACTCCATGATGACCTTTTTTTCTAAAAAACACTTTGTATTTTCACTTTTGTGTAAACTCCAGATGGGTTCCTTCAAATTGTAGCAAGCTTGTATTTTCTGCAAAAACCCCAAGTGGGTTTTGGTGTTTTTTGAAAAGCAGATACCCAGATTTGGGCCACACCTCTAAGAAATGAAATGGTTTTGATTTAGCATTTTTCTGTCCTTTTCTAAAAAAAGGCTTACTACATTTGCTTGTATTATGCATTTTGAAGCACAACCCAAAGTTGGTTTTCTATGTCTTGTGAAGAAGATGACCCTTGGTCATGGCTGTAGAGAGAAAATCTGGGTTTTTATGTGTTCTTTGCATTTTCAATTCAAACCCAGATGGGTTCCTTTCAATTCTTCTGCATTCATTATTTTGAAACAGACCTAGCTAGGGTCCTTGTTTGGAAAGAGAAACCATTCCTTGCACTCTGTATTTACATTTTTTCATGGATTTCCTCTAAAAAGTTGTATAAAAATCTACTCCAACTTTTCATTGATAGAATAATTTGTATTCTAAAGTATTTTTACAAGGACTTCACCCACATCAGGAGCATTCCCTTGTTTTGCTTATGTTTCTCCATTACCATCCTCTTGTTTGAAAAAATAAACCATATGATCATTAATGTTTATGTAAACAACATCCTTATCACACATGTGATCACCAAGATTTGACATTGGTGCATAAAAGAGTTTCTCTTTCTCACGTAGTCCCTTTAATATGCTTCAAAGACTATGCATTGAGATTTTTCCATTATTCCTTAATAAGCACATGGATTATGATTTCTTTGTCCCATATAACTGAGTCTCTTTCAAAAGTTCTTCATATGTCAAACATGGTAAAATGTATGCCATATTCTCATTATTATGCTACCCATCTTTGTATCTAATGGTATGGCTCATAACCTTGAAGAAACCAACATAAAGGAACAACCCTATAAGCCTACAATCTAGATCAATGACACAAATCTGTTCATTATCTATAGGATGGTCAATACAATCTAATAAATATCTATTTACTACTTTTCTCTTTTCACTATCCTTTGTAGCTGTGATTTTCCTCAACATTTAGATCCTGAACTTTGTGAATTGTGCACTATCACCATTATAGAGCCGTTGATTGCTAAGGTTGATCATATATAGACTGTCGACATCAAACATCATTATCTCTTATATGCTTTTGCATGATTAATTGTTCTTTAAATCTGCATAACCTCGAGCATAGCCTCATCTGTATCCAGAAGCTTTAGATCTCTTCTATCATCTTATTTTGTGATGCAGAGTGTGTTTGATTTCCTTTGAGATTAACTCTGCATCTTGATTGCATGATTGCATATATTGTAGGCATTTTCATTTGTTCACTTAATGATTCCTTAAAACTGTTCTTGTTTCCCAATGAACATGATGACTAACAGATAAATAAATCAATGTTGCACTTGTATGAAACAATAAATATGATACAAACTCATCCTTTGCTTAAAATGTATCTAAGACAATTAGCATTGTCTACACATTATGCCTTTTGTCATTATATTTCTGGATTTTCATGATGCAACTCCACTTGTTTGAGATAACCCCCTCTTATATGACAAACACATATGTCTTAAGACAACAATAAACACACAACACTTCAGTGCCTTCCTAAGTGTCTTTAGACCAAAATTCTATTTGTTTTCATAATATCACATAATTGTGCTTGAAGTAAATGACTCATCCTCACTTTGATACCTTTTCTTTAGTCTCCATTCAAGGTGAAAGGCTGCTCATGTTGTTTGAATTTTGCTTACTATGCTTATATCTTTGTAACCATTGATTGCCCTTTTTCGTAACCTTTTGTAGAATATGAAGCATATCTTGAATTGTTTGTGTGTTGAGACTTGTTCTACCTATCTCATCCACATGCTTATCTTTTTCATAGTTTAAGATTCAATGATTTTCTCATGTATTGAAGTCACTATTTTTAATGTAAAGGCACCTACTATACTTCGCAAGCACAAAATAGATTGAATGTACTTACCTTTCCTTTAATTTTTGTCATGTGATTCCTCACAGCAACTTAGTCCATGTTGCTTGATTGCATGCTTTAACATTTTTTCCCCTTCATGGGATGTAGCATGCATCCTCCTTTCTTTATCTACCCCAATCCTCATGATTTCCACTATAGCTACTTGCTGCCCTATAAGTTTTCCACCTGGTGTCCACAACAATTGTTTACCTTTTGATCATGTTCAACACATAAACACTGCCTCCTCACTTTGATCCTAGTGGGCAAACACATGTCCCCTACGTTGGTGACCTACAAGCTCGCCATACTATGTGATGTGTGGCTATCCAATAGGCTTAAGGTGAGAGGGACTTGACATTCCCTTGGATTGCTCCTTCTTGCTGCCACATAGGCTTCATGATGCATAATTGAACTTAATGTGATGCATCTTTTGAATCTAATAATGAAAGTTGATCAACTGGTGTAATTCCATATTGATTTAATGCATTAATAGCATGTATATCTTTGATCAAGTTGCTCAATTTCCTATTCCTTTTAAAACATTAGAGGATAGCATGATGAGCTCTACCCTCGTGGGAGCCACATTTACCCAACATGTTGTAATTAACTAAATCAGAACAGTAACAAGACTTGTCCTAAATATGTGTAGGGAACAAACAGTTAGATAAACAAATCATATCATAGGTGTGTTTGATCACTTTTCTTTTTTTTCAAGGACACTTATGGTATGTTGCTTATTTAATTCATCTAGATATTAGTTTATACATGCATAGGTGTATGTTCATGTACAGTTTGAGAATTTTTATTGCTTAGAGTATTGCTCTAACATCATTGTTATTGCCATATGCAGGAATCGGGAAAAATGAGGAGCTAGGAGGGACAAGTAGCTCAAATCAACAGCAGTACGAGACAACACACGTTGAACTAGTCATTCTCAGGCAATGACTAGTCTCTCTCCTTATATGCACATTTTTATTTGTTTACTTATTCATGTATATATGATTTTCTTTACTTTCATTGAATAAGTGAAGTTAGTCTAATGGATTTTGTGAGAAAAATATGCACTTTTATATCAATAAAGATTACTTCTTTGTTCAAAAAATATTTCTGATAAATCCCTATTATGTTACATGCACTTGTATAAATGCAGTAATTTGTAAACGTAATCTTTTTGAATTATTTCATTTATGCAATTAAATCTAATATAGGAGAGGATAAAATGTACCTTTCTCTTAGTCTGAAATCAAAGAGCTCTATTTGAATGAGCTATTAGTGAAATCTAGGTAACATTTTTGGTGACATCTGCTATATGTTTTCCTACTAAACATGAGACCAGCTGCCTAAGCCTATCCATTGGGCACAACGTCACTTAGAAAACTAACAGCACTTGAAAACAACCTTGTAAGTTGTTGTAACTCACTAAACCAACAAGAGACACTTTGAAAACTAATGAAAACCCAACACTGTAGAATGAAAACTACCACCTAATTGTGCAAAAAAAACACTTAGGGAAAACTGAAAAACATCTAACTAATGTGCATCAACACTTAGAGGAAACAAACCTACTCTAATTTGTACAAGGCATATTTTGGATCATACCTCAAAACAGAGTTTGAGGTGTATCCCATTGATTAGGATAGGCAGAGTTTCTCCATCCATTGATGACAGTTGAAAAGAATTGTGCTCTTTGCACTCGGTAATGAGAAATAGGCCACTCCACATGCTATCAAATTTAGTATGCTTTACAGGCCTGCTCTTCAATTCGTCGCATTTGAGAACAATATCTCCCTCTTTAAACAACCTAGGTGTTGGTCTTTTAATAAACACCTTATTTGTTTGGAGTTCATGCAGCTCCATTATTTTCATGGCTCCATCTCTGGTTTCATCCAGCTCCATGAGCTATGCATATTTGACATCCATTGGATCTTCCTCTTCAAACATTTCAAGCTAGTTCATTATGTCAAGAGCTGGAAGCTCAACTGATAAAGGAAGCTTTTCCTCTTTACCATATACCAGCACATAAGGGGAATTTCCAATGGACTTCTTTGGAGTTATTCAATCTTCCCACAAGGCAGATTTTAACTTGTTGTGCCAAGTTCTTTGGTTATCCTCCAAAATTCTTTTGATGATTTTGATTAGGTTCTTATTGGTTGATTCAGCCAAACCATTACCTTGAGGGTAATAATTTGATGAGGTATTCAGATGAATATCATTCTTTATAGCCCAATCACTTACTCTTAATCCCACAAATTCCAAAGCATTATAAAAAATGATTGATTCAGGTACCCCAAATCTGGTTACTAAATCATCATAAAAGTTTAAAACAACACTTTCATTGGCTTCTTTCAAAGCCACTGCTTCAGTCCATCATGTGAAGTAATCAGTTGCAGTAAGCACCCACCTATGGCCTACACTTGAAGGTGGGTTGATGGATCATATAAAATAAATGCCCCATCTCATGAAGGGTTGTTCTGCTTGAATGGGCTACAATGGTAAAGCTGGTAGCCTCTCTTTGCCTGCAAAAATGGCACATTTTACACACTTTCTGGCCCAAGCATGGGAATCCTTAAACAAGCTTGGCCAATAATAGCCAGTTCTCATTATTTTCCATGTAGTTGTTCTTGGGGAAAAATGACCCCCAACAGTTCCATCATGGAACTCATGAAGTACTTTTTCAACTTGATGTTGATCAATGCATCTTAAGAGGACACCATTAAGGTCCTTTCTGAAAAGAATGTTACCAACTAGCACATAAGGAATGGACTACAATCTGAAATACCTTCATTTGGCTTTATCTAAACCTGGTGGACACTCACCAGTTTGCAAAAAGTGAGTCATATCTTGCACCCAACCTGCATTTGTTGTTGATGCATTAGTTGCAAGCTCATTATCAGTAACCAGAACTGCCTTTGTTTCTGTATTTTCTTCATTTTCAGCCTTTGTAGCTAGTTATTCACACAACCCTTTACCCCTTACAAGCTTTGTTACCTTGATATCAACATCATACTCCATGACTTTTGTAATCCAGCTAGCCCTCTTTTCATTCAGGTCCCTGCTTAACAAGAACTCCTTCACAGTAGGGTGAGCAACCACTAAATGCAATTGGTTGTTAGAAATCAGAAGTTTAAATTTCTTCAAGCTTCCGATGGCAGAAAGCACATGTTTCTCTACAAAAGCATATCTTTGTTCATACTGTTCTAAACGTTGACTAAAAAAAGCAATTGGTTGTTCCAAGCCAACATCATTTTGTTGTACTGGCATTGCAAAAATGATATCAATGCTGCCAAAAGCATACAAAATGAAATATTTTGAGAAGTTCGGGTTTACCAAAGTAGGAGTTGCTAATAAGGCCTCCTTTATGACTTCAAAATTGTGCTTGGCCTCTTTGGTCCAACTGAAACTGGCATTCTTTTTTAACATGACCGTTAGTGGTTTCAAAATATTTGCAATATCAGGAATAAATCTTCTAACGAAATTAATTTTTCCAAGAAAACTTTGCATCCCCTTTTTATGGCTAGGTAAAGGCAAATCCAAAATGGCACTTACTCTTTCTAGATCAATGGTGATCCCCTATTTTGACAAAATATGTGCTAAAATCTTGCCTTCATGGACAACAAAGATACATCTTTTGGCGTTGAGGGATATACCATACTCCCTACACCTCTCAAATACTTGCTTCAGATATCAAGGTGTTCATCAGCCTTCTTTGAAAACACTATTACATCGTCAAGGTAAATAAGTACAAGTTTGTGAATCAAACCTTTAAATGCCATGTCCATTGCCCTCTGAAATGTGGCACCAGCATTGGACAGGCCAAATGGAATCCTTTTATAAGCCATGGTGCCCCATTTTGTGGTGAAGGCAGTCTTGTACTAATATTCCTATTTCACTAAGACTTGATTATAACCTGAATAACCATCAAGTAATGAGAATCTTTTTGAACCAGCTACGATTTGCAGAATCTGCTCGATTGAGGGTAGTGGATAATGATCCTTTAACGAGGCTCTATTGAGGTTTCTAAAATCAACAAAAAACCTAATCTCACCATTTTTCTTTCTAACTAGGACAAGGTTAGAGACCCATGAGGTATGTTTAATTGGAAAAATGATGTCTCCCTAAATTAGTTTGGTCAACTCTTTGACCATAAGAGGCTTAAGTTTGGGGTTTAAATGCCTATGTTTCTGCCTAACAGGTTTTGAGTTTGGCTCAAGCTCTATGGTATGTTGGGAAATTTGGGGATCAAAACCCTTTAAATCAGAATATTCCCATGCAAATACATCTTGAAACTCTTGACAAAGAGCAATGAAGGCTTTCCTATCTACATGTGAACAAATTTTACCAACTTTAAGGAGTTTACCTTTGAAAATTTCAAGCTCTTCATAATGTTATTCTTTGACCTGCATGCTGGTCTTATTCCTTTTTAGTTGGTCATCCATGCTAAAAATGGATTCCAAGGTGACTAGACCCTTGGGCAGTCAGTTAGACTTCAATTGGATGATCTGATCATCATATTGTTGCTTAATCTTCTCTTATTTCATTGCTGCAAATTCATCTTCTTGCAACATAAAGCTCAAGACCTGCTCATCACTCTCAAATACTTTCCAATGAATGTTATTATCCGGAATCGAAGGTCTAATAACTATTTTAACATATGGCTACAACTTTTCTTTCCTAATTTCATTTGGACTATCAACTTGAGCACCTATTGCAGCTAATCTATCAGCATGCCTATTCTGATCCCTAGGAATAGAAACTAGATTAAAAGTGTCAAACTTTTCTATCATATCCCACACCCTGTGTTTGTAGGATTTTAAGACATCATTCTTAGTAACATGTAGACCTCTCACTTGATCGATGATTAATTCACTATCACCATAAAATTGCAAGCAACCAATCCCTCTTTTTTGTGCCCATTCCAAGCCTTGAATTAGACCTTCGTATTCAGCAGTGTTGTTAGTACAAGAGAAAGAAAATCTGAAAGCAGAGAAGTATTTGTCACCTTGTGGGGACACAAGCATTGCACCCCCACCAGCACCATTCTTGCTTCGAGAACCATCAAAGAACATCTTCCACACTTCACCTTGCTGATCTAACTATTGTTCCACCTCCTTTACGAGGTTTGGGATCACTGAATCAAGTTCATGTAGCACATAGAAACCCAAACTAGTCTCTTCAATGTTATCATTTGGGTTGTCAATGATATTTTCTGCTACCCACTCATTTAAAAGCGTATCTGGTATACTTTATGCTTGTAGTTCTTGAGCAGCAGCAAGTACATTATCATAAAAAATGGCACAATTAGTGTTAACAACACTTGGGACATATGGTTCAATATGATCTTTAGCAAGTAACTCAGATTTGATGACCACTTTAGTCTCATATCTCGTTGTTAATACCATGTGGGACCAATCTAATGACAAGTAACCTCCTATCTTGGCAGTGAAGTCTCTTGACAAACATAAAGCAAAATGTGGTGGTAAGTCAATGACTGAAATGTCTTGGGAAATGGAGAGATTGGGATAGGCATGTAGGGTAAGTCTTAAACCTTTGATAACACCTACAGTGTTAATGGTTGTACCATCAAGTTGGACAACTCTTTTCTTAAGAGGTTGATATTTCAGTCCTAACTTATTAGCAATTTGTTTGCGCATGACATAACTACTTGCCCCTGAATCTACCATGCAATTGTGAACTAGATTATCTCCTATTATCAAGGACATGTAAAATGGGGGTGGTTTGGCATCCTTACTTGACTATTTACTATTGTCTTGAGGTGCATTTTTCAAGAAAACCTTGACTTGACCTATTGGCACATCATTTGAAACCCTTAAACCAGCTAAGGCAGATTGTAACAAGTCCTTTTGACAAGGGATAGATAAGGAATCCCACATTGACAGATTCACGTTCATCTTTTTCATGGATTCGATAATTTTTAAGGGTGTGGTAGTGTTTACCTTTTGATGGGTCCTTGCAACAATAGGGTCTGTCTGCAAGTGGGCTGGTTGGGGTTGGTTCCCAAGTTGTCCACCACCGATGCCTTGTGAATTTCTTTGCAAAATGTGTGTTACTTGAGGATTGGAAGGTCCAACAACCTCCTTGTCTTTATTTTCTACTTGTCCAATCTTGAAATCTCTTTAGCTTGGGTGTTGGTTGCTATTGGAGAGCTATCACTGTTTACTCCACAAAACTCCTCTCCTTGCCAATTTAGGAGAATTGTGTCACTTGCAGGGAGCTCCTGCTGTTGGGATAATTCACCATTAGACACGTCTTGCACACCTGAAACATTCTGAACCATCAATGCTTGATTGATGACACCATTTAAACATGTATTTTGATTATGGTCCTAGATACAAGGATAGTACCACTCATATTCTGTTGCAAGGTTGTTTTGAGCAGGTACCATATCTCTAGCTGCATTGATTGGAACTGGATTGTATGGCTAAAAAGGCCTTAGATTCATATTTTTCTATGCACCTTGAAAGTTTCTTTGATATGGTTGCTTGTTAGCTTGAAATGGTTGACCTTGACCTTGATTTTGAGGCTGCCAAGGCTTGAAACCTTGAAACTACTGCTTTTTAATGCTTACAAGTTTGTTTCCAAAAGTTTGAAGTAGATTTTTAATATTTTGTTGGTTGCTTTTTATCTCTTGTAACTCTTGAGATGGTCCTTGAACAAACACTTCTTGGCTAACAACAGTTGGTAAAGGGGCTATTTGAAGTGTTGGCAAAGTCGTAGGAGGATGAATATCAAGGGAAAAAGGCATAGGAGGCCTAGGGGAAATTCTTCCAGCTTGTATGAGGTTGTTTTTTTCCCTTACAGCTATATCATAAGCTATTGGTAAGGTATTTCCACCTATAGACTGTATTAAAACAACTTCACTATTTAAGGCCCTCAAAAAATAAATAAATGCATACTCAACTGGAGGCCTTGTGGGCTCCAGAATTTTGTCCCATGTTCTTTGAAAATGGAAGTTGAAATCTATCATATGATCATGAGGATCCCTTTTAATGTGAGTCAGCTGCTCCACTAATGACAAGTCATACTTGTCCTCAAATTTCTTGCATAATACCTCTCCTAATTCATCCCATGTTCTGATGGAATTAACTGCTAAAATCTTGAACCATTGGAGTGCTTTACCTCTGAATGATGCTGCTAGCAGTCTCAAAGAAACATTTTTTGAGTTATGTGATGTACCAAACACAAATTTGAAATATCCTTATTGTGTTCAACTGGTGTGGTCTAATCTTCATTTGAAAATAATGGCACACTTTTAAGAGCAGTCATGGGAATGTCATCATGTTGAGCCAATTGAAGTGGGTTGCCACCATTAAATGTGACAAAAACTTGATTTCTTGGAACAACCATATTTGGCACCAAGTTTTGCTGCCTTATAGGGTTGGAAACTCTCATTGCAGGTGGAGTTGAAGATGTCTTTATTGATGAAACAACAACTTTCTTTGTTGGCCTGCCTCTCCTTTGAGGTGGTGAAAGTTGCAGATAATCAAATGGAACAAAATATCCCATTGTCTGAATCTTTTTCATATGCTGCTACAACACTAGTCTAATGTTAAATACCAGATTCAGAGTCGCTATATGTTTGTGTGACCTAGTAAAGGCTGAAAAATTGTTGGCTACATATCAAAACCAGCAAACAGATGTACTTTTCTAATCTAAAATGACTAGAAGTGTCCCACCGGGTGTGCAAAAATTGTTAATGATCCAAATCTACACCCCTAATGCCAAGCTATGAATGAACTTAGCAGGTTTGGATGTAACATGGGACTGCTTTCAGGTTGTGGGTGTCCTATTCGAAAGCAAACCTCCAGATTATGGGTTGGCTCCCCTTTTGATGCCACCTAACTACTGATTTCTGAGGTAAAGGGTAAGAAGTGCATAAAAAATGAACATTAACTGAAAATACCTAAGGTGATACACCAAAACCAACTAGGACATGATAACAGCCTATCACATTCAAAACAATATCATAAAAATTTGCTTACACAACTCATTTTCACATGCATTTCACATAAATAAATTATAAGAAGGTTTCTGAACAGGAGTTTTAGAAGGAAATAAAAGGTCTCACAACTAACAACACTGCTGACTAACACAACTTATAACCTGTTAACATGCATTTTCTGCTAAACAGATGCCTAAACATGAGCCATGTTTGCAAGGAAAGATAAATTTTAGAAAACAAACTGATCAATCACTAACATCATACTATGAAACATGAAATGAGAAGGTAAAATGCTCTATTTTATTGATTCAAACTTACTCACTGTATAACAGTCCATCTGAGTTACAATACTGCTCCATGCTGAAAAATAACTCCAAAAACCAAAGCTATCACTTTTCTGGAAAGAAAGAACTCCTCCAAAATGAAAAAAATGAAGATACTTAAGAAAAACCCATCAAATCCCCTCACACATGTCCATCTGGAAGGTTTTGGTCGAATGCAGCAATGAGGCCAAAAAAGAACCTTCTAAAATCACTCCAAAAAGTCCTCCAAATAGTCCAAGGTCAAGCCAAGATCATAGTCATGCCAAAAGTGTGACAAAACATCCTCCAAAATAGCACATGTTTCTCTAAAACGGTTAGATGCCACACTCACACACTCTCCTCATGTCTACAAGTCATCATTTTGTCTCTTGGCCTTGACCCAAGCAAAATGTGTGTTTTGAAAACACAAGACTCCAAAAGAGCATTCAAAATAATAACTTGGTTAAGTGATTCATAATACACCACTTAATCAAGTTATTTTACATTATAAAACAAAATTCAAGAGGGCCCCACCACCTCTTTGAATTACATTACATTTGCATAAAATAAAAGTGATTTGCAAATCACTTAAATAATATTTTACACTTTGAAATAAGATGCAACATACAATGCCATATCTAAATGCTTCCAAAAGAATTAAACAAAATAAAACTCCAAGGCATTTGATCATTTATACTTTACCTTCATTTTGCACTTCAAGGCCACACATGGTCAACAATCTCTGGTTTTCCAAGGCAAAACAAAGGCCCAATTTCGGCCTATATGATCATAAGGGACTTCCACACTTCTTGGAAGGAATATTTGAAAGTCTTCAAGGCACACCACATTTTAAAGGTCAAGGCATATTTCAAAGGACTACATGCTCAACCTAGAGGACTTAGCAAAATTTTAAATGAAGGCGCATTCTTTTTCAAAAGACATAAGTCAAAATTTTCCTATGTCTAAAAACCACCATTCGGCCACCACTATACAATTAAATGAGTTTCACTTTTATTAAAAAGATGGGAAAAATCCCATCGGCCACCAAAGAATAGGGTCAAACCCTAAATAACAAAAGGAAAAAACAAGGGAAAAAGGCCCTCATTTCACCATCGAGCATTCTGGAGAATGATATGCTGTCACCATGAGGGTTTGAAAATTGGCATAGAAAATGGTGCTTTGACTAGTTATTGGGCTGACCTCTTAATGAAATCCACAGAAAATGGCAGGTAATGCATTTTTTGCAACAAAAATATATGTTTTCTCTCTTTTTTGGAGGCCATTTTGAGCAAACAAGTCACGACCTATAGAATAATTCTGACCATTTTTTTTCTTTTCTCCCTTCTGTGGTTACTCATACTGATTACAGCCGCCATGAGAAGCTTGAATGGAGTTTTTTGGTAGAAAGAAAAAAGCTTTGAATGCTGCAAAAAAGTGAGCAAAAAGCTCCAGGTAAGTCGACCATTCCATTCTTCTGATTTTTGAGCAAAAAGGGCTCATTTTGAGCCTCCATTCTTGAGAATAAAGCAAAGAATGTGGTTTTTCTTTTGCATTTTAGAAGTTGAACCTAAAAACAACAATGTATTTTGTAATTTTGAAAAACCCATTGCTTTCAGGCAGTGGCCATGGAAAGAATGAAATAGGGTTTTTTGAAATGGCATTTTCAGTAGAACAATTTTCCATTAAATTTGTTCAATATCTCTATGTTTTGTGATCATTTTTGCATTTGAGAATGAAATGAAGAAACCCCAGATTGTTTTTCTACTATTTTCATGAAGAAAAATGGTCCTTTTGGTCGCAGTTGTAGGAGATGAAATGGTTTTTCCATGTATTTATGTTCTCTTTTAAAACTCCATGATGGCCTTTTTTTTGAAAAAGCAACTCTATATTTGCACTTTTGTGTAAACCATAGATGGGTTCCTTCAAATTGTAGCAAGCTTGTATTTTCTGCAAAAACCCCAAGTGGGTTTTGGTGTTTTTTGAAAAGCAAACACCCAGATTTGGGCCATGACTGTAAGAAATGAAATGGTTTTGATTTAGCATTTTTCTGTCCTTTTCTAGAAAAAAGCTCACTACATTTCCTTGTATTATGCATTTTGAAGCACAACCCAAAGTGGGTTTTCTATGTCTTGTGAAGAAGATGACCCTTGGTCATGGCTGTAGAGAGAAAATCTAGGTTTTTATGTGTTTTTTGCATTTTCAATTCAAACCCAGATGGGTTCCTTTCAATTCTTTTGCATTCATTATTTTGAAACAGACCCAGCTGGGGTCCTTGTTTGGAAAGAGAAACCATTCCTTGCACTCTGTAATTGCATTTTTTCATGGATTTCCTCTAAAAAGTTGTATAAAACTCTGCTCCAAATTTTCATTGATAGAATACTTTGTATTCTGAAGTATTTTTACAAGGACTTCACCCACATCAGGAGCATTCCCTTGTTTTTCTTTTGTTGCTCCATTATCATCCTCTTGTCATGAAAACTAAACCATATGATCATTAATGTTTATGTAAACAACGTCCTTATCACATAGGAGATCACCAAGATCTGACATTAGTGCATAAAAGAGTTTCTCTTTCTCACATAGTCCCTTTAATATGCTTCAAAGACTATGCATTGAGATTGTTCCATTGTTCCTTAATAAGCACATGGATTATGATTTCTCTATCCCACATAACTGAGTCTCTTTCAAAATTTCTTAAACATGGTAAAATATATGCCATATTCTCATTATTATGCTTCCCATCTTTGTATCTAATGGTATGACTCATAGCCTTGAAGAAACCAACATAAAGGAACAACCCTATAAGCCTACAATCCAGATCAATGACACCAATCTGTCCATTATTTGTAAGATGGTCAATAGAATCTGATAGATATCTATTTGCTACTTTTCTCTTTTCACTATCCTTTGTAGCTATGATTTTCCTCAACATTTAGATCTTGAACTTTGTGAACTGTGCCCTATCACCATTACAGAGCCATTGATTGCTAAGGTTGATCATATATAGACTTTCGACATCAAACATCACTGTCTTTTATATGCTTCCGCATGATTAACTGTTCTTTAAATCTACATAACCTCAAGCATAGCCTCATCTGGATCTAGAAGCTTTAGATCTCTTCTATCATCTTATTTTGTGATGCAGAGTGTGTTTGATTGCCTTTGAGATTACCTCTGCATCTTGATTGCATGATTGCATATATTGTAGGCATTTTCATTCGTTCACTTAATGATTCCTTAAAACTGTTCTTGTTTCCCAATGAGCATGATGACTAACAGATAAATAAGTCAGTGTTGCACTTGTATGAAACAATAAATATGATACAAATTCATCCTTTGCTTAAAGTGTCTCTAAGACAGTTAGCATTGTCTGCACATTATGCCTTTTGTCATTATATTTCTGGATTTTCATGATGTAGCTCCACTTGTTTGACATAACCCCCTCTTATATGACAAACACATTTTTCTTAAGATAGTAGTAAACACACAACACTCCAGTGCCTTCCTATGTGTCTTCAGACCAAAACACTATTTGTTTGCATAATCTCACATAATTGTGCTTGAATTAAACGACTCATCTTCACTTTGATACCTTTGCTTTAGTCTCCATTGAAGGTGAAAGGATACTCATTTTGTTTGAACTTTGCTTACTATGCTTATATCTTTGTAACCACTAACTGCTCTTTTTCATAACCTTTTGTAGAATATGCAACATATCTTGAATTGATTTTGTGTTGGGAATTGTTCTACCTATCTCATCCACATTCATATCTTTTTCATAGTTTAAGCATTCAATGATTTTCTCATGTATTGAAGTCACTGCTTTTAATGTAAAGGTACCTTCTATACTTCACAAGCACAAAATAGATTGAATGCACTTACCTTTCCTTTAATTTCTGTCATGTGATTCCTCACAACAACTTAGTCCATGTTGCTATTAGAAACCAAGATCTGAAATGCAAACCAGAAAAGCCTTCCACAGAAGAGAAAAACAGAAAAGGAAAAGTTATTGCAAAAAGATGTACAACATAATATTATTCGGGAATGATTAATTACAAGATATAATTTTCTTTATAAAAGCAAAGATGCATAACCCTAATCTCATCTTGAGCAACAAGATAGCTCAACAAGATAAGGATGAGAATAATTAACCTAGGAATTAAATATTACCTAAGTAAAGTTATGCAAGTGTAATTAAATATTAATTACACTAACACCCCCCATAAGTGCAGCTAAGGGAGACTAAAAAAGCATGCACCTAAAACTAAGATGAATGCAAGAAAGCATGAATGGGTCCCGACAACAAGGACTGATCAGGTACCCAAGTACAAATGCAATAATGAGGTAGAGAAGGAAAACCCAGTGGGACAAAACCCCCCACAATGAGATGACTGTTGCAGAGAAGCACTGGAAGAACACTGTGGAGTAACACTGGAACCGCAATCCGAAAAGCAAGGAAAGATACTTTTGTCTACAACTGAAACCAAAAACAAAATCATAATAATGTGACAACAGACCCGATGCCACGAAACACTGGAAAACTCACAAATTGGAAGAACCCTGGAATCTATGAAGCAACAATAGATGAAATGATGACATAATCTGGAAACTGTGTATCTCGATGCCAATGCCAAACTGTGACTAAAAATCTTCCATGGGAAGGAGTACCATAAAGACTCTAGAACATTAACCATAAAAACATGGCCCTCAAACTGAGAAGGATATGAACCAATGCAAATCAAGAAACATAAAATCCCAATCTAAAGTGTGAACTGATGTGAATCTAATGTGTCAATCTAGACAAGAATGTGGCCAAAAGAAACTAAGAAACCAGATAACCCATGCGAGCTATCATCAAATCAAGATGGAGATCAAAATGAAAACTACACTCTAATCAGATTTATTATGCAAGAAACCCCCCTGATGGAACTTTATATCAGTTCATTTATTACAATAACCCATGATTGTAAAAGGAGAGCATGAAAAACATGCATAAACGAGAGAGAAAAAGTAAACCTAGTGCATGAAAACAAAAACGAGTGCATGCACAAACCAAGGTACACATCTGCCTCCATGATGAAAAATATCCTTAGATCTATGTAGATGACAAAATCTGAAAAAATGGCCAACACCACTGTGAAGTCCTCGAAACTAGCTTTTTGTCGATATCTCGTATGCCAAAAACGGACACCGTGGCCAAAAGTTATGATTTTTTTTGAAAAGGTGAATTTAGCCTGGCGGAAATGGGTTTTCTAGCAAAATAATTTACTTCTGATTTGATTTTTGAAAACTCTATTCAGAATGAGTAGATAAAAATAGAAACCCATAAATATTTTGAAGCTAAGAACAAAACCTAGAAATCGTTTTTTGATCGAGCAAGCAGAAGATGAAAAAATAATTTTTTTAAACCTTCAGCCAGGAGGAAAAATGATGTGCGCTGATTTTTGTACAGCAGTTTTCTCCATATCCATGCAACATAATATTATTCGAGAATGATTAATTACAAGATATGATTTGCTTTATAGAAGAAAAGATGCATAACCCTAATCTTATCTTGAGCAACAAGATAGCTCAACAAGATAAGGATGAGAATAATTAACTTAGGAATTAAATATTATCTAAGTAAAGTTATGCAAGTGTAATTAAATATTGATTACACTAACACCCCCCCATAAGTGCAACTTAGGGAGACTAAAAAAGCATGCACCTAAAACTAAGATGAATGCAAGAAAGCATGAATGGGTCCCGACAACAAGGCCTGATCAGGTACCCAAGTACAAATGCAATAATGAGGTAGAGAAGGAAAACCTAGTGGGACAAAACCCCCCTAGAATGAGATGATTGATGCAGAGAAGCACTGGAAGAACACTCTGGAGTAACACTAGAACCACAATCCAACAAGCAAGGAAAGATACTTCAACATTGTTGCCCCTTCATGGAATGTAGCATGCATCCTCCTTTCTTTATCCACCCCAATCCTCATGATTTCCACTATAGTTGCTTGCTGCCCTATAATTTTTCCACCTAGTTTCCACAAAAAATGTTTACTTTTTGATCATGTGCAACACATAAACACTCTCTCCTCACTTTGATCCTAGTGGGCAGACACATGTCACCCACATTGGTGACCTGAAAGCTCGACATCCTATGTGATGTGTGGTTGTCCAATACGCTTAAGGTGAGAGGGACTTGACAATACCTTGGATTGCTCCCTCTTGCTACCGCATAGGCTTCATGATGGCTTCAGGCATGCCTTGATTTCTCCTTCATTATTTAAGAGATGCATAATTGAACTTGATGCATCTTTTGAATCTGATAATGAAAGTTGATCAACTGTGTGATTCCATATTGATTTAATGCATTACTAGCATGTATATCTTTGATCAAGTTGCTCAATTTCCTATTCCTCTTAAAACATTAGAGGGAAGCATGTTGAGCTCTACCCTCGTGGTAGCCACATTTACCCGACATGCTATAATTAACTTAATCATAACAGTAACAAGTCTTGTCCTAAATCTGCATAGGGAACAAACAGTTAGATAAACAAATCATATCATAGGTGTGTTTGATCACTTCTGTCTTGTTTTCAGGGACACTTATGGTATGTTGCTTATTTAATGCATCTAGAGATCAGTTTATACATGCATAGGTGTATGTTCATGTAAGGTTTGATACTTTTCATTGCTTAGAGGATTTCTCTAACATCATTGCTATTGCCATATGCAGGAATTGGGAACAATGAGGAGTTAGGAGGGACAAGCAGCTCGGATCAGCAGTAGTGCGAGACAACACACCTTGAACCAGTCATTCTTAGGCAATGACTGGTCTCTCTCCTTATATGCACATTTGTATGTTTTTAGTTATTCATGTATATGCTTTTCATTACTTTCATTGAATAAGTCAAGTTAGTCTCACGGCTTTTGTGAGAAAAATATGCACTTTTGTATCAATAAATATACTTCTTTGTGATAAATCCCTATTATGTTACATGCACTTGTATAAATGCAATAATTTGTAAACATAATCTTTTTGAATTATTTCATTTATGCAGTTGAATCTAATATAGGAGAGGATAAAATGTACATTTCTCTTAGTCTAAAATCAAAGAGCTCTACCTGAATGAGCTATTAATGAAATCTAGGTAAGAAAACTGTCGGCCCAAAACATTAAAGATTATCAATGAGAATCAACCAAGGTCAGCCACAACTTAGCGAGGACCCAAATCAACATCTCCAACATGAAGAAACTTCAATTAATTTCTCCTCAAAGATCCACAACACGCTACAAACACTATATCAGCCAAGAACAAGAAAAACATGAACACGCAAGAGAAAATCGCCAACCACGATCACAATGATCAATGCGGATGTGCAAAAAAGATAGAGCATGATCTAGAAACATCTACAAGCATGAAAATTCACAAGAGAAGCATCCACAACAATTGAACTAACTGAAATAGCCTCATCTTCAATCAGGAACACCAACTGAAGAAACAGAAAATTGTCAAAATGAAAATATTCATAACTCGATCAAAGCTTCATAAGGATCTCTGAAACTCGATGTGGATAAAATAGATAAACTCAGCAATAAACCCTTTAGTCCACAACCTTTGATCAATAATGTTCAAAAATAACCACCATATTGAACTTCACTTCACCGCTGACAACCTGGAACTCTTTTATTGCAATTTTCTTAATATCCTCGACATATACAGCTTCAAATACATTTATGCTAATAGTGTTGACATCAATGAAAACCACATATCATCAACACAACCACAACATCCAACAATCTCCCCCTTTGGAATTGATGGCAACACATGATGTGAAAAACACCATCAATGCAACTAACTCCTGCTTAGGTTTTGACTCACCTTCTCCTCAACACTTTCACATAATCTTTCTCCCCATAAGGCTCTTCTCCTTAGATAATCACCAGTTTTTCACATGACTCTTCTCCCCCTTTGATATAAATGACAACGTTCTCTAAGCTCTGAACCACATATCTGAATTTTTGAACATCTGACTACTCCCCTTGAGTAGTAGCCACCACAACATCAATCCAAGACAATATATGACTGTGAAATGTACACATTGATGCACACATTGAATTGCATCCTAGTTTTGATTAGGAGGGGTAATCACCCCTAATTTCCCTTTGAGATACTCAAAATTATCCTTAGGCAAAAACTTGGTAAAGATGTCTACAATCTGCTCCTTAGTAGGCACATACTCCAATCTGACTTCCTTTTCACTTACCTTCTCCCTCAAAAAGTGAAACTTGATAGATATATGCTTTGTTTTTTAATGCAACACCAAATTTTTGGAAATGTTAATAACACTTGAGTTATCACAGAATATAACAATAGGCTCATCATATATAATTTTGATATCCTTCAACATTTGTTTCATCCATAGGACTTGAGTACAATTATTAGCAACAACAATGTATTCGGCCTCTGCAGTAGACAAGGAAATGGCATTTTGCTTCTTGCTTAACCATGAAATTAGCTTCTTACCCAAGAAAAATGCTCCACCACTAGTACTTTTTCTGTCATTCACATCTCCTACCCAGTCAGCATCATTAAAGGAACTCAAAGTAAGATCATCATCTTTAGGATACCATAGGCCAAGATCAATAGTTCCCTTCAAGTATTTGAAAGTTCTCTTCACAAAAGTCACATGAGATTCTTTCAAATTAGCTTGATATCTCGCAACAATACATATAGCATTCATGATATCGGGCCTATTTTGAGTTAAGTGCAACAATCCACCAATCATTGATCTATATCGTGTCTAATTTTCTTTCAAAGAATCATCTTTTGTTGTCAACTTGCATCCAGTCACCATGGGTGTACCAACTGGCTTTGAATCTTCCATATCTAACTTCTTCAATAATTCCTTCACATACTTGGATTGAGATATAAAAATCCCTTTATCTAACTGAGATATAAAAATCCCTTTATCTAACCAATCATAGACATCTCAAATTCATTCTACATCTCATTAGCAAGCTTCATGCACAAACCATCATCTCCTCCAAAAAATAATATCATCAACAAAGACTTCAACAATCAAATCTTTATCATCATTCTTGAAATATAGATTACTATCAGTAGTGCATTTGTTAAATCTAAGCTTCAACAAATACTTGTCCAATCTTGCATACCATGCTCTAGGGGCTTGCTTGAGTCCATACAATGATTTCTTCAACTGACACACCATATCTTCTTTATCAATCAACTAGAATCCATCAGGTTGCTCAACATACACTTCTTCTTCCAATTCACCATTTAGAAAAGCTGATTTTACATCCATCTAATAAACTTTGTCGTTCTTGTGAGCAACATAGGCAAGAAATAATCTTACAGCTTCAATTCTAACAACAGGGGCAAAGGTCTCTTCAAAATAATTTCCTTCCATTTGTGAATATCCTTTACATACCAGTCTTACTTTGTTTCTAACCACTTCACCTTGCTCATTCGGTTTGTTTCTAAAGACCCATTTGGTTCCAATGACATTCTTATCCTTAGGTCTGGGAACAAGAATCCATGTATCATTCTTTTTGATTTTTTTAACTCTTCTTTCATTGCTTCAATACAATGCTCATCTTTACATGCTTCATTCACACTAGTAGGCTCATTCTTTGAAATCAAGCAATACTCTTTTGCAATCTTTCTCCTAGTTGGACACCTTTGTTCTTATCACCTATAATCTGATCTTCTGAACGATTCAATCTTACATACCTCAAAGTCTTCTTAGGATTTTCTTCAACTTCAGGCTCTTCTGATCTTTCTTCTGCTCTTTCACTAGTTACTCCTTCTTCATTTTCTTGACTTACCAAATTGATTTGCACTTGATTTGTAGTCTGAACTTGCTTTCCTTTTTTTGTACTGTCATATTGATCATCAAAGTCATATCCACAGGTTCTAGATAGTGTACCAAAGTCTTCATCAACCTTAACATTTTCACTTTCAACCATTTTCTTCAATCTTTTATTGTAACACCGGTAGGCCTTACTTTTAGTAGCATAACCCAGAAAGATACCTTCATCACTCCTAGCATAAAAATTTCCTTTGTCTTCATCTCTTTTAATATAACATCTGCTTCCAAATATCTTGAAGTATTTAACACTAGGATTTTGACCAATCCATAGCTCAAAATGGGTCTTACCACTATCACCTTTGATTTGTACCTAGTTGAGTGTGTGCACAACAGTACTCACGACTTCTCTCCAATAGATATGAGGAACATTTCCTTCCAACATCATAGTTCTAGCAACATCTTCAATTGTTTTGTTCTTCCTTTCCACAACTCCATTTTGCTAAGGGGTCCACGGTGCAGATAATTGTCTCTTTATTCCATGTTCTTCACAAAAATTATTAAATTCACCGGAAGTGAATTCAGCACCTCTATCTGATCTCAGACATATAATGTTCAAACCTGTCTCTGTCTCAACCATAGCTTTAAAGATCTTGAACTTTTCTAATGCTTCAGATTTCTCCCTTAAGAAAGTAACCCATACTATTCTAGAATAATCATCAATGAGTAACATGAAATTCATGTAACCTTGCAAAATTTTGACCTTAGAGGGACCACACAGATCAATATGCACAAGCTCTAACAATTCATTTGAACAATGCTTTTTACTCCGAAATGAAATCCTAGTTTGCTTTCCCAATTGACATTCCTTGCATATTGCATTGGTAGGTTTCACCAACTTAGGTAGATCTCTCATAGCCTTAGTGGAACTTATCTTGACAATATTATCAAAGTTAGCATGACACAACCTCCTATGCCATAACTAACTTTCATCAACTTGAGCAATCAAACAACTTTTACTAGCAGCACTCAAGTGAAAGATATTACCTTTTGTTTTTGTACCTGATGCAAATTCATTTTTGGAACTCAATATTTTGCACTTTCCATCCTTGAACTGAAGATTTTATCCCTTATCAACCATTTTACCAACACTCAAAAGATTATGCTTCAAGCCTTCCACATACAGAACATCATCAGTATTATGCTTACCATCAAGAGAAATGCAACCTCTTCCACGGATCACACCAGTTGTATTATCACCAAATCTCACAACACCACCGTCATACTTTTCCAAGCTTACAAACTTACTTTTGTCTCCTGTCATATGATGTGAACATCCACTGTCAATTACCCATTCATCTTTTTCTTCAACTCGAGCAGCCAGGGCTTTCTCCACATTTGTACAACCAACAGATTTAGTAGATACATGATTATTTTCCTTGATAGCAATAAATACCCATTCATCATCACTTCTATTTCCTTTATCAGATTCATCATGTCACACCTTCATCAGTAGCATAGTAACACTTCTTCTAAAATCTAGGCTTGTTATGTCTTGGTTTAGCAGCTCTTTCCAGACACCTTGATGCAAAATGACCTATTTTATTGCAAGAAAAGCATTTAAGAGGTAATTTTCCTTCATACTTACCATTTCCTCTCGATACTCTTTTGAAAATAAGTGCTTCCAACTCTTCTAGCTCTCTTTCTTCCTCTTCAATCTATTTGATTTCATCCTCATACTTGAATGTCTTTCTAGATGAACTCTCACCCAGATCATATCTCTGGATATCTCTTTTGGAAGTAGTAGCCTTAAATGCAGATTCAACCTTAGGAAGGGCATCACCAAATTCACTCAACTCAAAAGCAATCATCTTACCAACCAATGTATCTCTGGTTATGTTTGCTACAGTCTGAAGCTCTTCAATAGCACTAGCTTTGACTTTGTAAGAATTAGGTAGGGATCTATGCACTTTAGCAAAAATCTCAGATTCATCTATCTTTCCACCAGCACATCTAATACCACACACAAGTCCATTCACTCTTTGCATGAAAGTATTAATGTTCTCATCATCACCCATTCTCAACCTTTCATATTTCCCTTTCAAACTCTGCAACTTAGCAATCTTCACATTAGCATCACCTTCATACAAGGTTTCCAACTTTTTCCAGATCTCATAGGCAGTCTTTAGATCCATAACATTTGTCATCTCAGAATCAGTAAAAGCACTCAACAAAGCTTCCTTAGCCCGAATATTATACTCAGCATCTTTGATCTCAACAAAAGTAGTAGGACCATTATGTGGAATAATATACATATTACTTGTAATGCTCCAGTAGGGTTCACCAATGCATCTCATATGGCACTCCATTTGATTCTTCCACAAAGAATAATTTGTTCCATCAAATCTTGGACTATCCTTCTTGTAACTTTCCATCCGGGATCACCTTAAGTTGTTAAACTTCTTCCAAGGAACTTGCTATGATACCAATTGTTGGCAATACAAGGGCAGACAACTGAGAGGGGGGGTGAATCAGTTGTCACAGAAATTCAAAACTTTATTCAACTTATTAACCTTATTCTCTAATATGATTATTAACCATGAAAAAATAAATCATCAACACATCAGAAACACACATAACACCAAGATTTTTTACATGGAAACCCTGTTAGGGGAAAAACCACGGTGGAGATCAGTCCACAAGATTATACCATGTTAAAAGTATAATGAAAATGAAATATGGGGAATGCACATGCATTCAGGCACACTGCCTAGAGCTCACTGCTCAAATACAAAGGAAGAAACATTGTCTTACAAAGAGATTTAGATTAAAGCCATCCAAATTTTGAATTGAGAAAATAGCATCTTCTAATGCTTGATTACAGTTCAAATTAAGCACATGAAAACTTCTTCACTCTTCTTCACTCTTCTTCACACTTCTTCACAATTCTTCACACTCTGCTCTGCCTTCGAATGATTTAGAACATTATTCGCACACACACACACATTCGACATACTTCAAATGAAATGAATAATCACGCATATATATCCACAACATGAAATTTCATCGCTACAAGTTGGCCACAAAGAAATAATAGAATGAATATAAACTGTTGGCCCAAAACATTAAAGATTATCAATTTGAATCAACCAAGGTCGGCCACAACTTAGTGAGGACCCAAATCACCATCTCCAACATGAAGACACTTCAATTAATTTCTCCTCGAAGATCCACAACATGCTACAAACACTATGTCGGCCAAGAACAAGAAAAACATGAACACGCAAGAGAAAATCACCAACCACAATCACAACGATCAATGCGAACATGCAAAAAAGATAGAGCACGATCTAGAGACACCCACAAGCATCACAATTCACAAGAGAAGCATTCACAACAACTGAGCTAACTGAAATAGCCTCATCTTCAATCAGGAACACCAATTGAAGAAACATAAAAACTGTCAGAATGAAAATCTTCATAACTCAATCAAATCTTCATGCAGATCTTTGAAACTCGACGTGGATAAAATAGATACACTCAGCAACAAACCCTTTATTCCACTATCTCTAATCAACAACATACAAAAATAACCACCATACTAAACTTCACTTCACCACTGACAACCTGGAACTCTTTTATTAAAATTTTCTCAATATCCTTGACATATACAGTTTCAAATACATTTATGCTAATAGTGTTGACATCAATGACAACCACATATCATCAACACAACCACAACATCCAAACAGGGACAAACACATGGATGTGAGAATGAATTAGAGGTGCAAACTCATCCAAGACAAAGGCATAAGTCTTGCACAAAGTTTGAGGTGACACACATATATAGAGGTCCTATTTCTAGTCCCAAGACAATTTATACTCTATAATATTTATCAAATTCATTCATCTTCAACCATCAAGCTAACTATCGCTATCCACTTCACATTTTACATTCATAAAATAATATTAATTACTAAATTATTGCACTGAAAACTCTTCATTTATTAATCTTGGTTAATTCATGCTTATGTTGATGGATTTTATTTGATTAGCCTATATTAAATTTAAGAAAAGTTAATTTTTTCTATTACACTTTTGGTAAACCTATAAGATCTTGCATGAATTAATCTCCCCTAGAGTTTCTCCTTCATATTATGGTTTTTGAGATGTATATTATTTTTACATCTCATTTTTAGACCTAGTCCTTATCTCATTTTAAATGATTAATTATTTTGACATTGTTACATCCTTTCCTTTAGGATTTTTAAGCCTTATTATGATATATATTTTACCCACCCTACCTACCCTTGGCTATACTATTAGGGTTTCACTTTCGAATTCAATATACATATGATATTGCTAATTATTGAAGGTTTTTGAGATTTATTTTTTATATCTTTTATTTATGTCGTGAGCTACACACAATCCTAATCTTCCATTGAGAAAGAGTGCTCATTTTATTCCTAATTATTGGGAAGTAAGTCACAACCTTGCATCCTAATGTTCTATATTTAATTATTTATTTTATTTATTTATTATTTTATCCTCACATAGTAAGGATGATATTCCACAATGAGGTGAAACTCTTGACCTCACATAAAATACTTTGTAATGTGTGTACGGATTTGTAAGATCATCGAATGTCATTATGGTGTTATAATATTTGGGGGTTATTTATTACATATTATAGGGCACATGTTAAGAGTGTGATTATGGGGAGTTACATAGTAGGATTCACTTTTGACCAACTTTATGATGCATGTTATGACATATCATAAGGAATATTTGAATGTGGATAATGGAGCCAAAATAGAGTACCCAAGATGTTGAGTTGGCTATGATGAATTATAACAACATAAGAGAATATTCTAAATTAGAATGTTGACTCATCATGGGAGTTGGAATTGGAATTCCTCATTGGGATTTGAGAGTCATTTTGTGGATGGTATTTGTATGACCTAGAAAATGATTATGAAATTGAAATACAAACAACAAATTATCAAAATCCACAATCAAATTCAACAAAAAGATCATATCAATGAATCATAAAAGAATCACATAAAACCAACACCATTCCTACTTGAATCCTTCGCTTTGCTCCATTGTTCTCCTCTTTGCATTTTGTAAAAAAATGTAATAGTACTTACTCTCAGATTTTTGGTAGCACGATAGCATAAAGCACTGATGATATGAGTATAGTTTCTTCGCGATGATCAGAGAGGAGGAATAGATGATAGGAGGGTTGAATTTATAGATATTCGATGATACCGATCAACAATCAAGATCTGGTAAGAGACTAAGAAGATCAATGACTTAGAATTGATGAGGAGTTAATTGATCTCTTGATTGTAGCTAACCGATTGTATGGGTCAGTTAAGAGAATTGAGTGGGGAGATAAGTGTGATTGACAGTTAGTAGACAAAATTGATTACTCGGTGAACTGCTTTGACTAATCAATTAACTCGAAGTGAGTGGGAGTGAAGTGGATTTAATTGAGGAGTGAATTGAGAGTAAGTCTTAATTAGTTGGTGAGGTGGAAATGCACGGGTAATTAGTAATTAAATGAATTAATTATTAATTACATGTACAAACATGGATAAATAGATAATTAATAAATGAGAAAATACTTAAATAATTAAGAATAATTAGTGAGTTAATTGAATAAATAAAATTATTCAATTAATCATAGAAGAATAAATGGTAATATGAATTCAATTAAATAATCCAAAATTATTTAATTAATAGTTGAGAAAATTTGAAAATTTAAAAATAATTAAATAATTAAAAATTAGTTAAGTATAAAAGATGTCATTAAATTAAATAATGAAATTATTTAATTAAGATAAAAAAGAATGATTATTGTGATGTGATGGCAAGAAGTGTTAGTCAATTTTAAGTGTGTACATTTTTCTCCTCTTTGAGATAATGCATTTTTATAGCATTGTTTCAAAGGAAGTATTAAAATTTGGTGGCATGCCCTAGTTTTCCCCAATGAATGAAAATGGAGGTGGGATGCCCCCTCGGGAGTTTGGTGAAAAAATTATTTTTTAATAATTTTTTAGGTAGACTCATGAAAATGGGGGAATTGAGTGGAGGATATGGGGAAATGATTAAATTAGTAAAATAAAATAAACTGATATGATGGGGTGTAGGGAAGGGGATAAAAATAGGTTAGTGGGATGAAGGGAATGGTCAAATGGGAAAATTAGGGTTTGGGAGGAGTATAAAAAGTGGGTGGGTGAGATTTTATCCTCATTTGCACTCCTTGCTTTGTGAAAATTGAGTGAGCTCTACTTTAGTGAGAGTGGATTTGTGGAGAGAATGGTGGGAGTTCCTGAGGGTGATCATCACGTGAAGTGGGTGTGGACATACAGATGGAGGGATGACACACTAGCTGAGGTAGGGTTTCTAACTTGGCTTTTGCAATTGCATGGTTTTTAGCATTTGTTAGGGTAAAAGTAAGGTTTAAATAGATGCGTGAAACCCTAGTTTGGCATAACTGTGGGAGGAAATAGCACAATTGGGTAGGGAATGGAGCATTTGGGGGCCAAAAATTGTGTAAATGATGAAGTGTGGTGCAAATTCTAGAGAAATAGGTGCAATTTCTTGCACAATGGCGCAATTGTTGTGTAATTACTTGCATAATGGAGTAATTGTTGCATTGTTGTGCAATTGCAGTACATATTTTCCAAAAATGGTACAATTGAGTAAAAAGTGGTGCAATTACCAAAAATAGGCAAAATTATTGGTAAAGGGGCATAATTGATGTTAAATGGGTGTGATTATGCCCCAAACCTATGAAATGTTGCCCGATGGAGGGGAATGAATGGGCGAGAGGGTAGTTTAGGATGAATTAAATGGTACATGTCTGAGGAGGGTATAGTTGTTACCAAAAAATAGCACAAATGTAGGTTTGACTCAATTGATGCCAAAAATGGCACCTAGATTTAAGGTTTATGAAAGTGATAGAAACTAGAATAACTAATTATTCATATTGGGTGTAGGGTGGTCAAGGGGCTTTGATGTCTCATGAGAGGCATCTAGATGCTATGAGACTAAGGTGGCACATTGGTGAGGATGATCAAGCTTTCATAGGGGTAGTGAGTTAATTCCATATTACCTATATGTCAGAGATCTAAGCACACAGAGTGATGATGATTGCATTAGTTGAGAGGTGGTATAGTGAGCGAAGCTCATTTTTATTACCAAATGGAGAGGCGGCGATCACGCCTAAGGATGCATGGAGGATTCTATGGATCTCAATCCATGGGGAGTAGATTGTTTATGATAGAATGGTGGGGAGGTGGCACTCCTTTGTCCTCTGTCTCTATGTGTCATTCATCCTTTGTGTTAGTTGTTCCAAGAGTATTTGGGGAATGTTATCAATTCCAAGCTCTATTTTATCACTCTAGCAAAGATGTATACTGACCCTAGATTTGTGGATCCCTTAGTGTACCTTTCTATGTTGCTTGTCACATTATATTTGGGGGAAACCCCTTATCATTATGTAGCTTTATTTGGAAGCATATAATTGGTATAGGACTTTCCATATAAGCTCTTGTGATCTCTTGTTACATGGCATTTATCATTTTCTACTTTAAAGTAAATTTGCACACAACATGGTGGTTTGCAATTTCTTTAAAGTGGGGGAATAAATTGGAATTATTTTTCTTCACTTTGTCCATAGGGGCTATACTTAATGGTACATTGATATTGTCATTTTCTCTGCCTCACCTTTTTCACAAGAGTTGAACTTAGTGTAGCATTTGCATTGAATTTTATGAAACCTTATCAAGGTTATCAGGGAGTATAACTCTTGGTATGGTTGTTATTGGCACACCTTGTAGACCTAGTGTGTGTTTCTCATTTTTCCACCTTGTTATGGGTACACCTAGTAGACCTAGAGTGTGTTTATCATCCTTATCTTGGGGGATCACCTAATGAAAATCGGTCCTCACTAGCTTGTGTGCCTTCCAGTTTATGAATCACCTAGAAAATATCATACTTTTCTATTGTGTGAGTCATGAACACTTTTTTGTATGGGTCCTAGCATAATACAACTTGTTATTCCATACCCTCCTTTTTCATTTCATGTTGACATTGCATGTTAGTGTATGTGGTCTTGCTACATTTCATACATGTGTGTTCCTTTGTGCTTATGTTGGTTTTTCATGGGATCTTGGATCCTAGGGGCTTGATCACCCCCCTTGATCCTTAGTCATCCTATCTCTTTAACATTTTGTGCATTCAACCCTTCTTGACATATATTTCTCTACTTTAGCGTGAGTCTGAGCATAAGTTCATACTCTCACTAAAGTGGGGGCTAAATGTAGTGTCAGAAATTGTCACCCTTAACAAGTGCAAACTATATTTTAGATCTCATAAATTATTGCACTTAATTAAGCTCCTAATTTTTATCATTTTTTGAAGGATTACAAGCATTGAATAAATGCATCCAATTGTTATTTTTCTCCCGACTAAGTGTGTCCTAGAAATTTGGGTCAGGACCCATTAGCCCATTGGAGAATGGGCCCCCCTTCTTAGCAGGGAGCCAAATTCAAATATGTTGTTGGTGGCATTTTAACATCCAAAATTCAAATATCAAGTGTCAGATTTTGGGATCTAATTTTTGGGAAATTAGTACAATTGTATATAAATACCTGGTTATTTTATCATTTGAAATCTAATAAGAAATCTATTAGAAAACTTATGATCAAGATCACTCTTGAGAAATTCAAGAGTGGCATTTTAGAGTTTTATTGAAGCAATCCAAGATCCTAACATCATGTCAAATTCTATGTGATTTAATGTGTTCATGTTCATTATTTTGTGAAGGCTAACAATTATTGTAGGTCTCCAAAGCATTCAAGCATTAAAGCAAAGAAAGATCAAAATCCTTGAGGTGATGTGTATGACTTGAATCCTTCAAGGAAGCCATTAAAGGGTGGTGAGTTACAACATTTTGTTCATTCATCATTCCTTCCTTTCAATTATCATTCCTATCATTAACATTGCCATTATGAAAGTGGAAACACTTACATGGGGTTTGACTGAGGCAAGCCCATGAATGGCACAACATTTTCTCCCTCTTTGAATGTGTCGGTTATAGGTTTGAAGAGAATTGAGGGAAGATTGAAGGAAAATTCTCCATTGTTACATTCAAAGCCTTAAAAGTTGTCAAGCCACAAAAACTCAGTTATTGAATTCACGAACAACATTCCAATAATTCTACAACCTGGAATTAGAAGCTTAAATCCAACATCAGAGGATTGAAAATTTAGTTTCAAGACCCTTCATCAAAGACCCATGCTCACCCAGGGGTGGATGGGTCCCTTTGGACATGTCAAACTCATCTTTTGGTGATAGGTACATATCATCTGACACTTCCCAGATCCACCTACAATCTACAGTTTCAGTTTATATTTTTAGAATATTGCATTTCTCATATTAGGTTATATGGTTCAATTAGGTCAATCATTCCAATTCATTTCTAAGACTCAAAAGGATCATATCCAGGTTTGATTGGCTCACCTTTGAGGTTGAAATTTAATCTTTGCACCTTGTTGATTTGCATCCTAATGAAACACCCTTAGAAAAGTGGAATTGATACTAGGTTATTTGCATTTGAACTCATCATCTAGTCTCTTCCATTTTTTCTATGTTTCATTCTCACCATCATAAAATCATCAATCAATCAATTTTCAACTTGACTAGGGGCATAGTCCTACTTTTTTTTTGGCTTGTTGTGCATGTTTTCTTGTTGCTTGTGTGTGTTATCATTTTTTTCATTTATCATGGTCTTTGCATCATACTTCCACAAGGGCATCATGATCTTCTATATCATGGTGTTATAAGGCATATGTTTACATTTAACTTTTTTGATCATGTACTTAGCACATTGTCAATTTGGTCCCTTATACCTTGGTGAATAATGTCAAGTAAAATATCAAATCTAGGTTTCTTATATCACTACAACATGATTCTCACCCATATTTCCTCTCCTTACATACATAATATTCATCTATCCTTTCATCATTTATCATCTAACCAAATCCATTTTGAGAGCACACCCATGTTCTTTGAACCTGCATGTCTTCTCAAGGGGGCATACCTAACTCCCATACTTCCAATGATTTGGGGCATCATGGCATTAGTCCTTATCCCTTCCTACCCCACTTTATTTTATTCTTCTTCGATACAACACTTCTTATATCTGTGATGTTGTATCAAAGAGAGGGAAATGTAGACACTCAAAAATTGACCATATCTAACCACACTCGACTTTACTCTATCCTTCCCATTAATTAAATAAATATTTATTAATATTTTAATTAATTTATCCATCACCTTTATCCCCCACTTTAATTAAATAAATATTTATTATTTAATTAATTAATTTATCCTACACCTTTATCCCCCACTTTAACTAAATAAATATTTATTAGTTAATTAATTAATTTATCCTACACCTTTATCCCCCACTTTAGTTAAATAATTTTTTTATTATTTATTTAGTTAATTTTATTTATCCTTCACCTTTATCCTCCACTTTAATTAAGTAAATATTATTTATTTAATTAATTAATTTATCTTTCAAGATCAATTATTATTTAATTAATTATTGAGAGTCATATGACTAACTAAGACCTTGTCTAGATTCATTGAACCTAGACAATTTCAACAAAAGTCAAAACTAACTTTTCATCTTAACCCCTCCATTTCATACTACTCCAAATCTTATTCATTCACATAAGGATATGCCCTAGTGCACATCCTAAACCTAGCCCTTATCCCTCATGTGACACTTATTGCATGACTGCAATCTTTGATCCAAACCCTAATACTTATTCAATCCTAGCCATCCATTAACCAATCTATATCGACCCTTGATTTCCTTCTTGGAAATTCTATAAATTAGAGGCCCCTCATCCCATTTGGGAAAAATTTCTTTATCATACTATTATGTTGTCTATTTTTCTATTGAATCATCTTAATCATACCATTATGTTGTTGAAATTGTAGAGTCCCTACTAATGTCTAGTGAACTTGGTGACAATCACACAATTCAAAGTGGAAACTAACTGAATAGTCCACTTGAACCTTTGGAAATACCTTCATTGAATTATCGACCAGGGCTAGTAAGCTTGTGATGGTACTAGCACTGTATGTAATTTAAAAGACTTAAGGCTACCTAAATCATCCTAGCATAGGTGTCTCCACTTGCTGAAAAGTCATAAAAATGCATAACAGTAAAGGAAGTAATGTTGGCACTATTGCTACAAGTACCTACAATATAAGACTGTGACTAATTTACCATCAACAAATGAATGTTGGAATCTAACTAATACTGTTAACCAAACCTACACTCTAGAGTACAACAAGCTTAAGCAAACCAAGGCAAAAATGTGAAACAAGAATTGTTTGTGAATCCATTTACAACTGTAACACAAGGAATCTAATTAACACAACATGCAATTATGAAATAACTACTATAACAGAAGTAATTATACAGAAAATGAAGTGAGGGAAAATTACCTTAAGTGGCCCTTGCTCAAGTGATTGTCTCCATTGATCTAACCCAAATCTAGCTTCTTAGATTAACACAATCATAATAACTTAAAACCATTCATTGCACAACTTCAAAATATCACATAGTATTATGTTGGGATATCTTATTCATGGAATCATGATTGAGCAATAAACATTATCTATGTAAGAAAAACAACTAACTAAAAATATCTGATAACTATATATGCTATTGAACAATTAACTAACTCCTCATGCCTCAACCACCGAGCTATTTATATAGGCACGAGGGAGTTTATTAAAATAAGGACTCTAAACTGAAATCATAAATCACCACTCCATATATATCAAAGCATGATAAAGACTAAGCAATCTAAACTATAACTAAAAAATGAAGAAGAGTCCAAATAGAACTGACTCCGCTACAACAAGAACTAAAATGTGGACTGTTTGAATTAGTCATGCTAGACTCCTAACTATAATAGGGTTCTTCTCCTTCAACATCTTTATTAAATGTCATAATGATGCACAATCATATTCATTAAGTTCCTCCATGTTGTAATTGTTGCGCTTAGTTTATTCTAGAACCTACCCTAGTCTATTGTCTAGAAACTCCTTTGGCTGCAGGTTGCACCTCGTAGTTGTTGCAGGCTACAATCTACCTCCTCTAGCTCCTTGGCTGCAAAGAGTTAGTTCATAAAACATGTACACAATACTAACAACCATAGCTAAGCACATATATCCATTACAATTCATACATATTCACACATTAATTATGCAATTACCATCACACCATCACCATATTTCCATATACTTTAAATCAAGTTTAGATTTTCATAATAAGCATAAAAGATAGTATAGTGTAGGAATATGTATAAGATAAGTGTCTGAGAATGTCTATGAGCTAGCATAAAAACATTAGAAAACTATCTAATGACTAGACTCATCATTCCCCCCAACTTCCCATTTGATTTTCCTTAAGTAAATTAACTAGGGCTGGAGATTGTAGTGCAAAGTGATTTCCCTGAGACCTATGACAACATCCACTCCTTTAACCTATTTCAAATAAAATACTCTATAGCATGCAATTCTATTCATTTTGATAACCTTACCTTTCTCACATTCCTCATTCTTCTCCCTTGTCTAGTGTGGTACCAGATATAGAAGCATTGGTGGTTGGAAGGTGAGTGGTACCCATTCAAGTCCTTTGTCCTTGAAAATATCCATATACATGTGTGTTCTCTCAAGCATAGCCATAAAACTATAAATAGAGTGGGGCTCTTTCCTTTGCAACTCAAGAGTTAAACTGTCCCATCTTTCTTGCACAAACTAGTAAGAATGATGTATGATTCCAACAATCAATATATGCATCCTTTGTTAGTCCCAAATTGATTAATTACTATTTACTATTATTATGTAGGGTAAATATGAATGTAATGTGAATTCTGGAGATGAATAAATTGTGCTTGCACTTTTTTTTAAAAATGCGTCATATGTGAATGCTATCTCATTTAATGTTATCTCAAGGAAAAGTATTGTATATATGTGAATGGATGGTTATTAAATTGATATTCTAACTTTGGAGATGTATTATATATACTACATATTTTATGAACAGTTGATTGTCGTGTGTATGTGTTAGTGGTTGTAGGTATATGTTCAATTCCTCTAGGTAGAGGGGAAGTATCACTTAGGAGAAGATCTTGGTCGAGTAACTGGTAACAAAAACTATCTGAGCATATACACACACCACAGTAGAATAATTGAGTTGAGTCATTATGTGGGAAGAGGGTAAGTCATCCTTAGTTGATTTGTTTGCATAAGTAAAATTCTTGATTACTACTGAAATGCATTATTAGGTGATGTTTAATATACACCACAATTCCTATTTCCAAACCAACCACTAAAAAATTCCCACCTAATGCAGGGAAATTTGGAATCCCTAATAGTACTATACTTGTCAACCATGCCCACAACTACTTATGTACCCCATAAAAGCAATTGATCCTTAGGTTTTTCATTGGTCAAGGGTGGCAGTTGGTTAGCTGGGTCCTTACTCAAATTTCTTTTGGAGGTAGATGCTTCCTCCTTTGATGAAGACACTTTCGTTTTAGGAGCCATGACTCAAGGGTTTTTGTAAACTATGGTTTCTAGTTTCACAAAATAAAACCTATGGCTCAAACAAGGGTTTGACATGAATTATAGCAATGCGAGATTGACTAAATGTTCTAAATGAACGTCAAACCTTATAATAAATGTAAAACCAAGATAACCCTACTGACAAAATGACAGAGAATAAAATTGAGCAAGTTTTTAATAATTTCAAAAGTGGGACAGTATACCAACTTACTGGCTTGGTGCAAGCTTAGAACCCTAACCTTGATGTTGAACAAGCTTGAAAATGCAGCACGAGCTTCCCTAGATTCGTGGAATGATTTTATCAATTTTCAATTGTGCTTTAAAAAAAGTTTTAAAAGCCTAAAAATATCTTAATTTGGTAGCTCAACGTCCTCTCTGCCATTATGGCTTGCTCGCATGAACCAGAATAGTTCACTTTCCCTTGATTACAATTTTGAATACTGTCCATTGATCTTGCAGCAAAATGAAACAACCATGGGTTCAGATTGAGTCAAATTAGTTTGAAAAAGCTAGCTGTGAACCTTTGTTTCCATCATCCAACCCCAACCACCATGTGGAGCCACTTCCCAATGATCTGTGGGCTCCACTATCTCATTTTCATTGAAGCAAGAGACCATGCATCAGCTTCCCCACTCCCCCATGAATCTTAACCCTCATGCAACTTTTATCAATGGGAGGATGGGGAAGGGTCGAGATTAAATCTCCCACCTTCAACACATGCATGCCTTAACATGAGATCACATTCCTGTGCATATAATCCTTTGGCCCAATCGACGACCATGATTAAAAGATCCATCTGTTGTTATAGCATGTGCCTCTAAAAATCCCTTTAGCAACCAAGACTTTAACACCTTCAATCTGTGGCAAAATATTTCATTAATTTTCTTTCATCTCCTAATGTTTCCTTTGTAGCTCAAGTGAAGGCAAGCGACATTCTCCTGCTTCCCTCTTGAGAGATGGGAGGCAAAGGTGGTCCCCCACAGGATGGAGAGGAGTGGTCAGGATTGACCCACATCACCCCTCCTCAACTGTTGATCTCATTAAACAGAGAGCTTTCCTTCTTCAAAGCCTACTGAGTCCCATGGACAAATGTCATCTGCTCGCTGCCCTATGATAGTATTTAAAAGAAAAAATAATTTGAACAAGGAAGCAAGGAACAATCTAGATGCAGCCATGTCATTTCACCACCACCATCGATTTGCTCCATCTCACTACCTTCAAACTTTTCAACGACATCAGGCCTGCCCGTGTAGAAGATACGTGGCACTCACCCGCCAGCCTATGATAATATTTTAATGCAAAATGAAATTGAACGAGGGCACGGGGAATGGCCAGGATGTGCTCTCGGTGATCGAATGGTCCTCATAAAATAGGAAATTTGCACATGTCAATTGTGAGCCCATAAAAGGGTCCATGACTAGGTGAATGATGGGAAAGGACACAAAACGTTAGGATAAAACTTAGGACCTGGCAAATTTTGATGATTTTTCACTTGCATAGTATAAAGGAAACACTTTATTAAGACGACGGGTAATGACTGGATTACTAGGATTCATGGGACAGTCAATAGAATGAGTTAAAAGGCACAAGTCACAACTTGGATGAGTGGGTACCGGGGATAGGAGGTGAATGCCAAATTAAAGCATCAACAAAGGATGTAGGCCTAGGGTTTTTTGGAAAGGGTTTTAGCACTTCATTAAACCCTAAGGCGTGATGACAAGAGAAAACCTAAGCCCAGAAACATGAAACCAACCATATCATGCAAAAAATTTAGGGGGAAAACAAAGCATTTTATAAGGGTTCCACCAATGGCTCCTGGTGGGGACGTATGTTCTTCCAAAATAGAGTGAAATCCAAGAATCTCAGGTTAAGTAGACCAAACATAGAGAACCAAAAACAAAGACCTGCTCGGAAAAGGCATGAAAACCAAACCAAAGTAGACCAACATACATACAACATTTACAGGACTGTACAATATACATGGAAAAGAACATATTTCTAGAGAAATATGGCTTCAAGAATTGTCCATGTACTAACAGTTCAAGAAGTTCACCTATCAAGCTCTAAAGGAAGTAAAAATCTTCCCCATGTGTGTTGGCTATCAAATAAGGACCTAACCATAATGCTTCAAACTTTCCATGCTTACCCTTATCCTAAGCCCTTGCATTCCATACTAGCACCATACTGTCCACTTCAAATTTCCTAGGAGAATCTTTCCTGTTATACAAGTTTTTGACTTGCAATTGCATCTTTGTATTTTTGTTATGAGCTTCTCTTCTAGTTTCATCCAGCTATGTTATATGATCAATCCTTTGCTGCATATCATCACAAATACTCTCATCATATTCCCGCACAAACTTATACATCTTCAGTAGGTTGTTTTGTGGTATCCTAGCATCCAAACCATAAACCAAACCAAATGGTGAATGACCAGTTTCCTTCTTCATAGTGACCCTGTCAGCCCACAATGCCAACCTTAGCTTTGAGTCTCATGCCTTCTTATTCTTTTCAATCACTCTTTTGATGATCTTCATGAGGCTCTTGTTGCTAGATTCATCCCGACCATTCCCTTGAGGATGGTAAGGAGAAGAATAAGAAATCTATATGCCATGCTTCTCATAAAAATCATTGGATGCTTTTGACCTGAAGCACATAGCATTATCAAAGATGATCTTCTCTAGAACTCCAAATCTAATGAGTATGTTATTCATCAAGAAGTCTATCACAACTTTACTTGTTGCCTTCTTTGTGGGGATTGCTTCCACCCACTTTGTGAAATAATCAGATGCAACAAGGATCCATGAATTCCCTCCACTAGACTTTTCTAATATTTCACCAATGAAGTCAATACCCCATTGTTGGAAAGGGGCCTGAATAGAAATGGGCCTAAGGGACAAGCTTCCAGAGAACTTCAACTTTCTTGCAAACCTCTAGAAAGCATCACAAGTTTTGACAAACTTGTGGGAATATTTAAAAACAGTGGGCCACTAGAATCTTTCCCTTAAGAACTTATGGGTAGTGGTCTTAGCCATGTAATGGCCACCACACACCCCACTGTGCATCTCTTGCAACAGGTTTGATGCCTGCTTACCATCCACACATTTGAGAAACACGTTGGCCATCTAGGCTTCTCCACCACAGTTCATTATCAATAATTACATACTTGATGGCATGTAGCTTTACTGTTATCTTTTCATTATCAACCATATCAGTAGGGAAAGTTCATTATCAATAATTACATACTTGATGGCATGTAGCTTTAGTGTTCTCTTTTCATTATCAGCCATATCAGCAAGGCATTGCAAAGTCTACAAATACTGGACAATCCTTTTGTACCAACCACATGTTTGCATGTCACAAATGGGTGCAACATCAATAGTCTCCATTTTATTTATTTGATTAGCCTCCAAGTTAGTTTCTTCCATCAACTTAGCTAGACCCTGTCCTTGAACTAACTTGTAATCTACACATTGGATCCTATTAATCCAACTGCACCTCCTGCCTGTGGTTTCTTGCTGGGTGAAAATGTCTTTCATAGTAGCACTTGGTACAAAAGCTATAATTGTAGTTCCCATCAAATATGTTTTAAATTTTTTTACAACCTTGACTAAAGCATATGCTTGCTTCTCAATTGTATCATACTTGAGTTTTGTGACCTGAAAAGACTTGCGAAAGAATGCAATTGCATGTTCAAATCCCTCACATTTTTTTGCAATAACACAACAATAGTATGGAAAGAAGCAAAAGAGAAAATATGCATTGGTTTGGAAAAATCAGGGGACTTCAAAACTAAAGCCTCCTTGATAGCCTACTTAATTCTCTTGAATTTCTCACTAGGCTCCTCACTCCAAACCACCTTTTCTCTCTTCTTCAACATCTTGGAGATAGGTCTTGTAATCTCTACAAAATTTGTTACAAATCTCCTCAAGAAGTTGATTTGGACAAAGAATGACTAAATTCCTTTTACTTTCTTTGGTTGGGGAATCTTTTCTATGAAAGCTACCCTCTCAAGGTCAATCCTAACTCCCTCCTTGGACACAATGTGCCCCAACAATTTTCCCTCAATAACCTCAAAGGTACAATTTTTTGGGTTTAGTGAGATTCCATATTCCAATGCCCTGACAAATATCTTCTCCAAGTGCATCCAATGATCTTCTTCCTTCTTGGAGTAAGTTTTCAAATCATCTTGGTAAATTGCCATGAACAAGTCAATAAAACCAGAAAAGGCTACATCCATAGCCCTTTGGAAAGTGGCACCTACATTGGTTAAACCAAATGGCATCCTTGCATATACATAGGTGCCCCATAGAGTTGTCAATGCATTCTTGTATTTCTCAGACTCCTTCACTTTCACTTGGTTGTATCCAAAAAAACCATCCATCATAGGAAATAGCTCACAACTTGTTACCTTTTGCAACATGGCTTCCATGTTTGGTAGTGGATAGTTATCCTTCAATGATGATATATTTAAATTTCTAAAATCCACACATAACCTTATAAAACCATTATTTTTCCTAACTGGCACTAAATTAGACACCCATGAGGAATGCTTAATAGGCTTTATAATACCAGCATCCCTTAGCTTAACCAATTCCTCTTGCATTTTTGGAGCTAAGGTTGGATTAATGGGTCTTTGCTTCTACCTGAAAGGCTTGGCATTTTATTTCAAGGGAATCTCATGTTAGAATAATTCCTCTCTATATGATTTTAGGTCATCGTATGACCAAGCAAAGATGTGTGTATTTTCTCAATAAGGCAGTCAACATTGCCTTGATCTTTGGTTTCATCTTTATTCCTACATATACCTTTTTAGGGGCATTTTTGGTCCCCAAATTTACGTCTTCCAGGTCCTCTGGATGGGTGGCAGTTGTGTTAACTTTTCTCTTGTCTTGATTATCAAAGACTCTCTCCAGTGCTACAAGGCCTTTGGGAATATTATTTGTCTTCAGTTGAATGACTTCATTTCCAAATACTATATCCTTTCCATCTATATTCTCAACAAAAGCACCAAAATCAATCTCCTGACCCTCATACTCATCAACACATTTTAAAAACTTCAAAATATCTTCATCAACGTTGAAGATTTTCCAATTATGTACATTGTTAGGGATTGATGGCCTTGCTTGCACCTCAACCTTAGAGATACTTGCAAGAGTGATGTCATCAGGTTTGAGTGCAATGTTTGCAAGTAAGTTTGCCACTCTATTTTGACCTCTTTCCATCCAGTCAATTCCAAAGGCATCAAACTACTTAATGGAGTCCTAGGCAACATTTCTATATTGTTTCAATCTATTATTTTTGCATGCATATCTGGATCTCACCTGGGATATTACCAACTCAGATTCACCAATCACCATTAACTTCTTTATCCCATGCTTTTTAGCTAGCCTCAACCCTAGTAGCAATGCCTCATACTCTACCACATTGTTTGTGCAAACAAAAGACAAAATGAAAGAAAACTTATATGTGTTGCCACTAGGTGATACTGGTAATATACCTGCACCTGACCCCTCTTTGGAACTTGCACCATCAAAGTACATATTCCATAGTCCATCCTTATCAAATAACCTTGTAACTTCATGGTCTATAGGTGCAGGCCGCCTATCACTTTCTCTTGGTATCTCTTCCACCTTAAACTCATTGATATCAGTATCTATAAAAAAAATGGTATCATCCTCAGGAGCATGCTCTAGCATATATGGCACTTTCGGTTCTCTAACCACCTTGACATCCTTATTATCAATTGGGAAAGTGGCATAAGACATATCACACTGCATGCTACCCCCCATGGAAGCACTCCACTTCCTAGATAGCATCATTCCATAATTGGGTGGGATATCTACCACCACTACACTCATCTTGAACTCTTTCTTAGGATATGCAGCTAGTCTATAAGGAATTTCATTGATTACACCAGTCACAGGGACTTCCCTTGAATCCATAGCATAACACTTACCATGAGTACTATCAATTTTTAATCCCAATGCCTCCATGATCTTGGCTGGCATTATATTATTGGAGGCTCCAAAATCAATGATACAATTTTTCAAAAAAATTCCCTTAACAATTAGTGTGAGGAAGAATGGGTCTATCTTTCTAGGACAGGCAGTCACTGAATTCCCTAGGAAAATATGAGGGATCTCAGTGATTACTCCCTCAACTTCTTTATCATTTTTCTCTTTTTCACTCACTTTTGGTGGAGTGGACACCACTAATTTAGTACAAGTTGTAGTAGCACCATTGATAAGAGCTATTGCCTTTTGTTTGTGCTCATCAATTCTCATCATCTCAAGAAAAGGAACGAAAATTTTTACTTGGATAAGCAACTGAAACATATCAATAGGAGTATATTTGGACAAATCAATTGGGATCATACCTTTTTTTGTACTGCTCTCTTTCTATTGATTCTTTGTTGTTTCAGCCTTGGGCTTGGCATCCTTCTTTGCAAATTCCACACTCTATTTTTGTACCTTTGTCTTTATAGCAGGGGACTTGGGCTCTCCATCTATTTTTAGTTTATCTAATTTCTTAGCCAAAATTTTATCTCCCTTACTTTCCTTAGCTTTAAGTGATTCCCCTTTTCCATCATATTTTTTATCTTTACCCTTCACACTCTATTCTTTGATAAAGAGACTAGCAGGGCTTCCTTGGTCACCACCAACTATTCTATTCCTCAGATGATATGAACCTCTGGCTTGTGCAACCAAAGCCACTATATATCTTGCAATTTCTTCATCTAAAGGTCTCCTTAGGGACACATTATCTTCAATTGCTTCCAATGTGTACACTTCATTATCACTGTCATCATCTTCATTAGAGAGAACTTGTTGGTGATATGTACTAGTGATATTCCTTTGGTCATTCACATCCATTTCATGAGACTCCAAATCAGATGAGCATTCATTATCAACAAAATCAAAACTATCCATAATCATATTAATGTCAACATCATCCTCATTAGATTGATCACAATCTACAGGCACACCTTCTTCAATCTCAACCATCTGTGCAACTACACATTGATTAACAAAATGTGGCATTTGATAAATCATGCACCAAGGGGTCTCATCAACAAAATTGCTTGAGTTTTTCTGCAAAGGATCCAGAGGAACCTTGTTTTGAGCATTCTTCTAATTGTCAAGAATGGGATTCACATTATGCCAGATCGTATTATATGGATGATCTTGCAATTGAGGGGGTCTCTTGTTCCTATGATAATTGTAATTTTCATTTGATAGACCCTTTTCTTTCCTTGCAATTTTGTTTCTCAAATCCTCCATGGTACTAGTAAAATTGTTAATCTTATTCTCAAGAGAAACTCCTTTAGCACCAAAGTTTTTATCCTCTCTCTTTGTATTCTTGAGGATCTTTACATCATCCCTTCTTCCAAATTTTCCAGTTGCTCTATTGATACTGTCAATATGGATGGCCATCTTATAAGCCTCTCTCAATTTTTGAGGAATTTTATCCAACAAATGATAGCTCATCTTTGCATCAAAGGCGTTACAATAATTCACCAGGAATACATTATCATTCAATCTTAAATGAGGAGGTAATTGGTTCATGGCCTTTTGAAACCTCACATTGAAATCAGCTACACCCTCATTTGAATTTTTAACAATATTATTAAATTGATTCAAAAGAAACCTTGAATCAATTTTATCACCATACTACTCTCTAAACAGCCTCTTAAATTCCTCCCAAGATCCAATACTCTCAGTAGGTAAACTTCTATACCACTCTCTGACATCCTTAGTGAGTGACTTCATGAATAACTTCATCATCACATCCTCAACCTCTACTTCAAAATCATCCATGACATTAGCAAAGGATTTGAGGTGATCCTCACTGCTTAAAGCATTGTTACCAGAGAATCTGACCAAGGAAGGCCTGAAATCTTCTAGAAATAGATTAGGATAACCCAGAATCCCAGTGAAGCACAATTGTTGATATCTTTCCACTTACATTGGCCTCCTAGAAGCTCGGTCTCTATGAGAATTTCTAGGCTCATCATCATTTTGGTCATCAGATTAATTATTATCTGTACCTTTTCCATCTCCACCATTACTACCACCTCCCTTCTTATTTCCATCACCATCTTCAACATAAGAATTCTTATTTTTATCATTTCCACCACCTCCACTAGTAGTGTGTCCCTCATACCTTTTCTTTTGTGAATCATTTTCAATATGTCTAGAGCCTAAGGCTATCGAATCAGGTATGGAGATCTTAAGGAAAGAAATATTCCTCACTATTTCTGCATTTGAAGCTTCCATTTTAGTATTCTTCAATTCTTGTAGTAACTTATCATTCTCCAATTGTAATATCAAGATCTTTGGGTCTGGGGGTGTAGTTGATGGAGTAGGATCAATCTTAAAATTTTGGGTGGAAGCATTACTAGATGAAGTATTGGTACTTGTATTGGTGTTGGTATTGAAGGTAGTTTTCTTTGGATGATCAATGGGCTTCTTCCCATGATCTATAAATTGTGATTTCTTAGTGGCAGCAAATGGATCTAAAGCTTTAGTGGTTGCAACAAATGTGGTATAAGTATTGGCAATAGAGGTTCCCATTTGAATGGTCACCTTAGGTGGATCAAGGGTCATTTTAGCAACAAACTTAGAAGCATTTTCATAAAGTGCTTTTTGCTTTGCTTCTTCTCTCATATTTCCTATTCTTTGCCTTCAAGCATCCCTTTCTTGCATCTTAGCCTTGATTCTATCTTCTTTTTCTTTTAACTCCTTTGCTTGTTTCTCCTTTAACTCCCTGAGTCTCCTTTCTTCTTGCTTAAACCTAAGATCTTCCTCTTCTAAGGCTTGCATATCTTTTTCTATGTCTTCTTCATCTTCTAAGACATCTCCAGCGTCACTTGGCTCAGGAGTATAGAAGGTTTGATTAGCAGGTTCTCCCTCAAGGGAAAGGTGCAATCTACATTAGGGGATTCACCTTCGGGCTTAAAATTACTACAATTAAAGACAAATGCAACTCAAGGAGTTGAAGGATCTAGAAATGTCTTATGTTTTCCAGTATTCCCATCTATCTTCTTCTCTTGAGACATCAAGTTCATTATCAAAGAATTCGTCAGTGGGAAAACTCCCCTGATTTATATTAGGCACCCCAACTTCACATGCTTCTTCATAAACATTTGCACTATTTACTTCATTATTAAAAGTAGGAGATGCATCAATGGGAAGTTTAGTAGACTTACTTGATTCAACATGTTTCTTCACCCAGATTGTTTGCTTGTCCTTTGAATGCTCGAACTCCATCTTCTGTTCAAGATGCTTCTTTGTGTAACTTCTGGTCTTCCTCATGGTATCAAGTTGTATCTCAAAATTCTCCTTCTCCCTTTCTCTCTTGGAATTTATTCTCGCACCGGCACGAGAGAATTCAAAGTCGCAACCTAGGATGCTTGGAAATAGAAATTTATTACACTTTGTATTTGCACTCACAATCTCTGAAAAAGACTTTGAACATAACCCAACACAAGATGGAGGAATGAACCAAACTTTGAAGCATAAAACTAGACATGACTTATATGATGAAAATTTGAACCAATTTCTCTCCAAGAACTAAAGAACAATTAAAATATTTGACTCTAACTATACCACATCTACCTAGAGACATTGGACTTAGCAATGTCCCCAACAAAGTCGCCAATTTGTTGGTTATTTTTTTTAGAACCAAACTTGATCTCACCATATGCCTATGAATTTTCCACAATTATATGATAAGCAAAGGTAAGGATTGGCCAAAGAACAAGTAAAGGATTGATAAACCTCTACTTCTACTCTTTGGGCTTTGTGAAACCCAAGAGGGTGATCCTGACAATGTTTATATGATGCTCTTGTGCCATTTTATCATCAACATTGAAGCAAACAGATGTATTCCTATTAGATGAAAATAGACAAAGTTCCTCAAGGATTTGGATGACCCTTTAGTGAATTAGTATCTAAAGCTAGGAATGAATAGTACTCCCTACCATTTTACTACAATTACAAGTATGTCAGAAATTGTAATTAAGGTTTATGTTCTTTGTCAAGTACGGGTAGGCTCACTAACTTCAAAGATAACCAAATAAATGGACCAGTGCCTTATCTATGGGCAACAGAGTCACACTTGCAGTAAACTATAATACATCAACAATGGAAACAAATATTTAAAGACTATTGTGCACTACTTGACAACACACAACTTGATGCATCTAGAAATAGAAACTTCTTAATAATCCTTGGATTTCACTTACAAATCTATGATCTTATTTAAGAAATTATTTAACTCTTTGAACTAAAGTAGAAATAGCATCGCACATTCAATCAGAGTGATTGAAGACAAATAAAAGAACCTTCATCCCTTCATTCATAATTTGAAAGGAAAAATACAAAGGAGAGAAACTAATTCTAGAACTTTCAATTATCCTTCACATTCCATTTGCTACTATAAAACCATTATGCTCATTACAAATATGAATACATTCCTAAGACTCAATGCTAATCTATTTCTCTATGCTTGAAAATACAAAACAACTCTTACATGAGCTCAAAATTTTCTTAACCATCAAAAGACCTATGTAATTGACTATGAATTCCCATTTATAGAAACATGGGAGCAACAAGCATCATGCCAAATTACAATTAAATTCACATTTACATTTGATATACATTTCATTTTAATTTCAACATTCCCCAAACAGTTATATTTGCACCTTTGAAAATGAGGGGAAAGCATATAAGAAAAAAAATATTTTCATTTGTTGAAGAAGATACACCCGCCTTCCAAAAGACATCTTTCATTCATTGCAACAACACCAAAATATCTTCTTCACGAGCCAAAAGTATTATCCACGTGCATGCCCAATCTGCAAAAGTTCTAAAAGCATGAAAAGCAAAAAAAAGGTATAAAACCAACCCATCCAAGTCAGCATTTGTGCCACCAATTTCCATGTTGGGGAGAGAAAAATATTTTCCAATACTTCAACAAAATCCTAATCTGTACTATTTTCAAGCTATGCATTATTTCTCTCTCATCTGTTAATCACCATGGTTGCAGACTTCAAAACGAAAATTATACTCACCACCCCATCATTGCAACTCAATACCCCAATACATCCAAGTATTTACTCTTCCAGGCATAGAATTTGTCCTCAATGGGCCATCTGAAGTTCATGACACTATCAGCCTTTTGTTGATAAGGTGAATATTTGGTAACAACCTAATTGGCTTCTTTATCAAACTCTACCAGGACAATCTTTGCATGGACCAACATATCCATGTTCCTCTTTAGCGTACCCATATCATGCTCTTGACAAATTGAAATAGCTTGACTTGAAATGACATCATTAGTTTCCTTTCTCCACTCTTGCAAGGTTTTTATGTTACCATCATCCCTTAGAATAGATGGGAGGAGACATGGTTTGTTTCATGAAATTTTTTGACAATTCTTGGATCTTGGTCTCCAAAGGCTCTATGTTTCCTCTGAACTCCTTAATTTCATTTAAAATTTGAATGGTGGGATTAAGCTTCTCAGGGGGGTCAACATCCTGCTTGGCTCCAATAGACATCATTCTCAACTCTTGCAACCTGGGGATTCATGTCTCCATAAGCGGAATAACTTTCTCCTTATTATTGCAAAAATTATTTATAGCATACTTCATGGAGGAATATCTATCATGGATGTTGTTTATTTTGTTAATAACCCCTCTATTTAAATTCTCCAAGACTATAGTGACAATCTTCATATTACTGACAAATATTTCCCTATTGTGATTATAACATTTTTCTTTGTAATCACTTATATGCTTAAGCAACTCCTCCTTGTTGGAACCTTCCACTACCTGTGGTGCTTCTGATGTGCCTGGCTCTACCATCGAAATGGGTATAGTTCCCATATTGTATGGCACAATTTCCCATGAGGAACTTGTGGAAGGGGTATAATCAGTAGGTGTTGGTTCATGTGAAGCAGTAGGGAAGGAAGCATCAGTCCGTTTTTGCTCTCCTGATTGCAAGTTTTGCAATTTCTCCCTCAATAATTCTATTTCTATTTGCATTTGTGCATCTTTTGTTGTTTAGTCTTCCCATAATCAACCAGAAAGTCATTGTATTGGTTCCTAAACTGCTCCTTCTCTGTAGTTACTAATTCCACTGTGGCTTTTGTAAACTAAGCAATATGCACTAACATTGTTGTTGCTTCAAGAGTTGATGTCTCTAACACTCTCTTTATTATCAAGCCTCCCCTCTAGTCTAGAGCAGGCTCTACAATGTTAGGCCTTCTTGTACTTGGAGCTAAGACCCATATAGCCAATGCATCCCACTGCTCACTGAATGTAGATACTTGCAATGCAATTGTAGCTTCCTCCTCTAAATTATAGAGAGGTCTATCACACCTTTTTATCATATCAAAGGCAATAGAAGAGGTTAGATACCATTCTAGTAACAAAAAAACACCATTATTCCTTACTAGTGCTCTACCTTCTACTGCAATCATTCCATGAAATTTGGATTTCATTTCCTTTAGGACTTGTGCTTGAATAGTTTCCTTAGAAAATTCTGGATGAAGACTTCTTTGCTTAGCCATAGTAGTAACATATTCATCCTTCTTAGCCCTGTAGGAAAACTCCATGACAGCTTGTGATTTTACAAATGAATCATCATCCATAAATCTTGTGCATGCTTCCACCCTGACATCATCAGCATTGTTTATCCCAATAAGGTCAGCCTTTCTCAACCTCATACCCAGTTGTTGCAGAACAATCACTGTTGGTGCAAAAGGAATTCCCTGTTGCATTTCCCGCTCAGATACCTAGATTTCCTCATTAGATTCATCATCATCATAATCCACCAAAACTGTTGATTTGACCTTTTAATTTTTCAATGGTAGCTCTTCTAGTGGTGACGCATGTTGTGATGGGGAATCCACATCCATAATTTTAGGCCCAGTTGACCTTGGAGGAGATGGTGGTGGAATTTGCAGATTTGGAGAAAAATCCCTTTGCTCCTCTTGTTGAGAGGAAGCAACAACTGCATCATCTTTCTTTGCTTTGTTCTTCCTCCTTATGAAAAACTTTATTTTATGTTCCTTAGGAGGCTAATCTGTAGGCCTTTCCTCCATAACAAATATTTATCCTCCACATTGTTCATCTTCCATGGGGGATTTCCCCTTGTCTTGAATCATTTTATCACCTTCAAGGTGACCAACCACTGTTTCAAAGTTCTGGAACACATGTTCCATTCTCTACATTATATTGGGAATTTTTGCAAGAGCAATGAATTTAGGATCCTTTTCCCTTACCTTTCTTTGCATTTTGTTAAAAGAAATCCATTTTTGTTTTCTATCATCTTCCTCCAAAAGATCAAAGATGTTCCTTATTACATCCTCAGGTACTGGAAAATATGCTCAAACTTGGAACTCTTGTTCCTCAACTTTAACCAGGCTATGAAACCTTCAAGATCATGATACTCCCTTGCCCTTGCTCTTTTCATGTGAAAAGTTTTTAGTATATCATTTATATTGTTCCAACCTCCTTTAATCATTACAAAATCATATTAGCATGTGTATGAAGGGAAGAATGTTCCTTTCCTTGATCCTTCAAGTGCTTATTCTCCACACTTCCCAACTAGTACATCACCTCAAGAAACTCAATTCTTTCTAGCACACATCTAGGAAATAAGTGAGGTGAGACGGTAGCACCATACACTCTCAAAATAGTATATGCAGGGTAAGGGATAACATCTCCCCAATTATGATCAACCCCCAATTTAGGCCTCCTATCCTTACGTCTCAAAAAATCATGCAAGGCCTTGGGAATTCTTGGCACATTCATAGCCAGAGTTCTTCTCAACTCGAATGCAAACAAATCTTCAAATATCACATAGTCAGTTTTTTTGTCATCTTTATCCAGGATAGTGGTCCAACATTGGACCGACAATTCCAAATTACCCTCAACCCTATCCAGTGTCATATTTCTCCTAAAGTAGGGTGCACCTTTGAAAATAAACATGTGTATGAGCAATGAATACCAGTTGAATCTTACTCCTTCCTCACCCTTCTTCAACTTTACCCTGGATCCTCATAAATTTTCTCTGCAAGAAACCCCCCATAATAATATATTGTGCAATAATGTGGGTGTTGGATGTGGGCCACCATACACATCCATGCCATAGGCATTCCAATAACTGGCTCATAACCAATTATTTGACAAATGGAGTATAAAGTTCTTTGGAAAAAAGGGATGAAATTGTTAACAGGATAGGGCTCTTTATCAAATGGTCTCAATGTAACCTTATGGTTGTTAATCTCTATTAGGTACTTTAGTAATAAATGGACCTTAAAAGAATGTTTAGTCTTCTCCTATTCCTCCCTAAGAGCCTTTTCATCAATCTGAACTAGGTCCTCGCTCCATTCAGTGAGCTTGAAAACATGAGCCATATCTTCCTTAGTGACTTTAATCATGTCAATTCCTTCAAAAGACCTCACAGTCCTGGTGACTGGGTCATAATTGATAGCTATTGCTTTTAAAAAATCAATATCTAGGTATACATTTTCCACAACCAATTTTTCCAAGTCAAGGTTCTAAGGGTTACCCACGGAACACCATAATTCCTATTTCCAAACTAGCCACAAAACAATTCCCACCTAGTGCAGGGCAATTTGGAATCCCTAATAGTACTATACTTGTCGACCATGCCCTCAACTACTTGTGTACCCCAGAAAAGCAATTTACCCTTAGGTTTTTCATTGGTCAAGGGTGGCAGCTGGTCAGCTAGGTCCTTACTCAAAGGTCTTTTGGAGGTAGAGGCTTCCTCCTTTGATGAAGACGCTTTCGTTTTAGGAGCCATGACTCAAGGGTTTTTGTAAATTGGGGTTTTTGGTTTTACAAAATAAAACCTATGGCTCAAACAAGGGTTTGACACCAATTATAGCAATGCGAGACCGACTAAATGTTCTAAATGAACATCAAACCTTAAAAGAAATGTAAAATCAAAATCACCCTACTGAAAAAATGACAGAGAGAATAAAATTGAACAATTTTTTAATAATTTCAAAAGTGGGACAATATACCAACTTATTGGCTTGGTGCGATCTTAGAACCCTAACCCTGATGTCGAACAAGCTTGGGGTGCTAGCAAGAAGTTGAGTCCACTTTTTGGCCAAAAAGTGGAAGTGTTTTCCCTGATTTTCAGAATTTGACACATTTGACCTTAAAATTTGAAGCACTTAAAGATGGAATCTTCAAAAAAGTCACTATTCATAAAATGTAGTACTCGGAGTCTAGTTTCCAAATATGTAATTTATTTCAATACCCAAATTGTACAAATTGAGTTTCAATAAGCATTTTTAAAAACCACAGTTTAAAAGTCACTTTTTTTTACCATACCATGCACATGTACGACATCCATATTTTGACCTAAATTATCATATTTTTCTAAATCCTTTTGGGAAAAGATTTGTGACTCACTAAAGCTTGTTTTGGATTTTTTTTTGTAATTTTTTATTGAATTCTTTTTTTTTTGTTAAATTTTTATTATGCATATTTGTCGTTTTGAAAAATCATCATGTACGACACGCATAAGATGACCTAAACTTATCATTTTTTATTTTTTTTTAAATTGAAAAGAATTGTCTGAAGTTTGTTCTCATGCAATCCGTTCGTCAAAATGTTATGTTGATCATAAGTTATTAAAATACTAAAAAACCCTAATAATTCAAGTTTATGGACTAGTTTCATTAGAAATTAATTGAAAAATAGAAAAAATAATCAAATTAAAAAAAAATTACATATTTGGAATCTGCACTATCTCGTCTATAATGGGTTTTAATTTCGTAAATTTTTTTTGCAAAATAGGTCTTCAGATATATGTCCAAAGTCACTATTTTCCTGTGACATTAACATGACCTTCAAGTTGTAGGTCAAACCAGGTCCAAAGATTAGGTTTGGGTCCCCAAACCATTTCTCGAACCAAAAAACAAGCCAAAAACCCAACCAAAAATTCGTATTTTAAAAAATGGGATCTCGTTTCATAAAAAAAACATATTTTTTATGGTTCTATATATGAAACAGGATCCCGTTTTGAAAATGACCAAAAACATAAACTTTCCAAAAATGGTAAGTTTTCAAAACAGGATCCCATTTTGAAAACTTTTCGAAAATGGAAATTTTTCAAAAATTGGAATTTTCCAATAGAAAGTTTTCAAAACGAGATCCCGTTTTGAAAACTTTCCAATTTTGGAAATTTATGTTTTTGGAAAATTTTCAAAATGGTATCCTGTTTTGAAAATTTTCCAAAAACGTAATTTTTTCAGAACTGGATCCCATTTTGAAAAACGAGATCCCGTGTTTTAAATTTAGGCTCGGGATCCTGTTTTTTGTAAGTTGATTTCTTTTTTTTGCCTAAGGCAAAAACTTCCACGTTTCATGGACTCATCTTGTTGCATTTACCCCTTGAAAATGCAACACGAGCTTCCCTGGATATGTGGAATGTTTTTATCAATTGTCAATTATGCTTTAAAATAAGTTTTAAAATCCTTACAATCTCTTAATTTGGTTGATCAACAGGTCCTAAACTGAAATGTGGCAGCTTTTATTCATGATGCTATAGGTCCCTACTGCATAGTGAAGCGGTCTTCAAAAAGATTGTTGATTGTGGCACTTGTGCGGTGTGTACACATGAAGTGGAATAAGGAATTATACCTATGTGCTCTCAGGAGGTGAGTTGTGTAGCTCATCTACTGTGTCACTATGAGATTTGATAGTATCTACTATTGAGCTGTTATCTTGTGGTAGTATGTCTATATTAGAACCACAACTCTGACCATAGTAATGCATTAGAGAACTTGAAGGAAATCATCTTTCTGTGTTGGCCTCTTGTATATCTTTAGTCTGTGTCCATTAACCAACAATGAAAATCTAACTACATATATGGTCTGTAATTTGATTGCTCCATTGAGGAATACTCGTTGTATTTCATAGGGTCCCAACCATCTGGATTGTATCTTCCCCTTATAATATTTATATATGGAACCATATAATAAAGTCCAGTCACCCACATTGAATTCTTCAGTATTTATAAATTTATCATGCCATTTAGTCCTTTGTTTTTGAATTATCTTTGTGTGATGCATGGCCTCCATTCTAATTTCATCTAGTCCATTCAAATTGTGTAGCCTCTCCTTCTCCATTGTCATCAAGTCCATTTCTAGTTCCACTGATGTTATAAGTGTCTTGTATTCAAACTCTATTGGCAAAACTATTTTTTTTCCATACACCAGTTCATAAGGTGTGAAACCTATAGTTGTTTTCCATGTTGTTCTATAGGCCCACATTGCTTCAAGTAATTTGATTGCCTAGTCTTTTATGTGAATTTTCACTATTTTGGTTAGAATGTTTTCAATCTCTCTATTTGTAACCTTCACCTTCCCATTGGCTTGGGGGTGATAAGGTGTTTATTTTCTATGTCTTATTTCATAATCCTGAACCAATTTAGAATTGAGTTTAGAAGTGAATTGGGAACCTTGATCAGTTACAATTTCTCTAGGTACTCCATACTTAATAAAGATGTCTTCATACAAAAACTTTGCTACATTTCCATCTATTGCAAACTGTAATGCGTTGACTACAACCCACTTTGTTAGATAATTTGTGCAAACTAAAATAACTCTTTGTTATTAGATGTTGGTGAAAGTGGGCCAATGAATTCCAGCCCCCATTTATCAAATGGTGTTAGTTCCAACTATGGCTACAAAGGAATCTCATTTGTCCTTGTTTTTTTTCCCATTCTCTGACATCTGTTATAGCTCCTTGTATACTTTATTGAATCCTTATGGAGAGTTAGCCAATAGTAACATATTGTCAAGATCTTAAATGTTATCCAAGTTTGGCTACAAAGTGCCCTCCATAGGGCTCATCATGGAAATATTTTAGGATGTCAAAGACCTCATTCTCTCTTATACATCTCATAATATTATTTGGACCTATATAAAACAAATAACTAGCTACCTAAGAATATGGAAAGATTTTATGCACTAGTTGTCTCTTTTCTCTAGGAGAGAAATGTGATGGTATCTACCCTGCCACTAAGTAATTTGCAATATCATCAAACCACAGTGTGTGTACATTGAGAGAAAATAAATGCTCATCTGGAAAAGATTCATCCACAACACCTTCTTCTAGCTATGTGGGTAATCTAGACAGAAAATATGACACCACATTAGCTTTCTCAGGCTTATCCACTATTGTTATATCAAACTCTTCTAGTAAGAGAAATCATATAAATAGTCTACCTCCAACCATAGGTTTTTTCATTAAGTACCTTATTGCAGTGTGATCTATGTAGATAAAGACTAGATACCCATAATGATGTAATGCCTAAATTTGTTAATGGTATAAAAAATTGCCAACATTTCTTTCTCTGTGATAGTGCAATTGAGTTTTGCTCCTTGTAAGTTCTTGTTGATGTAGTAGATTTCATACTCCTTATTACCTTCCTTTTGTCCCAATACTACTCCTATAGAAAAATTAGAAGCATCAGTGTGTATGTGGAAAGGTAATTTCCAATTTTTCCCTCTCAAGGCAGGTGCTTTTATCAAAGCTATCTTAAGTGCTTCAAAAGAGTGCTGATATTTTGTGGTCCATTCAAACTCTATATCCTTGGTGAGAAGAAAAAATAAAAGGTGTTACAATTTTATTGAAGTCCTGAATGAATCTTCGATATTAGCCTACATATCCCAGAAAGCGCCTTACATCTCTTTATTTCTATGGCATAGGAAGTGTAGAGATGATATCAATTTTATGGGGATCCACTTGAATTCCTTCACTTGATATAAAATGCCCTAAAACAATCCCTTGAGTCATCATCATAAAATATTTCTCATGACTCAGAGATAGATTGTGTTCTTGACACCTTCTCAAAACCTTCTCTAGATTGTTGAGTGCTTCTTCATATGTTTCTCCATAGGTGGTGAAGTCATCCATGTAGATTTCCATGGAATCATGAGCATAATCTAAGAAGATACTTAGCACTGCCCTCTAGAAAGTGGTTGGAGCATTACATAGTCCAAAGGGAAGAACAAAATAGGCATATGTGCCCAAAGGGCATGTAAAGGTGGTTTTATCCTAGTCCTCTGGAGCTACCTTTATTTGATTATAGCCACTAAATCTATCTAGGAAGGAGAAGTACTTTTTACCTATTAGGGAATCAAGTACTTGGTCAATGAAAGGTAGTGAAAATTGATCCTTTCTAGTGGTTGTTTCTAGCTCCCTATAGTCCACACATACCCTCCATTTTCCTCCTTTCTAAGGGAAAATAACTAAAGGTGACACCCATTGACTATCAGAAATAGGGTAAATGAAACCTGCATCAAGTAATTTTTGTAGCTCAGTTTTAACTATTTCCCTTAAGGTAGGGTTCATTATCCTTTGGGGCTATCTAATTGGCTTGAAAGCATCATTTATTTAGATCTTATACATGCATAGTTCTGGATCAAACCCCTTCATGTCATGGCATCTGATGCAAAGGCTGTTGTGTGTACCTGCAGCACAGTGTTCAGGGAATTCTACTATTCTTCAGTTAGTCTATTGTTAGCTTTCAACATTTTACAAGACATGATTTCCAATGTCTTGGATGCTAGTTGTACAAATGAAAGGCCAAGTCCACTAATTTTTGGGACACATTGTTGTGGCAGAAGAGAATGGAAAAGATGAGATACCTTTGATGAATTTGTAGGTATAATATTCTGCAGTGGATTCTACAAACATGAAAGATAGTCTTGTTGTTTTGGTTTCCTAATGTAGTTATTGTGTATGATGTGGTCAATTAAGTCATCCTCATCTTGATTTATCAATAGGGGGTTACGTTCAATAGTCATGAGAGTCTGCAGGGAATCTAGTGGTCTTCTTCACCCAAGGTAGGCCATATAGTCTACTCTATATTTTTATGAGGTTGGGTTGGTGGATAGAGGACCAATTTCTTGGTTAGAGTTCCATTTGATATTATCATGTTCCCAGACCTACAACCTATGAATGCATCAATTGTTACTAACCATGGTCTACCTAAAATAAGTGAATATCATGCAAGGTTGGCCTTTGGCTGCAAGACTATGAAATATGAAAGATACTCCCATGAATCTAATTATATGACTAAGTCCTCAATGATCCCCTCAAGTTTCACTATTGACCTATCTTCCAACTATAAAATAGATGGTGTAGGCCTAAGGTTAGCTAGCTGAAGTAGTTGCATTGTCTCCTTAGTCATGACATTAATGGTTGTCCCTAAGTAAATCAAGGTGTTTTTGATAAGGGTCCCATTTATCCTAACATCCACTACTGGACTTCCAAGGTCTATATATTTAGGGATAGTTATATTCCCTAGCATGATGTCAGCAAGGTTCCCTAGGAAATGAACTGTCTGAGGGTCCTTCCTCTTTCTCCTTGGATTTTTAAGAAAAAGGTCTCTTATTGTCTTGGTATAAATTGGAATATCCTTGATAGCTTGAATGAGGGAGATTTTGACACTTACATCCTTAAGATGACCCAATAGGTCTATCTCATCTTGGTTATGATGTCTTGGAATGGCTAAACGCTCAAGGAATGGAGGCTTTAGATTTGAAATAGTCTAGTTTACCTAATTTGACCCAGGCTCCAAAGGTGAATTGTCTAAAGCTTCAATTGTGTGTTCCTCATCTACCATCTTAGTAATTTGAGGGGATGAAAGCCCAAACAGTGTTTTCCCTAACCTGAGGTGGACATCACTGACCTCTACCCCATAAGTGGGGTATTGAATAGTCTTGTTAGTGTAGGCCTATTGGATAGGCTTGTTATTGGGGTTAGGTGCAGGTTGGATAGGTAATTGTGGTGTTCTTGGTGGCTGAGATTTTGGGTTTGATGGATTGGGAATTATGGCCTATTGTTGTGGTTGGGAAGGCATCAAAGGTTGTTGGTAATTCATACTTTGGTGTTGCCACTACTGGTCCTTTTGCCATTGTGGTCGCCACTGATTTTGCTACACTGGCCATTGAAGGTTGTAATTAGAACCTTGGAAATTTTTTTGTGGCCATACATTTGGTTGTTGTTGGTTCTAGTTTTGTTGCAGGTTTTGCAATTGGTTTTTGGTATTTGGCCAAGGATGGGTGTTCCAAGTAGAGAAATTTTGATTACCAACTAGAAATTATGTATTAAAATTTAAAGGGTCTTGTGACATACCTTGTCTTGGTTGTCATGGCCTTCTTTGTGCAATGTAGAATAGTTGTCCATCTTCACCTTCCAGTGGTTGAAAATATGGGTTCTCTAATTTTTCTTCTATAATACTTGCCACCCTTTTACACTTGCAGTTAGCTCTTCTTTGTCTGCAATTGGGGAAATATTTAATAAGTATTGCTTCGGCCTCTTCCTACTTTTTCTTCACATGTAGAGTGCTCAACTGTGTAGCTAGATGATTAGTAATATCTTCTTTCATGTTGGACAGTGTGTTACTTAACTCTACTCTTGAAACCCCATTAGATGTCTTTCCAATGGTATATGTTCTTTCCCCCTTGTCCTTTTGGTAAAGGTCCTTGAATAGTTCCTATAGACCTTACAAATTTCTTCAAAGGGTAATTGAGACACATCCCTTGACCCAATAAGATTAAGGGCATCCATGCAATCATCATTGAATCCCTCCTAAAAGCACAAGCTTCAAGGATTCTTCTGAGAGTCTATTCTATGGGTTTTTCTTCAAGCAAAATTTGAACCTTTCTACATAATCCTCCAATGGTTCATCCTCTTTTTGAGTCATTCTAAAAATTTCATCTCTTCTCCTATCAATTCCTCTACAATAGTCTTGGTATTTTTCCAAGAATTTTGTTTTCATAGTGTTCCAATCTAGAACATCTCTGCCCAATCCTATAAACCATCTCATGGCAACATCCTTCAAGGTTGTAGGAAATAGCTTGAGCTTATGAGCATCAGTTGTGTAATCATAGCTCCTACATAGGACATCAAACTTGAACAAGAATGTGTCTAAATCCTTAGTTACCAACCCATAGAAGACTGTAACTGCTGAAGGAGGTATATTCTTCAAGACAATAGCCCTTTCTTGGTTGGTAATGGGAAATTCAAAAGTCACATGTTCTAGTGGATCATACAGTGTTGCATTAGCCATGGTTTTGAAGGTCCCCTCTTTGTTTGCAGTAGATGTTGGTGAAAGGGAAAGTTCTTCTTTAGAAATACCCTCACTTTGATCACTATGGTCACTAATATCTGGTCTAGCTTGTTGATTTGAGGGGAGAAATCTTCCCAAAGTGTCTCTCTACCTACACATACAATAGGTATAAATTTGTATAGCAACAACTCATGCACAATGTTAGTGAAATGTTTTGGTATTTGAAGGGATAAATCCTAATTATCCTAATACTAAAAGAAAATTTTAAACTAGGAAAGCTTTGAAATAACATAAACTAATCTTTGAAATTAGCAACATCCTTGGCAACGACACCAAAAATGTAGAGTTCCTACTAATGTCTAGTAAACTTGGTGAAAATCACACAATTCAAAGAGGAAACCTAACTAAACAATCCACTTGAACCTTTGGAAAGACCTTCATTGAATTATTGACTAGGGCTAGTAAGATTGTGATGGTACTGGCACTGTATGTGCTTTCAAAGACTTAAGACTACCTAAATCATCATAGCATAGGTGTTTCCACTTGCTAAGAGGTCATAAAAATGCATAACAATAAAGGAAATAATGATGGCACTATTGTTGCGGGTACCTATAGTATAAGACTGTGACTAATTTACTATCAAGAAATGAATGCTGGAATAGATAACTAATACTTTTAACCAAAACTACACTCCAAAGTACAACAAGCTTAAGAAAACTAAGGCATAAATGTGAAACAAGAATTTTTCATGAATCCATTTACAACTGTAACACAAGCAATCTAATTAACACAACGTGCATTTATGAAATAACTGCTATAAAAAAAGTAATGACTAAAAATGAAGTGAGGGACAATTACCTTGAGGTGTCCTTTCTCAAGTGACTATCTCCATTGATCTAACCCAAATCTAGCTTCTTAGATTAATGAAATCATAATAATTTAAAACCATTCATTGCACAACTTTAGAATATCACATAAGATTATGTTGGGATATCTTATTCATGAAATCATGATTGAGCAATAAACATTCTTTGTGTAAGAACAATAACTAACTAAAAATATCTGATAGTTATATCTACTATTGAACAGTTAACTAAATCCTCATGCCTCAACCACTGAGCTATATATTTAAGCACATGGGAGTTTGTTATAATAAGGACTCTAAACTGAAATCATAAATCACCACTCCCTATAAATCATAGCGTGATAAAGACTAAGCAATCTAAACTATAACTAAAAAAGGAAGAAGAGTCCAAATAGAACTGTTACTTTGCTCCAACAAGAACTAAAACATGGACTGTTTGAATCAGTCACACTAGACTCCTAACTGTAATAGGGTTCTTCTCCTTCAACATCTTTATTAAATGTCATAATGATGCACAATCATCTTCATTAAGTGTCTCCATGTTGTAATTGTTGCACTCAGTTTATTCTAGAACCTCCTATGCTCTGTTGTCTAGAAACTCCTTTGGTTACGAGTTGCACCTCGCAGTTGTTGTGGGCTACAGTCTACCTCCTTTAGCTACTTGGATGTAAAGAGTTAGTTTATAAAACATGTACACAATACTAACAACCATAGAAAATCACATATATCCATTACAATTCATACATATTCACACATTAATTATACAATAACCATAACATCATAACCATATTTCCATATACTTTAAATCAAGTTCAGGTTTGCATAATAAGCATAAAAGATAGTATAGTGTAGGAATATGTATAAAATAAGTGTTTGAGAATTTCTATGAGATTGCATAAAAAACATTAGAAAATTATCTAATTTGACTAGACCCATCATAAATCATGAGCAACCACATCCAACCTATCAACACATCACATTTGATCTCTTTGAGGTTTGTATGTATTTGATTTGAATAGGATATATTTTATGCATATTTCATTTGTATGTAACAATTTTTTGTAGAGGGCCACCTACACACTGCATAGGAACCCTTTCTCATTGCATAGGAGTTCAATCATCCAACATTTTTCAGTATACTTCCAATTGCCATAGTCCATTATAACACTTATTCAAGGGATACTATCTATGGATCTAAATGTTTGATTCCTTCCCCCATCTCTCCACCACTCATCCTTTTCCACTCTACACTTAGTGGAAAACATTATCCATGCTATCCTACCTATTGCATCATATCCACATCCTACCACATCCCTCACCCTATCTCTCATCCTATCTAAGTCCATCCCCTTTTTCCACCTTTGATCTTTACAAGCATAAGGATCTTCCTAAGCATGATTTATCCTATCTACCATATCTTATCCACTTGATCTAAATAATCTGATCCACGTCTTCCAATATCCACCATCACATATCCCTCATCTTAGTTCCTTCCTCCCATCCTATCCAAATCCATCCACCCTTCCCATCTTTGATCTTGATAAGGAGCCTCCATTCTATCCTTTCATCCATATCTTATCCATATCCTTGATTATCCTACCATATCCTTCATCCTATATCCTTCCATACTATCCATTTCCACCCTTCCTTCCATCCTTTGATCTTGATTATGACCAAGGGAAAAATATTCATGAATGCTTTGGGCAATGGACACCTTTCTTCCTCCACCATCCATATCCTTTATAAGTTATCCTTCCACCTCATGTATATTTTCCCACCATTAGTCCACTATGACACTCCATCTAGTGGGGTATCTTGTTACTTTACAACATAGTTCTTAGAGATCCATCCTCATATCCATCCAATTAATCTATCTATCTCCCATCTAACCAATCCCTCCATCCATCCTTCTACCAATCCTTGGTCCTTCCTTGTCATTGAATCCCATCCATTCCTCTATCCTATCCTTTTATCCTTCATCCAATCCTATCCCTCCATCCTTTCATTCTTATTCCAAGCCTTGCTTTTCCTTTATCATTGGTTCCTCTATCTTAACCATCACATCCTTTATCCAATCTTATCCCACATAATCCATTTATCCTCCATATATCCTTCCAATCCAACCATCCCAAATCAATCCTAATCCATGCAATCCAATCTTGCAATCCAGTCCATCATCCATAAGCACTCCATGATCTTAATCCAAATCAGATGAAATCTACTGATCCATTATCAAATTATCATCATAGGGATGTATCCTTCCCAATCCACATTTTTTTTCTTATCATTAACAACATAATCCTTGGGCTATGCATTGTTCTTATTGTTAAATTTTTTATCCTCCTCATTATCATCAATCAATCAATTGATTTTTAACTTGACCAGGGGCATAATCTTGGTTTTTTTTTGGGCTTATTGTGCATGCTTGCTTGTTTTTTATTAGATAAGCTACATTTACTAGGTGCAGTACCCAGTACACGATGAGCACAAAGGGCCAAAAAGGACTAGGATCAACAGTACATTATAGAGTCCAAACTAAAACCAACAGAAACCAAAAAGAAAACAGACACAATATCTGGACAACAGAGACCTAGCAGAGACACACAGACCAACCCACTAATTGGAAACATCATCACATTTCTGAAAGAGGAGATTTAAAACATCATCCCCGACCCAATTAGGACCCTCACCCTCATTCTTCTTTTCCACCTCCTCCTTGATGACATCAGAGAGAGTGATGACAGATATGTGGATGATCTTAATGGTAAAACACGTCAGCCTAGTGAACTTCCATTCAAGTTTCTCCATCTACTCTCGTAGCTTGTTGATGTTCTCATCCTTGTTGCTCTTCCTCTAAGTCGTCTCTTCCTCCATGGCCCTAGGATCCAAAGAGTGGGTGGAGTCCTCTTTTAGCATTCTATTCAGCTTCGAGAAGTGATTGGGACCTTCTACAAACTCCTCTACCTCCTCCACAGTGTCCTTACACTCATCTCTACCACCAGTCCGCTCTGAGTTGCTATAAATTTTGTCCACCAATATCTCTTTCTTATTCTTTGCTAGTATATGAGACCTCATGATGCTTGTTTGCTCCATTCCCATGTCAATACTCACAACCACAATGGTGTCCCCTTTGGAATCCTTATCCTTAGCACTCTTTTCCTCACTTTTTGTGCCCAACCACTCCACTTGGCCCATAGTGTCTTTTTTACCCTTCTTCTTTGTCGTTGGTCTATTGTCTAACCTAGTGGGTGTATTCTTAAGCTTCCACAATTCGGCCACAACCTTGGAATGGGCCAACCTAACCCCTCCCTTCTTTTTTTTGGAGGTTTAAGTCAAGGCGTTGAATGGGGTTTTGTGCATCCTTTCTTGTTGCTTGTGTGTGTTATCATTATTTTCATTTATCATGGTCGGTGTACTCTATTTCTAAAGGGGCATCACGGTCTTCCATATCAAGGTGTTATAAGGCATATGTTTGCATTTGACCTTTTTTATCACATACTTGTCACATTGACATCTTGATTCCTTATAACTTGGTGCATAATGTCAAGTACAAATATCAAATATAGGTTTCTTATACCATTGTAGCATGATGATCATCCATCCTCCCTCTCTATCCATATCTTCTCCCACCCATCCTTATCTATTTCTTCCTTTCATAGACTTCATCCTCTAACTCTCCCATCCATTTCAAAAACACACCCATGTTCTTTGAAGCCACATGTCCTCTCGAGGTGACATACCTAACTCCCATGCTTCTAGTGATTGGGGAATCATACCATTAGTCATTATCCCTTGCCTATCCACTATGTTTTATTTCTTTCTGAAATAATGTTACTTTTCTTAATCACAACATCATCTCAAAGAGGGGAAAAATATAGACACCTAAATCTATCCATTCCTTACCGTACTTGACTTTTACCTTATCCTAGTCATTAATTAAATAAATATTTATAATTTATTTATTCAATTTACCCATCACCTTATCCCACCTTGTCCTATTCAATTAAATAAATAAATATTTATTATTTATTTAATTAATTTATCCATTAACCTTATCCCCAAAATCCTCCAACTAAATTAATTAGTAATTAATCCCCACCACCTTTTCCTCCAATATTTAATTCCACTTTATCCCTCAATCCTTATCCATTTAATCCTAGCCATTGATTCCATTTACATGTATCATAATCTAAAGTTTTCATCATGTGGCAAGTGTCCCTCTCACATGTCTAACTAAGACCTTGTCCAAATTAATTGAATTTGGACACTTTTTTAAAAGTCAAACTAACTTTTCATCTCATCCATCCATTTCATACTACATCTCCAAATCCTATCCATTCATATAAGAATATTCCCTTATCCCTCATGTGACACTTATCACATGACTACAACTTTGATCCAAACCCTAATCCTCAATCAATCTTAACCATCCATCAACCAATCTATCTTGGTCCTTGATTTATTTCTTAGAATTCTATCAATTAGAGGCATCTCATCCCATTTGGGCAATCTTGCATTATCATATTATTATGTTGTCCAATTTTTTATTGAATCGTCTTGATCATACCATCATGCTGTTGAAATAATGAGCAACCACATCCAAGCTATCAACACATCAACATACCACATTTGATCATTATAAGATTTATATTTATTTGGTTTGAATAGGCTATAGTTGATGCATATTTTAGTTATGTTGTTTACATGCATACACATATTATATGGTAATGCTTTATGGTTACATAGTTTATCTATCTATGACTTGATATTTTTATGCTCACTATTGGGGGAAACATTGGAGTTTCTTATAGACCTTTGATGCATGTGCTTACTTGCTTACATCATGATATTTTATTGCTTCACATGATGTTTTTGATTAACGATAAATAGGTTTTGAAGGGGCCCTCGAACCCTGTACAAAAAAGAGTAAGGGAAGCAAAGATAAAGCAATAGGCTGCCCACCCAAAACACCAAAACAACCTAACTACAAAAACATCAGCAACCCGTCAGCTTAAAACAAAAAGCACATAGCAACAAAACCAAACAAAAAAGAACAGAACAAGCAGCCATTAGAGAAGTTCCTTAAGCATTCTAGTCACTTCCAGGTCTTTAGAAATAACCATGTCATGCATATCCATGAGCTCCTCCACGTCCTTCCTTGGCACCATTTTGCACTTCTTGGTTTTGATCTGAGTGCGTACACTCAGCCCCATGCCCAAGTTCGCGGTCTACAACTCCTTATTAGCATTCTTCCCCATCTCTTTGTTCGCTGGCTCACTGAATAGAGATCTACCAATCCATTCCTTCGCCTTCTCATTCAGGAACACAAACCCTTTAGTCGAGGATTCCAATTTCTCCTTGCTGAGATTGATGATCATGTCCAGGTCTTTATGCATCAGTTGATAGTTCTTTTCCAACATAGATAGCCTCGTGCCATAGTCTCTCTTCAAATTGGCCATGTCTTCCACAAAAGGCCCAGATTGGAATTTAGCGACTTGCCAGTCTGAAAATGGAATCCTTCTCCTTAAGACTTCTGAGCATAGAGATATTACAATGGGAAATTGTGTCATGTTTGTTATTGAGGTCTTGAACCTTCTAAACCAACCACATAAACAAATTGAAAGAAATATCAACCCCTTCCTTAACCAGACCTGAGGCTTGTGAGTAGTCCAAGGCATCCCAGAATAAACCTCTCCCTTGATGGGAGCTCACGGGGGGTTCATCAGATCTTGAAAACCATCGAGAAAATTAACTTTGGACTTACCCTTATCTTTAGAAGCTGACGCATGAATAGAATCATCCACATTTACCACACTATTCACCTTTCCAGCAACAGGGGTCCCTCCACCATCACCATAACCCAGGTCCATATTCCCAAAATTCATCACCTCACTGACTTGGTTAACCCCTAAGACCTCCAAAAGTTTTTTCGCCACATCCTTAGAGCACACCAACCCCTGAATCTTAGCCTTCTTTCCATTGATGTTTCCCTCCTCAACTTCTTCACCACAAGCCTCTTGAAATTTGTGCTTTACACGTGGGTTGGAGGGTTTTTCCTTTCTAGCAGAGGGCTTCTTCCCACTAGAAGAGGGAGTGTAGTCCAAGTCAGTGTGGTACCCATCTGACCATGCCTTAGACTCCTCAATTTTCGTCCCCTTACCCTCAGCCACCTCCTCAACCTGGCATTTCCCACTCCCCTTCTTCTTTTTTGACTTAACATAATCAAGAGGACGATGGGCTTCAAAAACACAGTTAGCCTTAATGTGATCCATGATAAGCAACATTAAACCCTCATGTAAGAAAGGGTTTCTCAGATTCTTTCTGTAATTCACAATCCCCTCTTCCAATGAAAGCAACAGATAGAAAGGGAAAGAAATGAGATTACCATGACAAAAATGATTGAGCATCACAAAGTGATGACCATACAAGGCTGAATACCTGCCATCCAGGGTGAAATAATGCATCGACACCATGGCTACATCTTTCCAGATAGGTTTATTCTTGGACCTATCATATCTGCCACAGTCAAGCCTCACCATTTTGGCTCTCTCTTTGTCCCGGAGAAAATTCAATCTAGCAAACCTCGAAATATTTTTGTCTTTGTAGAACTTTCTTTCTTCGGTCGACATCCCAGTAACCTTCGCAATGAATTCCTCACTAATAGTGGTATCCCTACCAAACATGCTCAGAACTCGGCCATGCCAAGCGTTGAAAAACTCTTTCGAAACACTTGTTTTAAAGCCATGCAGACTCTCCATGAAAGGGGTAACCCCTCCCTTCTACAAGATTTCCCACACATTGGCATTGGCTTTGAATTTGTCATAGTAAATCGACTTCATTCTGCACCTCTCCCTACCCATCATTGAACACTTCACAGACACAAAGAGAAACAACAAATAGTTGCTTCACATGATGTTACTTATGACATTTGCTTCATTATTATTACACTTTACATGATCATATCATTTAATTATTTTCATCTCATCTCCTCTAATTCCTTTTATCCTATGCATGCAACCAATTGGAGTGGGATATATTCTATTATTTTTTAGAGCAACACACAAAAAAAAAAATTGTTTTTGTATTCATCACGTCAAACTATTCGAAACAATACATATATAAAGGAAGGAATCTTCCTTGATTTTATCATGTATAGTTCGACTCACTCTAAGTTTGGTGAATTGTTAAAACAACTCGTAATAAATAAAAAAATGAGCACTAAAAAATTTCTCAACATATTAATTGATGCTCTTTATGACTATGATTATAGTGACAAATTTATGCCCATTACAATTTCATGTTTTTTTATGAATTCATGTTCAATGCAAGTTCATTTTCTCTATCTTCAAATTCCTAGTTCAAATTATGCTCATATTGATGGCTACTACCATGCCTAATGGATGTCTACGACTCCCATTGTGCCCAACCAATATTTTTTACTTTTTACTTTTTTTGTTCATATATACTATTGAGTAATTGATATTTACACCTATTTTAAATGAATGTTAATTGTTGATCATTTCTAAAAAATCGTGTTTATATATTTCCCAATGGAACACTCATTACAAGGAGTATGGGCAAAATTATAATCCTTTTAGTATATTTTTTATGAGTGTCTAAATGTTTACTTTCATGTCAATTTCTTATTTACTTTGACATGCATCTTCATGATAGTTCACATGCAAGTCAAAGTGGGGGGAAAATGTAAGGGTGTTTAAATTACATATCTACATTTATTTTGAACTCATTTTGACTTTTTACCTAGAGTAAAATGTCTAATGTGTAATATGACATGTTTTTTGTGAAAATTGGCAAAATAACACAAAGCTACCTTTACTCATCCCTTGGATTTCAATTTAATTTGCTATTTTATCTACTTATCTCAAGTTGAATTTGTGCCCTTTAAATTTTAAATTAAAAACCCATTTGGTCCCAGGCCAAAAAAAATTCCAACTAGTTCTTATAAGTCAAATTAAGCATGAATATATTTAAATTGCATGCCAAAGTGTTGTATAAAATGACAAATCCAAATTCATTAGAATGACATAAGTAATCTAGAATCCAACACACATCTAGAAATCACCTATAAAAAGAAAACTACATAGCATCAACATGGCATTAGGGTAAAAGTAAAGAGTCGTGCCATACTTTTGGCCAACAAAATAGTTTAAAGTGAAATAATTTTACCTTAAATAGTTTTTTTTCTGAAACTAAATGGCACTAAGAGTTTTGGGTGAAACCCGTTTGAGTGAGCCACTCAAAAACTATAATTTAATTTAAAAATTCAAAACAAGCTACTTCTATATAAAAGCTTGTGATAAAAACCTTTTTGAGCAAAAGCTTTAAACTATCTATGTTGTAGTCTATTTGGAAACCTAACCCATCTTTTGGGTAAATTCAATGAAAAATTAGCTTCAATTATAGATTTCTCCAACTAGGGGCTTTTTCTTGAAAATTAAAAAATATCCTTTTGTAGAGATCGGAGTTTATAATCCAATTTTTTTAATCAAAATACAATGCATTAGAGGAGATAATCCATTCTCAGAGGGTATAATTTTATTTAAAAATTGAAAAAAAAGAGACAAACATTGACATCCCATGAAAAGTATGATATTTTGATTAAGTTTGACTTTTAAAAAAATATTAAAAGGTAAATATTCGTCATTTTTTTCATGCACTAGAATTTTAAATTATCTATGTGGGAAGAAAAATCAAAGAATCTTTTGCTCTTTAAAAAAAATCAACAACTAAAATTCTCTCAAATTAATTAGAAATATATCCATATATATATATATATATAAGCTACATTAATAATTTTAAATTTTATGTGTTTGCCTCATTTTAAAATTTTAAAAAATGTCACTTTTAGGTAGTCCAAGTTGAAAATTGTGTTGACCATTTCCTTTATAAACTGTGACATAGTTCTAAACTTTTACCCATTATTCCAAAACCAACAAATCAAGTCTATGGACTTGCCATAAGAATAAGCTCATTGAGTAGCTAGTTTCCAAAGGTTAAGGTGGCACAATCTATTATTTACAAAAAAAACTTAAACACTCAGCCAAATATATTCTAGATAGTCAAAAGTGTGCATATTATTTTCTCATAATAGGGTTGAATGCATGAATCAAAGACTAAATACATAAGCATGGAGATGAATTGATCATTTTCATGATAGGGAAAGAACCCAAATCAATAGGCAATGAGTTCGATATTCCAAAGACATTCATCTAATATGTTCCCAAGTACTAATATAAGAGTAAAGAATATAACACCATCTATCACAACACATTTAACATCCAACCTAGAGCTAAATAATTTTATTTTATTAAATTTCATACACGTTTATAAATATGTTTATCTAACATAATTGAACTCAACTCTAATATTAAAGACATTCATTAATTAGTGCTAATTATATTTAATTATATCCCCAATATTTTATAAGAGGGTGTTTTATTTGTGATTTATTCCACAAGCAAAATTCCATGCAAGTCAAAATATGTATAATGCAAATTTATTATCAAATATGAATACTCTATTTACATATACCATTATTATTAAACCACAAATTATAATTCTAACTGTTAATCTAGAGTTTTAAATTTTATATTTCATTATACTCAAAGGTTAATTAAAATTGTAGTAAGAGGAGATTGTAGTGGATAACAAAAACCCCTTAACATAAATTTCAATATCATTTATATGTCAAACCTTTATTATGAAAGTTGTGAATAGTTATAATGTGATATACACATGTGTGTATGTGTGTGTATATGCATATACGCACATGCATATATCTACATCTTATATATAACTATATGTATGTGTTTTACATACACAACAAATTGGAAAGTTATATATCTTAATTATATTATTTAAAAGTATCCAATGATATCAAGTTTGAGGCATCTATGAAACTTATGTCATAAATCTAATATAGGTGTTTCTAAGAGGTAAGAAACACTCTTCAACATAGATTTAATAGCCATTAATATATATATATATGTATATATACGTATATACACATGCATATATCTACATCTTATATATAACTATTTGTGTGTGTTTTACATACACAACAAATTTGGAAAGTTATATATCATAAATATATTATTTAAAAGTATTCAATGATATCAAGTTTGAGGCATCTATGAAACTTATGCTGTAAATCTAATATAAGTGTTCTTAAGACTCCTTTTTTAGAAAGATGCATTTAAGATGTATATGTTAATTCTAGTTATATCAAGAAATATAATTATAGTGGTAACAATAAAAGACTTATAATAAGTCACTAGGTGAGAAAAACTCTTCAACATAAATTTAATAACCATTAATACATCAAACCTAATAACTTTAATAAACTAATATAAATATCTCAAATATATTTTATCTAAAAAACAATAAGAAATATCATTCTAACAACACTCTCTAAATATCTTTTAAATAGATATTTTAACATTAGACTATTACAACATCTATATAAACAACATATATTAGATCAACCATTTTGTTCTTAACCAAAATAATTAGAATAACCTCTTTATTTATTTATTTATTTATGGGCTGAGGTGGGTAACAACTATCTATTGATTGAAGCATACAGCAAGGATTAAGGAAAAGTACCTTTATAATTAAAAAAATAATTGTTATTATAGTTGAACAAGAAAATAGATAAGAGTCTATAACCACTTCACATGGTGAGGTCCACCTAGGAAGAAACTTATTCCTCTCATAAACAACAAACATTATGACAAACCCTAATGTTCTGTATTTTCGTGAATCACACTCATACCCCACAGAGGTAACACTCATACTGTATAATGGGAATGCTAATTTTAAGAAAGCGTGATATCTACTCCAACTCAGCCTTCACTTTCAAGTGGTTTAGAAATGAACAGTGTGGGCCCCTGTATTATATTTTTCCCTCTTGTGATTTAGACATGAACAGGTGGGCTCCATTATTATATTATATTTTTCCCTCTTGCCCCTGCAGGATCACGATCTATTATGCAGCATAAAAATATTTATCATGAAAATCTTTCATTTAATTACTGTGTAATACAGGTTTAATTTATGGTGAAGGTAGGGTTCATTGGATCGCCTATTTAATCAACGGGTGGGAAGCTCACCTGATTCGCCACGGAACAAGTTTCAGGTTCTTCTGATATTAAAGATATCTGTTTCGTTTACTCTGAGTCAATTGAAGTGAAATCAAATCCCTCTTTACTGTTGCACAACTGTTTTTTATGCAGTAGTTGGAGAGGTGAGGCCATGCTGTACCGCTCATATTCACTTTATGGGAAACATATGTACCTTTTTAGGGTTGAGCCATTGAATCTTCTCTGCTAAATTCTCTTTCGAAATTCCGTACATGTCGACGCTTTTTCCGTGAAAAGCGGTGAGCTTTCTGTTTGGCGGAGCAGGCTCCAAATTTAGCGGAATTTGTAGTCATTTAGTAAGATACTTCCGCATAGAAATAGCCTCGAGTTTTTGCAGATGTCAAATGCGTGCTTGCGGGCATGTTTTATGACGGATTTAGCGATCTTTGGTAAATTTGACCGCTGATTGCGTTCTTGGCGAAGAATTTAGCGGGATTCTTTAGGTTGCCGAGATTTTGAAAATGTTCTGAGGTTTATTTAGCTTTTGGCGGATAATTTTGAAGGTTCTGTGGGGGCTTTTCTCTGATTTTTTTCCAAAGATGGCGAGTGCATACGGAGATTATAGCCATAAAATTGATTATGTGTTTAAGGTAGTTGTGATTGGAGATTCTGCTGTTGGAAAGTCGCAAATATTATCGAGATTTGCGAGGAATGAGTTCAGCTTGGACTCGAAGTCGACAATTGGAGTTGAGTTTCAGACGAGGACACTTGTTATTGAAGATAAGACCATTAAAGCACAAATATGGGACACCGCCGGTCAAGAGAGGTTAGCCATTTTCTTGTAGCCTTTTCACGGTTTTTTGTCTACGTAAATGATTTTTCTGCTATCTTAAGCTGTTGATTTGTATGAAAATTTTGAAGTAATTGTTGAAAATTTTCCATAGGCTTACAGTTGTTTTAAAGGGTTTTGAGGAGTATTTTAGATGTTTAAACATGAAAAGCGATCTGTTTGAAGATGTAAAATTGGCGATCTCGTTAGGGAAACGGTACGGTCTTCCAAATGTGTTTGGAAAGCGTGTTTCCGATTGGCGTGTTTATTTTCGCTTTTATTTGCAGTTCACAGCTATTTAAGCTTTGTTTTTGGGATAAAGCAATTTTATTCAATTTTGTTTCTGGCTTTGATCGTGTTGGGATAAAGCAATTTGTTTTTTCTGAAGTTTGTAGTTAGGCCACATTTCTGGATATAACTGCTACTCTTCCAGATTCTGTGTTGTTTGATAGTTAAAAACTTTTGACAGATTCAATATTTAAAAGAAAACGTTTTACTGCAAATTTGTAATTAGGCCCCAGTTTATGATCACGGCTGTAAACCACTAAATTAATCGGCTCATAGTTTCTTACAGTGGCTCGAACTAAGACCTCCCTGCTCTGAAGTTTACAGCATGACAATATCCACCCTTCCCACTTCATTAGATAAAAGCCGCCCTAATTCTGGAAATTTACAATAAAATACGATTTTGAATTTTAATTAATTAATGAATGTCATTATTTTTTTAGAATTATTTATAACAACAAAAATTTAATTTTTTAATTATAAAAATATCATAATCTTAAAAAATTAGCCTTTTTAAGGTTTATTCTTGAATTTCAATGTAATTTCCATGAAAGTAATTCCTGGTAGTCTTATCTTGAACTTTGCGCGCATGCTATTTTATTAACGACATAAACAGCGCGTAGGTAAATGTGCGCCGGTGGTTTTAAAAAAAACTGCCTGAGATTCGTCCCCTCAACTTGCTTTGAATGGTCGGTCAATTTTACATATAAACTTTAGATTTTTTTATATTTTCTTTTTATAATTAAATTAAAAAATGATCTGATGTTTTACAAACCTTAAAAAAATGATTAGCAGTTGAGAAAAAATAAATATTTTATTCGCCCCAAAATGCGGCTTGCTCACTGGCAAAGCTCTGCAGCATTTGGGTTCTAAATTTTAAACTGTGAATACAATTTTATCAGTTTGGAAGGATGAAATACCTAGACCAGGCAAAAGTAGAGGTAGTTTGTAAAGGTTATTTGTAATTAAGGTAATATACATTGTTTTTTGTTTTTTTTAAGGTTGTTATTAAGTAAGATATTATTTATATATCTATTTATTTCATTATAAAGTACACATTGTGTTTTATGAAGGTAATTTATTGTGAATTAGATAGATATTGTGAAGTACCTGTATATTTATGAATAAGTTGATGTACATATATTATTAGTTTACTATGAAGTATTTATATTTTTATTGTTAAATTAATTTAAGATGATATATTTCTTTAGTATTAAGTTAATTTAAACTGTTTTTATTAAATTTAACTTGTAGTTAAAACATGTTAATTTATTATATGAGAAATTATTTATATTAAATTGTTTTATTTGAAGGTATTGTTTAAATGATAATTTTTCAGTTTTTATCATAATTTTTATTTTAATGAAAGATCATAGAGTGTGATCTGAAATGTGAAAACTCACATTATTAGTATTAACAAATATTTTTTATCACTAATATACTATCAAATATTATGTCTCATTTATAATAAAACAAAATTCCTTATCCTTTGATCTAATTCAATAAACCTCAAAATTTCATTAAAAAAATCTTATATCTTAATATTATTGATTTTAATATATTTTTTCAAATATTTGATATATAATATAAAATGACATGAATCAATATTCTTATTTCATCTTCATATAAAAAAGATTATGAGCTTTGCTTAAACATTAGCAGAGCTACAGGTTATTGCCAGAGTTACGGGGCTTTGAATAGTGGTCGAACTTGGAAGAAAACTACGAAGGTGTCGGACCAGATTAGTATGAACCAGTTCTTTCGCGGCGTGGAGAAACCTGTCAAGTTGCGGGGTGGCTTTGACTGCGAGGCGCTGTCGGAGCCGTGGGATAGAGTTTGTATGGTGATCATGAAGTACTCCACGTTGGAAGGAAGGTATGGGGTCTACTACTATTACCACTTTAATTTCCTCAACCACCTTAGGAATCACCAGCATATCTCCATTCCTTTTTTCCTGTTTCATGCTCTTGATAGCACTATGGCGGAGTTTAATGAAACCTCAATTTCTGGAAAAAAATATACTATCCTGCACCAAGGCCTTATGTCTAGGCTTTATCATTTTCATATGGCCCTTTTCCCTGCTCGACCTATCACTGTGCAAGAAGTCTCGTCTCTCCCTACTCTTGATGAAACCTCGGTTTCCTCTACTCCCCCCTCTGCTAGCATTCTGGATACGTCGAGCTCGAGTAAGAAAAAATGCCTAAAAAATCCTACCTTGAAAGCCCTTCCCCATGGCACATCCCTTGCCAAGGGCCCGAGGGATACGGGTAAGGAAAAAAAGCGTCTTGCCCCTACCCTGCGACCTAAGGCTAAAGCCTCTAAGAAAACTAAATTTTGCCTCCATCAAATTGATTTCGACATCAAGATCACTGATGAAGCTAACACCCCCCGTAGATCTCATAGATTGGTCCTTAAGCAGGACAAGGTGGGAAGTCTTAAGGAGGCCTCAGATTCGGATAATGATAATGGGAGTGACAGTGAAAGCCAGGAGAAAAAGGTGGCGGGTGGGGATGACCAGTCTGTCTTGGTGAATAGCGCGTCCCATGTGTTTGAAAGCTTGAAGAAGGGCCATACCAGTGCCAATGTGATGGAAATTAACCCTCGGGCCTCTAATACGGATAAGGGAAAAGCCCCCTTGTAGGAAGATCTCAATGAAAAAGAGCAAGCTTGGGAAGAAGTTGGCAAGCTAAAAGGGAGAATGGAGAGGCTGGAAAAAAAGATTTAAGAGGTGTCGCACTTTGCCCTGAAGGTCATGCACAGGTCGGCTACCAGTGTATGCTTGCTGCAGGAGGACAAGTCCGTGGTTGATGGCAAAGAAGATGTTGGTTTTTAAGGAGTTGCTCAAGTTCCTCACGACGGATTGGGCAACTACTATTCAAGATAAACCTTGCAGGGAGGAAAATAATTAGGCCTTTGGGTCTTTTTGTTTTTGTCAATTTCTCTATGACTTTTTATATGTTAATGTTGTTTATCTTGTTTGACCCCTGGGGGTCTTTGGACTCGTTTGCTCCGTATCATGCTTGCATAATGGACTATGTTTATCCTATGTTTACTGTGGCTTTTTGGTTTTTGATATGACTTGATGTGGGTGATGGTTTGGTGCTCTCTGTTGTCACTGTGATGTTAATGTGCTTACTCTTGATGGCTTTTGGTGCCTTGTATTGATGGGACAGCACCCTTATTTTTGCTGCTTTTTATATCAAAAACAATGTTTCATCTGTTTTTTAAGCTTTAGTGACGTTTATTCCATCTAGCATTGATATCTTGTTGGGATGTTTACAATACTTGTCTGAAATGCCCTGCCTCTCTAACAAGCTAATTTAACTTTCATGTCTTTCATAATTTGAAGATTTAGACTTTTGGGCTGTAGTATAGGGTAGCAAAGATGGCTTGCATTTGGTTCCTTGAAGTGATGTTCCATAAATGTTGGAACAAAAGTATCTCAGGCCTTTCAAAGCAGAATTTTGAGGCTTGAATGCTGTGCAAGAGCAGGCCTAGATTGTCAGTCCGGTTCACAACATATAGCAAGGATAATATTTCTGCATTTTGCAGCCCTTCGATTCAGTATGCCAAAAAAAACTTTTGGCATTATTAAAATGATATTGTTTTTGTATTCATCAATTTCTCGAGGAGCATGGAATGATCTTTCCTCGGATATCATTAAATGGTACTTTTAGTGGACCCAAAAAGAGTTAACCGCATACCAAACTTATCTCGTTCCAGACAGGAAAGTTTTAAATATCATAATTTGCGTCGGTGGGCATGTGACATGTGACCGTGACAACGCGTCTACCTACTCCATGGTCCGCTGTCTTGATCTCCTAAAAAGCTATAGATGTGCCGTAGCATAGAGGTTATCTTCGATGAGTGGGAGTAGGAAGATTATAGAGGTTATACAACAAAGGAGAGAGAAGATATTATATATTTAAACAAATCTCATATCCACAAGATCGCATTGAAGTTTATCTGTTTTATTGATATTTTTCAGAGGCTTATCGCTTCTAAGCTAGAAAACAAAATCCACGTCACAGAAAGTAGCAATTATAAAGACAGTAGGCTCAAAATTATATAGGACAAAGAGACTTTAATATAGTTTGTAAGGCTTTTGTACAGTGTTTTGTAACTGTTTTTGGACATTCCTCTTCTTTCTGCAGACATAAGTTCAGTTTTATTTAATAATATATATATATATATATATATATATATATATATATATATATATAACAAAATTTGTCGTCGTGATGAGTGGGTTTAGCAATCTATCAGAAATTTATTTAAACATGTTTATGTTAAACTTATAATTTATATTAAAAAACATATTGTAGTATATTTTCTTGTCTTTCCACTTTCTAAAGGTAATATGCTCAATTATACTTAAATATTAAGGTAAAAGTGGAAAAGCATTGAAGTTTCGAAATGTAGGTTTTGTTAGGCCCAAGAGGGGCAGAATAAAAACATATTTGATTGTATCTCTAGAAATGTCTTTTCAAGAAATGTTTACATCTTTATTTTATAAAGAGAAGGATAGTTTAACTGTCGTAAATATCTAACTATCTAAATAGAATAATAAAATTGCAAATGCGTTAACCCCAAATGATTAACACGTTAACATCCCCCCTTTAATCTGAAGGGGTTATCATGAAACTATGCAGTATTGTGAACTACTCAAACTTCTCTCAGCCAAGCACTTTGGCGAAGATTTGATGGTTGATTTGAAGAAACTGTTACTGTGATAGATCTTGAATTTGTTTGAACTAAGCCTATTACCTTGACAAGGTTCAAACTTTGATAATGAGCTTGTTGCTTTGACAAGTCTTAAATTTGATAATGAGCCTGTTACTTTGACAGGTCTCAACTTTTGATAATGAGCTTGCTGCTTGCACAAGTCTCAACTTTTGATAATGAGCTTGTTGCTTGCACAAGTCTCGACTTTTGATAATGAGCCTGTTACGTGGACAAGTCTTAAATTTTGAAGAATGAGCTTGTATCTTTGACATGTTTCAACTTTGGGCTTGTTTTGTCCATGCTGCAATTTGAAAAAAAATGATCAAACTTTAGTGGCCAATATGAATAGTCACCAACTATCAATCTGGGGATATCATTGAAAATTATAGTAAAAATTTATCTAAAATAGCATACATTGGGTTCAGTCATTGAAAATAATATCTGAAATGGCATAATTGAGTGCAATAAAATATTGAAGTGTAAATACCACACCAATCACAAGGTGTCAACAATCTATGAGATCTCCACTTGAATGTGTAAATACCACACCAATCACAAGGTATCAACAATCTATGAAATCTCCACTTGAATGTGTAAATACCACACTAATCACAAGGTGTCAACAATCTATGAAATCTCCAATTAAATTTGACATATACCAATATTCCCCCCCTTGGTAGATGAGAGGAAAATGCCAACAAAATGATCTCCTTGATGGAGTGACTGAACAAGAGGCAACATCTTTTTCTCCATAGCCTCAAATAATTGGAATATATTAGTAAGGACCAACATCATCATAATTAACATAAACTGCAATCCAACATTCGCAACATAATCACATTTCTTAGCAAAATCATTCTTGAGAAGTAGATTCACTTCATCAATCTTTTCAACAACTGAATTCTTATCAAATATACTAAGTGGCATCTCAAAAATATCAACATTAATTGGAGTTAATGTAGGCTTAGTAAGATCTACATCATCATTAAAAGAATTATGAGGAATAACATCACCACCATTATGAGTAGGCACATTTTCATTATCAATAATAGATTGAACTCTCTTATAATATTTGGTTAACAAAGCAACCTTGGATCTCCAACTTAAATGATCTATCCAACCAAAATTCATATGCCTCATAGATTTTGAAGATGGATCTAGTAGATAACAATGCTTGGTAGAAGAGTATGTAAATCACATGATGTACAAGGGTGTAGATCAAAGCAATTACTAGAAAGATGACCTTGATGAGCACAATAGGAACAAATTTGGACATTATTGGACTTAGTGCCACATTGCTTTAGGTTGCTTAGATTTTTGAAATTCACAAGAATCATCAACACATGTAGACTCAACATGAGATTTATTCATATGTACCCCTAATACAAATTTGATGGGCTTGGAGTATTCTTGTATATAAGGACCAACAATACCTTTGAAACCAAGACCACATTTTCTCTTATTTCTTTTCTGAGATTCCAAACTCTCACAATGGGTTTTCGTTTTTGTGGCTTTGATTGGTAGCATTTTTGTGTCAGAGGTTTAGATGTAACATGTTTCTTTTATGACACATTGGTTTTACTCTCTCGCTTTGTTGAAATACTAGAAGGCACATCATGCTTAACATCTTTTTGCTTGTTCTTTCCTAACCGATCTTGTAACATATTAAGTTATTTTCTCAATAATATGTGTTGGTTACAAAATTTCATGAACAAAGGTTTGTATTGTCTCCAACATTCATATATTAATTCAGCCTCATCTTTTGTATTTACATGAATTTGTAGAGATAATATGCCATCAATGTAGAATGTGGACATGATTGGAGATAGGGAAACAAACAATTTGACAAACACCTTATAACATCAATTTATACCCTTATTTCTCCATATTTTAATTACTCCCAAAAACCTTATTATTCCATAGATAATTAAGTTAAAAAAACAGAGAATATTAATGGCTACAAAACATACCTTATAGATCTAATTAATCTTGCAAGTAACAATATACCACTCCATAAATATTTACAAACCATAACTGTCGATCTATACCCTCCTACGTTGACCATAAGCATTCTAATACCTCCTCACATTGTGAATCTAATTTCCATTGCTTCAATTCACATTCAATCTAGGGAAGTCTTCGAATGACATTCAACAAACAAAATTGCTCTGCAAATATTAGCTTGTAAATTGCCTCTCTTTCTTTGGCATCTGCACTTAAATTCTTTCTCTTATTCACGAATGACCTAGCAAATGTCATTAAACACATGATCATGGTTGCTAATTTGAAATATATGGCATGTGAGTTGAGAATGTAATAGATGCCATTAATCCATTAGTGTACTAGTTATGTCATATTTACATTTGCATAACATACTTGGAATGTATGTTAAAACTTTATTTTTTAGAAAGGACATGATTGCCATCAAACCAACCAAGGACCTTTGCCTTGTCTTTAAGCAAGTCCCTTTATACTTATTAGCACAACAAAGCTTTGAAACAAGATTAGAAGATAACAATGATCAAATCAAGAAGATTTATGCTATTAGAAGACTCAACTACACTATCTAAACCAATCACTTGATGAAACCTA